>CCYA01000041.1:10606-25836 GCA_900000165.1 Ceraceosorus bombacis
GCCACTTGCAGTCCTTCGCTCTGATGTAGCAGAGCACGCAGATGCCGATCCAAAGCAGCGCTTTGACTGTTGAGGGGCCTGGTCCCTCGAGACTGCACCGAGGCACAAGACAACACCTGTCGAGCGCAGAACAACTTGTCGCGCGCAACTGTGGGCTGATGGCCCGGCGGGCGACCCGGCACATAGTCCGTCACTCGCCAGCAGCGACAAGCGAGCCAAAAGGTGTGGGTCAAGGGCGTCGCTGATTGAGTGAAGCCCCGCACGATTTCCATGGGCAGTCCGATCTTAGCCGAGGCAGTTGCCCTCGTGCGAGAAGCTGACGATTTGGAGTGCGCAGCAGGTCTTGGCGCCTCGAACTTGGACTGAGGTGCGCGTCATGCCGAGTGACGACGAATCACGAGGGCGTCCAACACTGTGACTCCGACGTCGAGTCATCCAGCCCGATGAGGCTGTGTTGACAGGTGCACGTGCGCATGGACCATGCGCACGACGGCGCCGCCAAGTCTAAAACCGGGGATCCAAAAGCCAAAATCGAAAAGCTAAAAGCAGAGGTGCTGATGCGTGAGTGCTACTTGGAAGCGAGGTGCGGCAGATCAAGAGAGAGAATCGAGAGAGCCCTTATCTGGTGTGTGCATGTGGCTTGACGCGCTTCACGGGCGGAGTCCAAATCGGCCAGGGTCGTCACGCGAGCCGGTGGTTGAGTCCGGCAGCCGACGACTGTGTGGATGCATGCGCACTGATCATCCTTGCCTGATTGTTCCTGATGATCATCATCATCTGGGCGTCGAGATTGCCCGATCTTTGAGCCCTATATCAAGATAGCCGACTTACAATCGTCGAGGCGGGGCGGGGCGAGGTGGTTTGTGTGAAATCGATCCATCTCCCACAAATGAGAATCACAATCCGAATCACGCATCGACGATCTTGATCAAATCACATGTAAGTTTCGTGATTAAATTTGCATGGGGCTCGATCGAGCAACCGCGCGTGCCTGCGGCAATATAACCAGCATCTGGCCTCTCATCCGCGCACCGCGGGTTCATCAATGCCGCATGGCGCATGCATGCACATGCAGGAACGTGACTGCGTGCAGGCATCGGGCACTTCGCTACTACTGTAAAGCTTGGTCAGGCGACTGTGGCCCGCGCACACGTTGGAGTGGATGTGGATGTGCATGAGGGCTGCTGGACATTGTACCGTACGAGAGAGGCGCGCAGGCAGATATGCAAAATGTCGCAATGTCGCCTGTCTGAGTTTCGACCCAAGCCTTGCGCACCGCGACTCTTGATTTGTGACTTGTGACTGTTGATGTGCGCTCGTGACCGCAAGCAACACCATCCTCACTTGACTCAAGACTTGCAATCAACGCGGGTGCGAGTGTGAGTGCGGATCAACACCCGTCGGCTCGTGATGGGTGCAACAGAAGCTTTCGCAGGCCTCGCTCTTTCCGCTTGTGAGAGTTGAGTCAGTTCATCTGTCTGGATGCACAACCACAACTTGTGCCATCTCTTCGACTCGTCGCACCCCTCGACAGCCTCGACTGACGCTACAGCCACAGACCCGCCATGCCATGCTGCCAAGATTGCGTCCGGACATCGTCCCGTCTTCGCCGTGACTGTTCCCGTTCCGTGATGCTGTATTGCGTGGCCTCGTCGCTATTTTTGGTGTTCGAAACCTCGTCCCTCCGCTCGCCTTCTGCCTGCCTGGCCTGCGGAGCGCAAGTGACAATGTAAAGCCACTGGACTCGCCGCAGACGGGACCGGTCCCTCTTGCCGCTGCGCATGTATGCGCACGAAAACAGCTCAGCACCCCGCTCCTCATCTTCTCCCACGTTTTTTTAGACCATGTGCTCCCTCCTGCCTTGTGGCCACGCGAGCACGCGGAGGAAGTCGGGATCATGATTGGGAGCCTCAGTCCTGGCCCAATCCTGGCCGGCACTGCTCTGCCAGTCGTCAACGGCTGATTCTGTCGTGCAGACTAACCACACACGCGCTGGTGCGCAGTGCCCTCGCTTCTACGAACGTGACATCGTCGCGCTCAAAGGTCCACCACAGCCAAGTCGATGCGCGGTGCGAGCCTTGGATTTGCTTCTCACCCCGTCAACAATTCGACGCCTAAACGGGCTGCTAGGTAAGCGAATGGACTTCACGCGGCGCTGTAGGCCAGACATTCAAATCCCTGAAGCACACCTGCGCTGTCTGGCTTGCTAGAGGTGTTGTCGCTAATTATCTGTCAGCCCATGTGAGTAGGCAGTCCATGTAGTCACATCAAGCAGACGTTGACAAAGCGAGCTTTTGTGGGATGAAATGCGCTCTTGCATTGCTAGGTTGCACGCACGCGCGAGACAGTGCTTTGGCGGGTCCACTACACGTGACTGCTCGACATGATGGGGTCACGGGCTCACAATCGTCCAACTTTCTCTCGCGACTTTCATGTCTTGAGAGAGAGGGCGCGCCGCGGGGAGCAACGTCAAATCCGCAGCAGTCCACACCTAGAGCGCGAGGGCAATGAGATCTCTTGAATCGCGGTGAGGCCTCGTGAGCTTGCTCGACTACGTTGGCAGCGGCTTGCACGATTTGCGCGAATCGATGCTGGAGTCGACTGCGTTGGCAAGACTCATTGCTTGCGAGGTGAAAACGTCGAGCAAGCAGCATCCATCGAAAACCAAGAGCGTCGCGATGGCAGCAGCCTAGTTCCAACCCTACACTCGCTCCGCACGATCAAACGCGGGGCAGGTGTTTCGCGACACTCCCAATCACGTCCAATAGCGACTGTCTGGGCGGACTGCGTACCAGATGCGCCAGCTCAAAGTCGTGCGTTGGTGACGCATGACCGAAAGCGCTCCACGATGGGCTCGAGTGTAGGCGACGCGGAGAGCGTAGAGGCGACGTGCGGCGCTGCTGTGGTGGATAGGGTGCAGCAGACGAGCTCCAAGCAGGGCTTTCAGGCCGACGAGACGGAGAGTCGGGCGAGTATTCCGCGGGCAGGGCATTCTCGTGCAGCGGTGACACTGCACCTGACGGGCTCCAAGGACGTGTCTCTAAATGGCCAGGCGAGTATTCCGCGGGCAGAGCATTCTCGTGCAGCGGTGACACTGCACCTGAAGGGCTCCAAGGACGTGTCTCTAAATGGCCAGGCGAGAGTTGCGTGGGCAGAGCACTCTCGTGCAGCGGTGACACTGCACCTGAAGGGCTCCGCAGAGGCGACGACCAGTGCGCGTGCACTTGCGGTAAAGAGAGATCGCTGAGCGGGCTCAACACCGGAGTGCGCGAGTGCTCGCGCAGCGGGGAGACCACGTTTGATGGGCTCCAAGGACGCGTTGAATGTTGCGGACTGTTCGAGACACTGCTAGCCTCGCCCACATGGCCGTCATGTGTCGTATGCGCGGTCGAAGAATGCACCTCGTGAACGGTGGGCGACTTGCTGCTACTAGAATCAAGCTCAATCGTCGTGCACGCTTCATTTTGACAGTAGCGTCCCGAGGCGTCGCGAGGTCGCTCAAGACTTGCGCCTTTCTCCGTCGTCTTTGGCCGTTTGTTTGGATCCGGGCTGAGAAATTGTCCGCCCGGTCCATGAGGTCTGACGTTCTTGGCCTTGCGTTCTTCGGGCGTCAGCAGCTGCCTCCGGTTCTGCTGAGCGGGCGGCTTTGGTCGGAGCTTTGCGAGCGACAATTTTTCAGCGCGAGCAGCGCGTCTGAGCCTCGACTCGTGCACGACGTCGTAGTAGGACTTTTCTTTGGGCTCGATTTGTACCTCTTGTTGTGGCTCTTGTTGGATCGCTTCCTTTTGGCGTGGACCTTTTTTACCACCACGATTGGTAGCGTTGGCAACCACCGCTTCGCTAGGGGCATTTCCGTGCTCGTCGAGCAAGTCGACCTCCACGCGACGGGGATACCGCCCAGTGTGCGTGCGGCGATACTTTTCGATATCTTCGGCAGTGGCGGGCGCCTCGTGAACATGTTCGTTGGTGACTCTGCCGTACTTGACGTAACCGCGACCAGATGCCATGGGAATTTTGTGCTCCACGTTTCCGTTGGCATCCTTGATGAGTCTACTAGGAACAGTTGTCTCGTACAACCTGCCATGAAAGTGTGTCTTTGGCATATCTGGCGTCGGAGACTTGAATCCAGTCACTGGAGTCACATACTTGGCGTGTGGGAATTGCTTGACGTAGTCTTTCACACTCAAGGCCATCGTCCGGCGATGATCCCCGTTTGCAATTACTGTGTTGCTGCTGAAAATGACTCGCTTGACGAGCTGCGCGCACCTCGACGAGTGAGCGGGGCGCAGTACTGAGCTCATGCACACGCATGCTCACCTGAGTAGAGAACACCGCCTGGCGAGGTCGCGTCCACAAGTCCCGCTTGTGGGGGAGCGAAAAGGCGACGGTACAGAGAGATGCTAGCGCGACGGCGAAGAAAGGTCGCATTGTGGCAATCATGGTGGCAGAAAGGGTGCAGGATGAGAGTGGAGGACGGATCGCATCCAACGAGTCGGATCGGTGTCGCTTTAAAAGTGCTCGGCCAGCGGCATCACCAACACGGTTTGCGCTCCGGCATGCTCTGCACTAATGACGCCACTATCGGTGATTGCCGCTTCGAGATCGATCATTTGGATGGCGAGCGCGTCGCGTCGCTTGACGTGATCGCCAACGTGTTCATCAGAACTTCCATCGTGGCGCAGCGTGGCGGTGCAGCGGACTGCTCGGCGCATTTCGATCGGCCCATTTCGATATTTCGAGCACCATCTTGCCAGGCACGCGTCGAGATGTCGAATGGAAGAAGATTCGGCGAGCTCCGTCTGACACGGGCGTACATGCGGGCCGAGATTCTCAAAGACGCCGTCCGACGTCCGCCTCCGCGCGCGTTTCACAATTGCCGCCCGCTTGCTATTGACGCTCGCTTACTTTCTGCTCCTGCTTTGCTATACGAGCGCCTGGCCCGCTCACAGAATACGTGCTGCCCTGAGCCCGAGAAGCAGACGGTGGAGCGTGAGCTCGAGGAGCGCCCGAAGCAGGCGCTGGAGCGTGAGCTCGAGGAGCGCCCGAAGCAGACGCTGTAGCTTTTGCCCAAGGAGCGCCCGTCGGAACCGTCGCCGCCGTGGTAGCACCGCCACGAGCAGGCAACAAGTTGGTCGAATCGATGCGCGTGGTCGCGCCGACGACGCCGACCTTTTTGCAATTTTCCCCGCCGTCCCACACCAGACCGACGGTGCCAAAGGGCAGGTGCTGCACCACAGGAAGCTTTGCGAGACATTCTGCTTTCCACATCTTGATCATGCCTTGATGCAGCTTGACCCAATTAGGCACCGTGGCCGAGATGTTTTCGAGCAGCGGCGAGTGCTCTCGAAATGGACCGCGCTTCTGGACGTGGATGCGGGCGATGGACGAGGTGAAGAGGTTGGGCAGCGGTGCTGTGCCTCGAAACGCTAGCAGAGCGCAAGGAAATGATCCCGCCGCCGGCTTGTGAGACGACGCAGCAATCTCTTGCGGTCTATACTCGCTTTGCACTGCGAGCGGGGCAAGAGAGCGAATAGTCGCGCGTGTAAGCGGCACACCGCGATCGCGAGCGAGCGAGCGAGCAACGACGCCCATGGCTACTGACGCCGCAATTGAGCTGCTCCGATAATGTAAGGCACGAAGTGATAGTCGTCCTGCGTGCGCGAGGCCACCAGATGAGCGCTGAAGCTAGCGGCTCGCGACACTGGCGACACTTGAGCACTCACGAGGCCCCATACGCCGTGACTGCCAGCCGGCTCCAAACCATATCGATCTTGCAAAGACCAGACGGTGCGCAGATAAGCGGGCAGCACGCGCGTAGCCAGCTCCCTCTCGTAGCCTTGCGGCGCAAGCAATGGCCCGATCGCATCCGCATCCGCATCCGCATCCACCTCCATGGGCACCTGTCCGCGTGCGCCCTCTGCAGGCTTGACCGGCTCAGCATCATCTCCTTGCACGTCTCCAAACAGGCCCAGCTGGATGAGAGCGAGGAGCCAAGCGAGAAAAGCCAGCTCATGACCTGATCCGTAGTCGATGCGCACCCAGGAGCCGAAGGAGCCGAGCAGGTAGCCGCACAGATCGGGAATGTGCGCATGTATGCGCTCAGGCAGTCCTTTGTGGAGATCATCCACGCGCTGCGAGTTTGAGTGTCGCGAGTGATAGCAGAGGAGTCACGTCACGTGAGTGCGTCATGAGTGAGTGCGTCACGAGTCATGAGTGAGTCAAAGTGGCGTGACGGGTGACGGGTGAATGAGGCGACAGAGCTTGGGTGCTCACCTGCTGCAGCCTGGCACCCCACTGCCTGAATGCCAGATTGCCAAACCTCTGCGAGCCAGTGTGAGGCTGAATCTCTGCGGTCCACTTGTCCAGCTCCTGCAGCACATCCATCACGAATGCAATGCCAGCATTGGTCGGCGCTGCATGGCTGGTGCAAGCCATGGTGGCACAGCCGACAGCAGCTTCGCACAGTCGCTCCACCAGCAGCACCAAGAGGCGATGCGCTGCGCTGTTGCCCATCCAATGAGCCAGCTGCGCATCGCTGTGGATGCGCGGCCTTGTTCCAGTGTACGTGCTCGTGCTCGTGCTCGTGCTCGTGCTCGCAACCGCAGCCGAGGCAGGCGAAGCAAAGCACAAGGCTGGCAGCGATTGAGCGGGTGCGATGGCGCGTGCAGAGGTCAAGGATGGAGCGCGGGCAGGTGCTGCGGCGAGTCGAGGTGCTGTGCTCTGCCCCGAGGTGGCGTGCACAGATCGCAGCGGTGCGGCCATTGCGAGCTGTTGGGAAGCGTGGTGGTGGTGGTGGTGATGGTGGTGGTGGTGATGGTGGTGATGATGATGATGATGGAGTGCGGGTGCGGGTGCGGCGTGGTTGAGCGAGCGCACCATGTTGCTTGCGGTCGCTGTGAGCGAGGTGCCATGGAGTGGAGGGCGCGGCGCGTGGCAGCAGACCGCGCCCCGCATCTACTACGGCCGAGAGAGAGAGAGACGCGCGAGTCGAGCGACGCACACTCACGACTCGCGACTCCCACGCTCACTCCCACTCCCACTCCCACTCCCACTCGCCCCTCACTCACCCCTCACTCACCCCTCACCATGTCGCGCCGTGGTCGTGCCTTGGGTCGTCCCTTGACCAGCGGCAGACCTTCTGCAATCTCTGCGTCAGACTCGTCCAGACCATCCAGCAGCGCCCATCATGCCAATACCGCTGCCGCTGCCGCATCCTCCATCTACTCGCAACCATCTACGCGCGAGCTTCTGCAAGGCGGTGTGAGGAGAGACTTTAAGGATCCCACTGGACGCGTAGGCGAGTTCTCCGTGAGTGATGGGCGTCCGGCGTGCGGCCGGCGGCGGCCGGCGGCGGCTGGCGGCGATGACGCTCGCACACCGCTCACACCGCTCACACCGCTCACACACCGCTCACACCCCCCTCACTCGCCTCCACCCGCACCCCACAGTCGGCAGAGGACAAGTGCCCAATCTGTCGCACAGACCGTTTCCTCAATCCTCGCCTACGACTGCTGGTATCGCCATGCTACCACAAAATGTGCGAATCCTGCATCGACCGCATCTTCAGCTTGGGTCCTGCTCCCTGTCCCGATTGCGGTCACGTGTGCAGAAAGAACCAGTTTGGCAGTCAGACTTTCGCTGATCTCAGCATCGAGAGGGAAGTCGACATTCGCAGGAGGCTCGGCAAGCTGTGCGTGCTCTGTGCTGTGCTGGGCTGGGGTGTGGTGTGCCATCAGGGCCAGCGCGCTCGTCGTGTAGTCAGTGTGCGCATACACGCCCTCGCGCTCATCATCCTTCCGTCGTCCCTCTCCTGCCCGACCGCGCAGCTTCAACAAGTCGCGCGACGAGTTTGCGACGCTGACAAGCTACAACAATTACCTGGAAGAGGTCGAGACGTTGAGTGAGTGGACGGGTGAGCGTGAGCGTGAGCGTGAGCGTGCTTGCGTGCGGCGCTGACAAGCCTCTTGGCCCGCAGCCTACAATCTCATCCACAAGGTGGACCTGCCAGCCACAGAGGCGCGCGTGGCAGCGTACGAATCGGCCAACAAGTCTTCCTCTGTCTCCAACGTCCGAGCTCAGCAAGCCGCATCGGAGCAGCAGCGCCAGCAAGAATCCGCCTTGAAAGCGTTGCAAGTGCAGCGAGCTCGCGAGCGGAGGGTCAGGCACGACGCGTACAAGCAGCAATTGCAGGCGCTTCAAGAGTCCAGTGCGGATGACATTGCCAGAGGCATCGACGTCAGCGGCAGGCGGGAAGATGTTGTGCGCAGGTACGAGAGGCAAGAGAAGCTCATCGAGGAGCGTCACAAGGTGCAAGATGCTGCGGCAGCTCTTGTTGGCAACGCCCAAACGTCCACCGCCGCTGCACCGAGCCGCCAACAGTGGCTGGTCGAATCGCTTTGGGACTTTGTGCCCGCACCGCTAGCCACGCTGGACGACTGCAGCTGGGCGTACGACTTGCGAGACGCTCCCTCATCCCTCGGCGGGCCGGACGTCAGCAAAGGCTACGTCGATCCGTGGGCGCTGGAGAAGCTCGACGGGGATGCGGGCAATCGTTTCAGAGCAGGAGGCTACGACTACTCCGAAGTATGGCAGAGGTGCATCCGCGCTAGCATCGACGGGCTAGCGATCAACACGGCGCGCACGTAGACGAAACGTTGCATTCACGTGATTCATTCGCGACGCTCTCACTCCTGACAGCGCGCACGTATAGAGGACATGTCGCATTCATTCGCATCGCTTCACTCCTTTTTCTTGCCTGGCGTCATCCTCGGTGGTCCTTTTGGTGGCGGTGGAATGTGCGACGCGCCATTGACATGCGGTGCTGCTACAAAGTGCGAGGCGCCATTCGCATGTGCGGGCGTCGCGGCCCCATTCGCTGCTGCTGCCGTTGGCGCCGCGCCCCACGCTCCTCCAACAACTTGCGCTGCGCTTCTGCGTCCATCCACACCGGACGAAGTCGAGTCCATGCCCATTCCGACGCCGTACATTCTACTCGCAGGAGTAGCATTGCGCGAATTGCCCCAACGATTCGGCACTGGCGGCACGTAGCCTCTCTCCGGTGGCGGTGGAAAGGCCTTCAATAGTAATCGGTGCTAAAAAAAAAAAGTAATCTCGCTCCCGCGTGAGCTGGAACGCTAGCGCGCATGCACATGCACACGCCCACTCACAGCGTGTATGGTCAACCAGAATATCGGCAATCGAGGGGGCAGCAGTCTGGACAGCTGCGCGACTCCCGACATTCCTGCACCTCCGGCAGACGTTGGTGTCATTGCGCTTCCGCCCGTAGGTGCCACACGAGGCTGGGGCGATGCGAGCATGGCAAGGACGGTGCACTACCGGGGCATGCGAGTAAGACTCTGCGTGTGCGCCTCCGCACCCACGCGCACACACTCACAAATGGAAAGCAGACCATGAAGAGCATCACGTTCAGCAAAGGGCTGGGGTGGAAAAAGCTGACTAGTGTGGAGGGCAGTCCGACTGCGGAGGGCAACGCGCGTCAATGATGCATTCTGGGCAATGCCTTGCCGCCTCACTCACAGGCTACAAAGTAGGCCCACCTAGATTCTGCATATCTCATCCTCTGTGGGGTCCAAGGCGACGATTAGCTGCTCGTCCTCATCGCCGCTCCACGCCTCACGCACCCTATCCAAACTCCATCCGCGTGCAATCCAGGCTTGTTCGAAGCTGCACAGAGTGAGCGCGTATGAGCGGGCGCTTGGCTCGTCTGTACTTTTTCAGCATCCGGCACGCACCAATAGTAAGCATCTATGAAGCTCTGTGCGAGTGCGGTGCGGTGCGTAGAGGTGAGCTGTAGAGTGAAGACGCGTGTGCGGGCGCCGCCCAACCCACCATGAAGAAGAAGGCCAACGGTCTGCCAATGTAGGGCACGAGATCGAGCAGGTAGCAAATGAGGACATAGTTGAGCACCAAGATGACGCGATATGATTCTTCCAAGATGCGTCGAGATGTGCTGCGTGAGTGAGTTGGGCGCCGTCAGCTTGGAGCCCAAAAAGCGACTCGATGGGCGCTTCGGCCACTCTCGACGCTCACCCCGCTGGCAGCTTGACGGCATCGGCCACGCCAACGCTCATTCCTCGCAGATGACCAACATTGCCCCTCCTAATGGCGTACACTGCATTGGCCACATCCACAGTCCAGCTGGCAGCTAAAAAGTAGCACAGCCCCAGCAGCGGATAGAGGAAAAAGACCTGCATGTATGAGTGTGAGATGCGTGAGCGCAGTGAGCGCAGTCAGCTTGCCTATACTGGCCTGGACGCACATGACCGAATCCCGTCGCTGATTCGCCCTGCTGCCTTTGGAAGAGGTGCGAGGGAAAGAATGCGATTTCAAAAAAGAAGATGGCGCCGACGACCGCGAGGGACAAGATGGATCCCTTGGCCAGACCGTTGCGAACGTCGGGCGATCTTGAGGGAGGGGGAGCAAAGGCAGCGCGCGTGTTGTGAGCAATGTGTTGCTGTTGCGAGCGTTGTGTTGCTGCTGCGAGCGTTGTGTTGCTGCTGCGAGCCTTGTGCTGCTGTTGCGAGCGTTGCGCTGCTGTTGCTCGCTGCATACATGCCCATGCCCATGCCCGCTCTGCAAGCCGCGCAACCTGCTCACCTGCGAATGACGCGTGCAGCCTCTGACCAGCGCATGCTGTCCACCCATCCATCCCTGGCCCAGCTGAGGTGAGCTTTGGCGCTGTGGACCGCATTCAATGTGGGCAGACTGCTGGCTGGACCTTTGGCAGACCATGGCAGATCCTCCGTCCTCCATCCCGCATCGTAAGATTCGTCCAGCCTAGCATTCGCCCCGCCTTCCACATCCAAGTCGATCGATGCGGACAGCGATAGCTGTGGTCCGCGATGCGTGGGTCGTCGTGAAGACATGCTCGTCGATCAGAGCGTCGCGTCGAGTCGAGTGGAGAGTGGCCGAGAAAGGTATCAGCAAGTCCGAGGCACGAGTCACGAGTGAGTGGTGGTTGCGTGTCAGTACGATGGAGGCGGGCTGGGCTGCCTGTATGCGAATCATGGCATCCACGACTCACGATTCACGATTCACGTGATTCACGATTGGTGATGCTTGTGATCAACGCCGTTCCACGTGACCTGCCGTCATGCATGCCTGCACCTCTTCTGCTGCATCCACGCAAAGCCGCGAAGAAAGTTGAGACGCGGGCGCGGGCGCGGGCGCGGGCGAGGGCGCAGCAAGTGAGCACGCCAACGCTCAAGTGAGCAAGCACATCCTCACCCTCACACCACACACCACACACCTCACACCACACACCACACACCACACCACACCCCGCGTCTCCCAACATGACGCTCGACGGTACATCCTCCTCTGCGCTGCACATCAGCTACCCAGCTACCAGCGCAGTCACATCGCGCACCACCAGCCGCGTATCCGTGCATCCAGTCGCCCTGTTCAGCATCCTCGACCACTACCTCCGTCGCAGCGACCCCGAACCCGCTGCACCAAAGCAAGCGGGCGATCAGGATGGCGCAACAGCAGCAGCAGCAACACCACCACCACCACCATCATCGAAGCCCTCTGCTGCCGCTGCTAGCAGCACCACCGCAGCGAACCCCACTCGGGTCATCGGCACGCTGCTGGGCACGCGCGTAGAGAACGAGGTGGAGATTAGGAATTGCTTTGCAGTGCCTCACCACGAGACGGATGAGCTGGTGCAGGTGGACATGGACTATCACCGTCAGATGCTCGAACTGCACCAGCGCGTCAATCCGGAAGAGATCATCGTCGGATGGTGAGTGGTGGGGGCAGTCGCTCTGGAGCGCACGCACGCACGCACGCACGCACGCACGCACTTCATCCGCGCCGCTCATCGCAACCCACACGCCCCACGTTCCACGTTCGCGCCCGCGCAGGTACGCCACAGGCCCATCGCTCAATACGTACAGCTCCCTCATTCAAGACTTTTACTCTCGCGAGACGCTGCCCAACCAGGCAGTGCACCTCACAGTCGACACGGATGTCGCCAAGGCCAACACTGGCGTCAAGGCATACGTCAGGTGAGCACGCGCAACGTCGCACCATGTATGCGCATCATCACGCTCACCCCGCGCGCACTCGCACTCGCACTCGCACTCGCACTCGCACTCGCACTCGCAGCGCACCCCTCGGACTCACACCAAAAGCAGAGAGCGCTGTCTTTGTGCCTCTTCCCGTCACCCTGCTATCCTCGCTGGCCGAAAAGCCTGCCCTCTCCTTGCTGGCCAGCACCACCGCGCCTCAGCAGCAGCACGGAGGAGGCGTGATGCTGTCAGACATGGACGCGCTAGCAGCTTCGCTCAGACAAGTGCAGAGCCAGCTGTCCCGCGTACTGCAGTACGTTCGCGATGTCATCGACGGAAAGAGAAAGGGCGACCCGGTGGTGGGCAGGTATGTGATCGATGCAGTGTCCACCGTTCCCATCAGCAGTTCCAGCGCCACAACCCAAGACGGTGCATCACAGCTCGAATCGCTGTTCAACAGCCATCTTCAGGTGAGCCAGGGCGAGCGAGGCGACAATGCTTCTGCTGCTCGTGCTGACGTGCTGTCCCCCGCCTATCGCTCCTGCTGACGTGCTCTTCCCACGCCTCACAGGACGTGCTCATGATCTCTTACCTCGCCAACGTCGTCCGTGCACAAGCAGAAGTATCCGCCAGACTTGCCATCCTCACTTGAGCCAGTCACGTGTGCTTGCCGCAACACACACACACACACGCACACGCACGCACACAAAAAGTCAGCTCTGGTCATTACACACACACACACACACACACACACAATGTATTGCATGCGCGTGCACGCTTACTTGGTCGACGTGCGCCTGCTGCTGCTTCCCGGACTCCTCTGCGCCTGACTCTCGCGCAGCCTGAGTGCCTGCACCACCTTGTTGATGCCGGCGATGCGCCTATCGTCCTTGCGCAAAAAGTACAGTTTGGCCCTGCGCGCTCTTCTCAGGTTGCCCTGCGTGCGAGTAGCCTTGCTGGCATCTGCGCGGCTAATGACCCTGATCTGCTTGATCAGCGGGCTGTACAGATTGAACCTCATCTCCACGCCCAGCTTGTTGACCAGTGTTCGCAGCACAAAGGAAGTGCTCAGTCCGCGCCTCCTGACGGCGATCAGGACGCCGCTAAAGGCTGTAGAGTTGGTCTTGCTGCTGTTGCTCCACGTCTCTACCAGCACCACGCTGCCTGCAGGAACATTTTGCCGCGACTTGCGAGAAAAGAGGGCAGACTTTTCGCCCGTCGGATCGTACGATGCCCTCATATCCGCAATGAACGTGTCCATGCTGCCCTGCCACACCGATTTGACTCGAGGCGGCGGCGTAATGTATGCCGGCACCTCCTCCACCTGCTCCACCACCCGCGCAGACGTAGAAAAGGGGTACTCGGTGCCTGCGGGTGTGCGTGTGTGCGGGTGTGCGTGTGTGCGTGTATGCGTGCGTGTATGCGTGAGCGAGTGCTCGTGCTCGTGCTCGTGCTCGTGCTCGTGCTCAACAAGCAAATGCTCGACTCGATGACCTCGCTACTCACCTCTGCTCGCGCCATGCACGGACCCTGGAGCGCGATGTTGCGGTCCCACAAACCCATTCCTTCTTCCTTGCGACGCTGACGCTGATGCTGACGCTGAGCTGCTGGCGATGGATGTCGACGCCGTCGTGGTCGCTTCAGCTTCCCCGCGCGTTGCAGAGGTGGAGAGCTGCTTCTGCCGCTGCTGCTGCTGCTGCTGCTGCTGCTGCGTCTTTGCGATGACTGCTATGCGTGCGCCGCGTGAAGGGGTGGGGGTGGGGGTGGTGGAGATGCAGAGATGGCGCATCAATGGCGCCAGACTGGACGTGGATGCGCGCATCTTGAGCGTGGCTGGGCGTGTGCAGCGAGGGCTCTTGGTGATGCTGACTGATGATTGGAGAGCAGAGAGACGTTTAGCGCAGCGCTGCTCAAAGAAGTCGTCAAGTCCTGATGCGAAGTGACGAGTGACGAGCGACGAGCGACGAGCGACGAGCGACGACCAATCCCGCTTCGTTCACGGCATCGCTCGATCAGTCACAGTCGAGTGAGTGTAGCCGCGCTCGGGTGCGATGGATGTGATCATCACCGCGCGGCTCTCTTCAGATGAGGGTCACGTGCGTATATGCATGCATACCTGCCTCACCTCACGAGAGCACGCGCGCCACGTGGGAGACCTGACCTTGCGCTCCCCCCTCCAAGCGCGCGTCTCTCGTGCGGCATGACACCAATCAGGCGCGTTTTCAGGCCGCAGCTGACGCTCAAGCCTCGGAGAAGTCGCGCTGGACGGTGCGCGCGCAGCGGCGGGCAAGAAGTCCAGAAGCGATGCGAGCGGAGGGGAGCAGCGCGCCGCGCCAGCCATCTGCAGTCAAACGTGACTTGGATGGGTGCACCACGCTCACCTTCCCTACCTCATCCATTCACCCACCTCGCACACCTCAAGAAACGTGAGTATACCGCTTCATCACATTCTCCACCTTCTCGGCATCGTAGCGATCAGACCAATGTTCTCCCGCCACCCCGCTCTAAAGAGCTGAGAGGGCGTACCGAGAGGTGGACGGCCGGCGCACGCAGCAGATGCTTCTCCAGCGTCTCTTTTGTGCCATGGGTGGAGTTGCTAGAAGCGTGGGAGAATGCGCCATGAGGCTGCGGAGGCAGCTTGCAAACACTTGCAGGAGATGGTGCGGCAGGAATGTAGATGGAGGCCATGTTCGCAAAGAGGCACGGATCATGATGACGAGGATGCTGGCGTCGAGAGCCGCTCGTGCCGCTCGTTTCACTGGCACACTGCAGCCTGCATGGAACGTTAGCCAGGCTGTGATCCAAAGCAGCAGCAGCAGCAGCAGCAGGCGGCACCATTGATGGCGGTCATCCAAACTGCAAACTCAAACATCAACGCGCATGTAGGCGCTCCTCGAACTGCGCGAAGCTGACATCGTCTGGCTCTCGCTTTGTACACACACACACACAGCGCACAAGATGCTTCAAATCTACAAGGAACTCGAGCTGGTCATTCCCAAGGAGGTGACGGTCACCCTCCACTCCCGCAAGGCCACCGTCAAGGGCCCTCGCGGAGAGCTCACCAAGGTGCGTTGATGGAGACGCTGCCATGTGGTGTAGCAGTGCTGCGCGAAGAGGCAATGAGCACGCGGAGGAGCGAGAGCGGCGAGGACGCAGTGTTAGAGGGAAGTGGAGGAGAGCAGAGAAGTGTGGGGGGGG
>CCYA01000065.1:8642-38695 GCA_900000165.1 Ceraceosorus bombacis
GTGAATGCGTCCTCTCGTTGCACCCACTGACGATGGCTATGCTGCAACCATCTCCGTCTGGTATGCGCGCGGGGCAGTCGGGTGTCTTGACGCTCCGACTGGGGCAAGCAGGTACCTATGTGATCAACAAGCAGCCACCCAATCAACAGATCTGGCTCAGCAGTCCCAAGAGGTATGTGTGTGTGTGTGTGCGAGTGTGTGTGCGTGTGTGTGCGAGCACCGAGCATGTCCGAGTGCAAGCAAGCACTTGGCCGTTGCGTTCGTTGACCCTCCCAATCACCCGCATCCGGACAGCGGACCGAAAAGATTCGACTACGATACGAGCGCAAAGCAGTGGTTTTCCAACAAGGAGGGAATCACTGTCACTTTGCAGCAGCTGCTAGACCAAGAGCTGAGCGCGGTGTTTGGCTTCGACGTCAAAGTGGATCTGCATGGAGATCACTGATCAGCACCGTCGTTGGCATTGGGTCATGGCGGCAAAAGGGATGAGGATGCACATTACACAAAAGCTGCTCGGGGCCTCGGACCAACACCGTCTCGTGCCGAGCAGCGCGCGGGGTTGGGGCGCATTCACGGCCAATCGACAAGATCACCATTCGAGGAGCTGCACAAAGGCCTGCGCCAGGACAGGACAGGACAGGACAGGAGGAGCTTCCTCGGTGCATGTCTAGCGCGCGCTCGACGCACAACGGGAGACGGTCAAAGAGGGCGCAGCGATGCGGCAGACGAAAGGCAGTCTGCTTTGGCTCCTCGCCGTCTCAACATCGTCACGCCACTTGCGAGAAGTCTGGTTAACTTTGATGACCTGCAATTTGATGCTGTTGCACAAGCCATCGCTGGAGCGACTTTTTCGCGATTCGTGATTTCTACATCAACTTTGGCAGCATCCCATAGCGACGCAAGCCGCTCCACCTAGAGATCCTTGCCCCTGCTCTTGACCGCGACGGCATCAACTTTACGCTGATCAAATGTTCCAACATCAAAGGTCATCCCCGCATACTGGGTGAGGCGGTCCCTTAGCGCTTCAGCTCCGATCGTCGCCGTGGTCAGGATGCCGCCCTTGAAGTTGTTGGCGCGCAGGCCGCCGATGGAGCTCTCCTTTGTGGTTGCGCTCGAGGTGGAGGCGAGGTGAAGAGCAGTTTCGCTGATCATGCGGGCTGTTGCGTGGTAGCCTGAAGCGATAAAGTCAAGTGGCGCGCAAGTCGTTGAGTCGTCGATGGCTTCCCTGCACGAGCAGCTTGGAGAGAGATGCCTGCCACTCACCTGGACTGTCTTGGACAAAGATCTTGCAGATGCTCTGCTTTACATTGCCCTGCTTGTCCTTTCCAGTGGCCAAGGCCCGCACATCCGCAAAGCCCTTTTTGGAAGGACCTCCATTTTGTGGCAAAAATGTCCTCAGAGCCCACCTGACGGGAGCGAGCCAGATGAGAGCTTTGATCTGAGCGACAAAGAACAGGCTCAAGAAGCTGGTCAAGAGATAGCTTAGAGGCCAGGGCACGCGTTTGGGAGGGAAGAGCAGGCTGGCTTCGTGGTAGGCAAAGTCTTGTCCGTACGCTTCAGCTTGCGAGTGCACTTGCAGCAGACCCCAAGTTTGATTGATGACGCGATGATTGTGAGGCGTCAAGGGGAACCAAGATCCGTACACGTTCGGTCCAAACTGCGGCAGCCTGAGGGCCACATCGAACGGCATGATGTGCGTTCCTTTGACTGCAGGCAAAGCGGCAAAGCGGCAAGGCGAAGCTCGCAAGATGTCAGCAGCAGCAGCAGCAGCAGCGACTCGGGCACTGATGACCTGAAAGCATAAGCTCCTGCACATTCTTCCTCCCATCCACGCACTCCATCCACGCATTCCATTCACGCCCTCCATCCACGCACTCACCAGGACTGAGCTGATCGGGCTGCTCGAATTGCAACTGCCCGCCATCGATTTCCGCAGCATCCACAGCCGACAAGATGGTTCCGGTGGAGAAGCCTCCATCCAGACGCACTGCTGTGCGAGTAGTGTCGACATGGGATACGCCTTGACTCTTTTTGAGGTGCTGAGCTGCAAAGTAGGCTGACAGATCCAGGGGCAGCGAGTCGAAGCCTGAAGAGGGCACCAGGATGCTCCCCGTCGAAGCGGCCAGCGGTCCGAGTCTGGTGTGCGGAGGAGAGGAGAGGAGAGCGCATGGAGGCAGGGCGGGTGAGTGTCTGCCATGCCATGCCACGCCATGCCATGCCGCAGGACTGCTCGCCTCGCCTGGCCCACTCACTCGAGGAGAGAGGCATTGAATCCAGACTCTCCGCTGAGGTCAGTGTAGTGCGTTCCCACACTTGCGCAAGCCTTTGCCACCTCGTAACCATTCGTCTTTCTGAATGGTCCTGCAATGTTGGCCAACACTTTGGTCTTCTTTGCCACTTCTTGCAAGCTGGCAATGTTGGTCGTGTCGGCGCTGAGGATGCCGACAGAGGTGGGCAAGTCTAGCTTTTTGCGCAGAGCGTCTAGACGAGCGGCAGAGCGACCGGCGATGCCCCAACGTGGATGGGTGGGATGACGCGCGAGATACTCGGCCACCAAGCTTCCCGTAAAGCCTGCGAGGATGAAGAGGACAGGACAGGGGCGCTGTGTCAGAGCGCGTGCACAGCATAGCATACATCGCATCGCATCGCATCGCATCGCATCGCATCGCATCGCTGTTCACGTGCACTCACCCGTAGCTCCAAGCACGACGACATCGTATTCTCGTTGTGTGCTCGACATTTCGAAGCGGGTAGTGCAAGGCGTAGAATGAGGAGTGCAAGTGTGTGGAAGTGATGGGAGTGATGTGCGACTGGCGAGAGGTGACGGTGGAATGAAGGATGATGATGCGTGTGCGTGTGTGTGCGTGTGCGTGTGTGTGTGCGTGTGTGTGTGCGTGTGCGTGTGTGTGTGCGTGTGCGTGTGCGTGCGCGAGTGCGTGTGCGTGAGGTGCAGCGCGCGCACCCCCCTTCCAACCTTTAAAGCGTGTGTGTGTGATGTGGAGGCGACACCCGCACCCGCACCCGCGAATTCGCGCCACGCTGCATTCACATTCAAATTGTAATTTCTCTGCAAATTGAAACCTTGCGCTCGACGGGCAGACGCTGCTCGATCACCGCACGGGCACGGGCACGGGCTCATGACTCGCGACTCGCAACTGTCAAGGCTCGACCGACCAGCATTTGAGTCATTCAGACTGAATGTGTCGCAGTAAGAGTGACACTGTGACACTGTGGGCGCAGCCCGCACACTTTCAAGAGTGAGTTCGGCCGTTTGAAATGAACAGTCTGATTGAGTCACGAATCGTGAAGTGAAGCGAGCGAGCGAGCGAGCGAGCGCGGCGTTGCGGCACGGCACGGCAAGTCGTGAGTCCCACCATCACGTACCACCCAGCCAGTTGAGAAGGCGGGCGCGTGATTGGGGTCCGAGGTATCGCGGCGTCAAGTTACTCGCCCGCTCGCTCGCCATCACACACATCTCTGTGCATGTTGCATCTTTAGCTCTCGATCTGATCCAAGTCGCATCATCGACGCGCAAGAATGCCGCGCGCGCTCGAAACCTCGACTCATTCAAGCACGTGATCTGTTTGCTATAGCTGCAGCACGCAAGATTGCCGAGCGCTTTCGAGTTTGAGTCCGACCAGTGCGGGGGTAAAAGGCGACGGACTGCATGTCTCGGAGATCTCGCCGTTCGTGTTGTTGTTGTTGCTGTTGCTGTTGTTGTTGTTGCTGTTGCTGTTGCTGCTGCTGCTGTATGCTCTCCTGCGAACGGTGATCCACCGACAACGTCCACGTCGCCATTAAAAGCCGAGGGCAAAGTGCTTCTGAGCAGCATACTCGCTTCCCCCATCTCTCTGTCTCTCACTTGCGAGCGTATCGTGCGCGCACCTGTCAACGCACTGCGCTTGCCTTTCCAGCGCGCAGGGTCGAAGGAGCGCACATCAACGCCATCGAACTACTCGAGCATTCCAAGATGGTGCGAAGTGCCAGCAACGGGGCACAAAGTGCAGCAGCAGACGATCACGGCTTCGTCCTGGGTCTGGACAGCTCCACGCAGTCCTTCAAAGCGTCTCTTTTGTGTGGCAAGACGCTGGAGCCGATCAGCGAAGCATCGATCCACTTTGATAGCGATCTACCGCAATACGGCACGAGTGCAGGAGTGTTGGTGTCCGAACAGGGAGATGAGGTTTGGAGTCCCGTGGAGATGATTGTGCAAGCCATGGATGAGCTGTTGGATAAGCTCAAGCAGCAGCGATGGGACTTGGCTCGCGTCAAGGCTGTAAGCGCGAGTGGACAGGTGAGCCTGCCTGCCTGCATGCATGCATGCATGCAGCGCATCGAGCGCATCGAGCGCCCGCCCTTTGCGTGAATGCGCTTGCTCAGACGAGCCGCCGCCGCATGCAGTGGCTTGGCGTTGCTTGGCTTGGCTTGTAGGTAATCGTGAATGCTGATCTGAAACATCATCTCATCTGTATACCGGTACCGATACCTGCTGCGGCCCACGCGTACACGCACGCGCACGTCATCACATATAGCAACATGCCACCGTGTATTGGTCTGATGCATCCACGCATCTGCTGGCCCGCCTGGACGCCTCACGCACCATCTCTTCTCAATTGCAAGGCGCATTCTCGCGATCCATCGTTCCCAATTGGCAAGATGCCTCGACCACATCTCAATGCGACGCTTTCCGGCGATGCGCCTTCCGTCAAGCTGGTGCTGCAGCAGAAGGAGGTCCCCTGGACACAGAGTACACGGAAGAAGCGGGAGATGAAGCGCTGACGAGATTGACGGGATCAGCGGCGCACACGCGATTCTCTGGCGAGCAGATTATGAAGTTCAGACAGCGAGATGCGGAAGCGTGGAAGGGCACGCATCGCATCGGTTTGGTCAGCTCGGCGCTGAGCACGCTCTTGACGCAGACGCATCAAGGCATCGACGAGTCGGATGCTTGCGGCACGAATCTCTGGCAGTTATCTCATCGCAATGTCGACGACGGGTGCAGTGTCGCTGCCACTGCCACTGCCACTGCTGCTGCTGCAAAGAGGCATTGGAACGTTGCGCTCTTGCAAGAGGTGGCCGGCTCTCAAGAAGAGGCGAAACGGCTAGAGCGAATGCTGGGAGAGGTAGAGTGCGACGCTGGAAGAGTGATTGGAAAGATCGGCAAGTGGTTCGTGCAGCGCTACGGCTTCGACAGCGAATGCATCGTCTGCCCCGGCACTGGCGACAATCCCGCGACATTCTTATCGTTTGCGTGTGAGTCCGTCGGCTACGTTTGCGCCGCGCCTCACGGAAGAACATGACGCGCTCAACTTCATCCCTCCATCGCTTCCTCGCCCGCTGCCTCGGCTGGCGCGATGCAGTGCCGCGCAAGCAAGCAGTCCTCTCCCTCGGCACTTCCGACACTCTTCTCCTCTCCTCGCACACTTACAACCCAAAAGTCTATGGTCACACATTTGTCCATCCAGCCCTGTGCGAGACCGACACTGCGGAATTGAGGTACATGAGCATGCTGTGCTACAAGAGTGAGTGCCTGTTGCGTTCATACAGTCTGCCGTGTTGACCGAGGGGAATCGCCGCCTATGCAACGCTTCCCCCCGCTCTCCCCAGATGGAAGTCTAGCGAGACAGGCGATCAGAGATACGCTTCAGCCGCCTGATTGGGATCACTTCAACAAGAGCGTCTTTGACGCAAGATCCGCCGGATTGGGTTTACCGCGCCGAGCGGCATTCTACTGGTTGAGGCAAGAGATCATCGTGAGGTTTCCGCATTTCCGTCTCCCTATCGCTTTTGCTAGCTGTGCATCGATCCCAGCCTTCTGACTTTGTTGGCCGAAACCCCATTCTCAACCCTTGCCCTCCCCGCCGCGCACAGCCACCCGGCGCTCACGGAACGGTCAGGTACGAACTGCACGGCTCTTCGTCTCATTACCTACAACAGAAGCAATCGTGGTCCGATTCGGACGCGCTAAACATTCTAGAATCTCAGTTCATGTCCTACCGTCATCGAGTACGTCAATACCTCTCCTCCTCCTCCTCCTCCTCCTCCACCACCACCACCTCATCCAACGTCAACGCCGCCCAGTCCGACTTGACATTGGACGCCGTCCACCTGGTTGGAGGAGCCTGCCACAATCCGGCCATCCAACAGCTCGTGGCCGACGTGATGGGCTGCAAAGTGTACCTTGCGCAAACACAGGGAAACGCCTGTTCGGTCGGCGCAGCTTACAAGGCAGCTTGGGCGCTCAGCAGGCACACTGCCATCCACATTGCCTCTTCCAATACTGCTGCAGCCGACAAGGATGCGGCGAGTGAACCTTTTGAAGAGTTTGTCAGCCGAGTCAGGCGGGGCATCGTCGTGGGCATTGGAGGCGGCGCAGCGAATGCGCGAGACGAAGGTCATGCAGCTAGCCTAGTTGCACAACCTGATCCCAAATGGACAAAGGTGTACGCCAAGACGCTCGACGCGTGGATCGAGTTGGAACGTAGGGCGCAGAGCGATGTGGCACAGGTCTAGCATGTCACGACGTCGAAATCAGGCACGCAATAGATGTCGTTTTGCTGTGTTCTCGCAAAAGGTAATCTGTTCGCACGCTATTGTAGCAGCCGCTGAGCATCGGCGCCGTTTTGCATTTCAAAATACACGAGCGTCTCTAAAGAAAAGCCTCTGGGCTGCGACTACAGTCCTGTCACCGTTCCCTGCAGGCCCAATTGAGTTCGATTGATCATGCCGTGGGCGCTCCGTCGACATTCTGCTGCTCGCCCTCGGCTTGCACTGGTACCATGGGCGCATCGGCTTCTCCAGCCTCCCTCGAAGCTTTGGGGTCCGGCACTCCCTTGGCATGAGCTTGTGCCAATTCAGCTTCCGTAGTCGTCTCCTTGCCTGCCCCGCCTCGTACCCCTTCCTCGGCTGAAGCGAGGCCTGAGGCGCTCAAGGTCGTTGCTGCCTCTCCCTCCGCTCCCTCGGCGCCTGCTATGGGCTGCGCTGAAGCTCCATGGACTGATCGTTGTGCATTTGAATCATTTGACGGACTACTCGACGCTCCTGCCTGCAGCGTTCCTGGCGAAGATGTCGACATTGCCTGCACCGTTTGATCACCGGGCGCATTCTGTGGTGCATCCTCCGTGGGCGCAAGCAGTCCCGCATTTGGGACCATCGAGTGATCGATCTCGCTCGACAATACGGAGCTTGCCGCAGCAGAAGTGTCCGGTAAAGACGTCAGTGATGAAGCAGGCGCAATAATCTCGGACGCGGCTACCGCGTGCTCGTCGACAGTTGATGCCAGGGGCACGATGGTATCTGAGGCCAGACTTTGACGCTGCTCGGGCAGAGACGTGTCGATGTCGGCAATTGACTTTGTCGCTGAAGCGTCGACCTGACTTAGCGAAGCGGAGGGAGCGCGTGTTGCTTGGTCTGCAGCCGGAGGTGGGGCAGGGACTTCAAGGGACGCAGACGTTGAGGATGCCTCAATGCTCGCGTCGTTCTTGCCAGCAACCGGCTCATTTGCAAGCGCAACAGGGACAGCCGCGACAGTACTGAGCAAGTCGGTAGGCTCTGATTCTTGTGCCGAAGCGTCGACAGAAAGAGCGGCCACAGCGGGTGGGGCCTCGGTGGACGGTGCCGGTGGCAGTCCGATCGGTGCGCTCTCCCCAGAGGCCTGTTCGGCCCCTGCAGTATCAAGCACGCCCGCGTCGCCTTCATCCTCTGCATCTGCATCCGCATCTGCATCACCATCACCGTCCCCGTCATCTTGGGCTTCTTCATTGCGTTCTTTTGTCGAGACAGCATCCTGAATCTGAACAAGGGCCGGAGCAGCTGCAGACGCAGGTGCGGATTCCGTGCCTGGAGCTTGCGCCGCTCCTGCAGCGCTTTGAACTGTCTCGTCAGTCATCTTCACATCCTGAGGAGCTGCGTCTAGAGACGCATCCTTGCCGTAAGGCTCTGGCGCCAGCACCTGACCCTGATTTGCCCGTATTTGTGCTTGGCTCTGTGCTGGCGCTGCAGCAGCAGCAACGGCTGAAGCTTCTTGCACAGTCGGAGCTCTCGGCGTCAAGTCCTCTTTCGGTGCCGGAGCAGGCAACAGTTTCTTGATCTCTTCTGGTGTTGGCGCCCTGACGTAATTCGAATGTATGTGCCGGCTCTCGCGCGTGATGCGAGCCCATCTTGGCTCTTCGGCCTCTTCTTGAGACGGCTGGTCAGGATCAACCTGCATCTCGTCTGCCTCTTCCGAAACATCCATATCCGCTCTCGAAGCCGCCCGTTGCTTGTGCCGCTTGACTTCGGCCTCTGCTCCGAGCGAAGCTGCAATTGTCTTGGCGTCAATTGCTGTCTTGAACTCTTGCACCCGGGCTTGGTGCGCAGCTTCCAATGGCGCAATAGTAGCCGCCTCCTTTTCCAGCTTGGCTTGCAATTCCGCGATGGAGTGCACAGCGTACGGCGAAGGCGAGGGACGAAGGTCCTCTTTCGACACACGGTAGGCCGTATTATCATCGTCAGCGTTGCAAATGAGCGCATATATGCTGCCTCGCTGGCAAGCGCGCACTCACCGATGCGCCTGGCGTCGAAGATGGCTCCGAGCAGGGAATGGTTGCGGGTGTACCTAGCCATGGCAAGGTCCCTGGCCGACACTCTGTCCAGCTCATCGAGCAAAAAGTCCGAGTGCTCGTCCTCCAATGCCAGACCTACAGCCATCTCTGAGGGAACCTTTGGTTGAGGGTAAGGATTGCGAGGCTGAACAGGGTGGGGTTGACCGTGCGCAGGATGCATGTGTGGCTGCTGGGCGTGGTGAGGGTGCGGATGCACACCTTGACCTGCGGCGAGAGATCCTCGCGGACCGTATGGACCCGGTGCTCCGCCTTGAGGCGCTGCTGTAGGAGGAGGATGCGAGTGGTGGGCATGGGGCCCATTCATTCGCGGTGATTGACCCACTTGAGCGTGCGGGTGCTGAGTGAGATGGGGATGAGGATGAGGATGTTGAGCTGGCGATTGACTGCCCAGCATCGCGCCTTGCCCGCCGTACTTTTGCTGCTGCTGCTGCTGTTGGGCTGGATGACCCGTTTGTTGCTGACTGTACTGGCCGTGATGATCGTGCCCGCCCTGTTGCATAGGAAAGCCGCTGTGACCTGCGGTCGCTGAACCAGCATACCCGTGCTGCTGCTGCTGGGGAGTGTTGGGTGCGCCGCCGAATTGCCCGGGATACTGTTGGTGTAGAGGATGGCCGTGCATGTGAGCGGGGTGTCCCATGGCCGCCTGAGCCTGAGCCTGCGCTTGAGCTTGCTGAGCAGCGAGCATGTGCTGAGCCCTGGCTTGCTCGTACATTTGCGCTTCTTGAGCTCTCAGCTGGGAGGTCTGAGTTGATGACGGCTTGCGCTTTCGGCTGCTGCTGCCCTGATTCTGCTGGCCGCTGCTGGGCGCAAGTGGCGGCGGCGGTGCAGAAGAAGAGGCAGGTGAGCCGCTACCACCTCCCGACGCAGCACCGCTAGAAGGTGGCACCGCCGATTGCTGAAATGGCGAGCCAGATTGCATGATGTGCGTGCGGAGCCGATGGCTTGTGAGGTGCTGCGTTGCGCTGATGTTGCACGTGTGCGACCCAATCTCCTTGTGGTCGGTGCACCGTATGAGATGAGGTCGTGAGATTGCCCCAAAGGCTTGCTCGCGCTCTCGCTTCTGAGCAGACAGAGTCGTGGACGCAGTAGTCGCGCGCCACGGCCTTGAGGTCACGATCAAGCGCACACGTGCCGAGTCGTTTGAAATGAATGATGATCAATAGCGGGCCTCTACTTGCGCTCTGGTCTAGACGCTGCCGGACGAGCTGCGCGCGTAAAGGAAGAGTCTCAGACAGGCGCTAAACGATGGCGCTGGTACGCGCTTGGTTGGTGATGGCGATGTCGCGCGAGGCGTCGTCGTTGTACCGCACCTGAGAGGCGAGCGGCTGGTGAAGCCTATGAAGCATTCACGAGTCAAAGATCAAGGTTCGAAGGTGCTGCAGGCTCTGAGGATGAAGGGTGCGCGCCTGCTGTGGCCGCGATAGGCGCGATGGGATCATCCGGTCGTTTCCCAACGCGGCGCGTGTAAGTCGATACACGTGACCGCCGCTACGTGGATCGCGCGTTTGTGCCGCTGCTGCAGCAGCATGCGCGCTGATGGCTGCATGGCTGCATGGCTGACCCCACGTGATGCACCGCGGCGCGCCAGCCGGGGGAATCACGAATACACCGCGGTGTAAGGTCAACGCGTTGAAGTCGAGAGTCGCGACTCGCGAGCCAAGAGTGTGAGTGGAGCCAAGGGCCGGAGCGTCGATGAAGCTGGTCTCATCCTTGCTTTCGGACGCTATCGAGGTTGGACACGCACATGCTACCTGACATCAGTCGTGAGTCATAGTGCTCATAACAAGACTAGCTCGGCGCTCTGCTGCTAAGCTTTCCGAAAGCCACGTGGGCAACAAGAGCAGCTCGGTGAGTCCCGATACAGTAGCTAGCACGCACGCACGCACGCACGCAAAAGGGGTTCATAGCGCCGGGGTGAGCATCCACGACTTGAGACACCTCCTACATTCGTGATTGGAGGTTTCTCGGTTGTGAGGGTGAGGGTGAGGATTAGGTGCAGGTGCAGGTGCAGGTGCAGGTGCAGGTGCAGGAGTGCACGCAGTCACAGTCTTGGCTTTCTCACAGCGCCTGCGATCCTGCAACGTGAGACTCACGACTGTGACTGATGGATCGATCACCTTTGTGCCGCCTATGCTCGCAGATCCGAGGTCGACAGCGGACTGTCCTTTCCTGTCAAGCAAGAGCCTTGCTGATTGCATCGCCTCGCAGCTCTGAAGAGTCAGGACAAGTGACAAGTGACAAGTGACGAGTGACGAGTGACGAGTGACGAGTGACGAGCGTCACAGCAATTGACTGCGGAAGCAGACGCTGCCACAGCCTCGAACTGCGCTTTGCTTGGTCTTTACCATCTCCACAACATACATCCACATCCACATCCACATCCACATCCACACACCTCATCTGTGCTTGTCACACCTCGCACTTGCGCCCTTTGTTCTGTCCATCGACGCTGCTTCTGCATATTCACATTCACATTCCTCCCATCCGTGTATGGCAAGCTTCTGCTACCACCTCTCCCCTGCCCCGACGCTTCGCTTCGCTTCGCTCCCCATGTCGGCTAGATCGCGCAAGGACAGGTCTGCCACAGCGTCGTCCACCGAAGGTGAGTTGTTGCCAGTCTCGCGTTCGTGCTGAGCGGGCCGACGTAGCAGCAGCAGCAAGTCGGATGAATGCTTGAAGACCTGCGCTCGCTCGCTCGCCTCGCCTCGCCTCGCCTCGCCTCGCTGACGCGCAAGCACCCCTGGTGAAACAAAAGAGAGACGCACGTGGGATGCAGTAAAGGCGACGTTGCGCAAGTTTGATCGAGCTCGCGTCGCCAAGTCGGCTCACGAAGCAAATCTCAATCGACATCGCGCGACGCTGCAAGAGGTGCTGGATAGAGTGGGAACATTGCGCAAGACGGACAATGACACTCGGACTGCGGATGGTGTTGCAGATCAGGGAAAGATGGATGTGGATGAAGAGGAAGAGGGCGAAGGTGACGATGAAGCTGAAGACGCGAGAACGGCAATGGCCGATTCCAAGGCAGCTCTTCTGCGAGCTGTGGATGACGAGATACGGCGAGCAAGCAGTCCATGTGGTGTGGCCTGCCCAGAAGCCCAACAAGCTGCTCACACTGCTTTCCATGCCCACCCGCCACACAGACTGGCCGATGAGATTCTAGAGACGCTATCTGTGCTCAACGCGCTGCGTCCCACCGCTGCAAATGGTGTGTGCTCGCCCCCCGCCTCATCTCGATTCCATGTTGCGCTGGTATACGCTGAGCCCGGACGGCTTTTTTGAACACTCCTAGATCCACCAGCCAAAGCCATGGGACGCAAAAAGCGACGCTTCTCCAGTGTTTCAATGTCCCCCTCGCTCACACCTGCTCCTGCGCAATCGCCCCCGCCCCAACCTGTAAGCCGCGCCTCGCAACACTCGTATGAAAAGAACGACAACCGGGGAGGAGCGTTTGGCGCTACGCTTGATGCCGCCCCAAGCGGTTCGGCATCCACTTCTTCAGCAGCCACATCTAGCGCACTCCGCTCATCAGACTCATCGTCCAATCTTGTCAGCGGCTCGAACAGCGCAATCGGCTCTGCTGCAAGAGACACGCACAACACGTCGACATCGAGTGCCAATGTGAGCGCGACGCCAAGCGCGAGCAAGAGCAGGCAAACGCCACGGGGATACGTCGACCCTGCTAAAGCGCGCAGAGAAGTTTTGCACGCCCAATTGCCTCTGGCCAAAGGACGCAGGGTGGCCTTTAGGCAGCCGACCAAATCTCGCTCGGAGCGTGGACCAACGAATGGCAAAGGGTCTGGTGTGCAAGGTGGCGCGGGCGCAGGAAAGGGCGGAACGGGCGGCAGCGGCAGCGGCAGCAGCAGCAGCAACAGCAACAGCAACAGCAACAATAACCAGACTGAAGAAGAGGGAGAGACTTGGATTTTGGCTGTTGTGATGGAATGCATCAACAACGATCGAAATCGATACGTCGTGCAGGACGCAGAGGATCGCAATTCTCCGTGAGTAGCACGAGTGCTTTTCGCCCTCTTTTGACACGGGAATATCGCGCATCTGATACGTTGAAGCTGCTCACGCCCTGTGCACCGACAGCACGGTAAACACGACGCTCAAAGCTATCGTGCCGCTACCAGAGAGTGTGGCTACGTTGCCACCACAAGACTATGCAGTAGGTCAATGGGTGATGGGCATGTATCCCGACACTTCATGCTTCTACCGCGCCAAGGTCTTGGGTGGAGGTCCAGGTCTGACTGGTCGTCAGAACCCAGCCAAGGTGAGTCAAGACTGCAAAGGAAGGTCATGCAGTGAGCCGCACGTATGCTTCCCCTTCTGACATGCTCTCGTGGTCTCGCGTGATCTTTGACGGACTGCCCCCTCCCCAAGCTCAAATCGAGGACGCAGGAATTGTTGGCGAAGCCATATCAATTGGAGTTTGAGGATGACAATAATAGGATGCACGAAGTCTCCGCCGGCTACGTCGTCGAAAGACCATAGTTGCTGGTGGTGAGGCTGACGAAAAGCAGGCGATCAGGTGTCACGCTGATTGCTACCATCGCCCTAATGCTGTCCTCAAGAGTTCTTTCGGCTCGGCTCTTGCTCGCCTTCATCTCCATCTCCATCTCCATCTCCATCTCCATCATCTTTGCCATCTCCACCTTCCATGTTTCCCTAGTATTCGCGGTCTTTTGCTTCGTCTCCCTTCCATTTTGCAATGAAGACCATCTGCTGTGTAGTGTACCAGCACTGTCATGAAGATTGATGATGGATCTTGGATCACTTTAACACATCTCCACAGCATCAGCTGACCCTCTACTCACCTTTTGACCATCTCATGCTACACTCAAGATCAGCGCTCACGAGTCAGTGCTTCCAATTTGTGAGCATCAGAAAAGTCACATGGCTATTGGCGGACACGGCAGTCGTGAGTCGTGAGTGGTGAGTGGTGAGTGGATCGAGTGGCGAGTCGCGAGTTCTTGGCGCATCACCGACGTGGAGCTCCATGCATCAGCAGCGGGATTGCCGGATCGCATATATGCAGGCATGCATCAGCATAGCACCGGATAAAGAACGCACGAGGTGCCACATAAAGCGCCACACGAGGCCATGCAGGCACAGCGCTTGTCGTGAGTCAAAAGCAGCAAATGTGTACAGTACATGTATAGGATTAGTAATGTGTGTCTGTAAATGTATGCATGTCCAGCAGCCCAGACCAAAGCCTCGAACTCACACTCGTGACTGCTTCTGCGAGTGATCGATGGTATACAGCATGAGCGCGAGAGCCGTCTATGAGTACCTGCAGGCCAGGCCTTCGTGTAGACATGCAAGTATACTTACTCGTGCATGACCGACTGCATGCTGGCCCATAGCAGCCGCCCGCTGAATTTGTTCTTTGGTGATTCCCCTCTAACCCGCGGAATGGACTCAGACTGCGACTTTTTTTATGGAGCACTCGCTGCACTGCACTGCAGCCTGTCTGATGCTGCTGCGAGCGAGCACAGCACAGCACAGCACAGCACAGCAGAGAGAGAGAGAAGCGTCGCGATTTCTTCTTATCAGCCACGTCTCCCTCCTTTCCTCAACATTTATCTCCTTCTCCCTGCGCTCACCAAAAAGCAGTCACATCCTCATTCGTCTTTGCTTCTTACTCACCACTCATCCGCCGTTCCCTCAGTCCATCACATCCTATCCACACCTCGCCTTTCCACAACGTGCACGACGAGGCACCCGTCATGGGTCTGTTCAAATCCAAAGGTGCATCGGCCGGCGGCGATGCTCCGCCATACGAGAGGGATGCCAAGGAGGATGTGTATGTCACTGCTACACCCGCCAATGATGGCGACAATGGCTCATTGAACGAAGACGATGCAGCTCTGCAAGCCACGACGGGCTACAAGAGCGATTTCAAACGCGAATTCAAAAGCTTGTCCACCATCTCCTTTGCCTTTTCCATCATGGTGCGTTGAATGGCGCGCGCGCGCTTGATGTATGCTGACGTTTGGATGATGCGCATACACTGGCCACAGGGTCTCATATCCTCCGTAGCGACCACTTTCAACCTGCCCTTCTTGTCGGGAGGACCAGCCAGCACCGTGTTCGCATGGATGCTCGGGGCGATCATGAACCTCACTCTGGGCGCAGCAATCGGAGAACTCGTGTCCGCTTACCCATCAGCAGGCGGTCTCTACTCTGCCTCTGGCCTCGTCGTGCCCAGGCGGTACAGAGCCATCACTGCTTGGTTCACTGGCTGGCTCAATTTCACCGGTCAAATCGCTGGTATTGCTGGAACCGAGTATGGATTGGCACAAATGATCTTTGCCTGGGCTTACGTCTTGACCGGTTACTCTGCCAGCGTGGGCGCCACTGTGAGTACATGCTGCACAACCCTCGCAATGTCGACACGCTCCCATCGGAGCTTGGCGACATTGGCCATCTGACACGCTCGGCTTCGGTTCTGCGCTCTTCCCTGCTTCCTCCCCCCACACCAGTATGGCTTATATGCCGCTCTCCTCATCCTCCACGGCATCCTCAACTGCTTCCCAACCGGCTGGCTGGCCAGGTTCACTTCTTCCTACGTCTTCATCAACCTCGGCATGACCGTCATCACTGGTGTTCTGGTCCTCGCTCGCACGCCAGCTGCGGAGATGCACACTGGCTCTTACGTCTTTGGCGAGATTAGGGATGGCACTGGTTACGGTAGCAACGCTTTCGCCTTCCTGGTCGGATTGACCTGCGTCCAATTCGTCATGACGGACTATGATGTGAGTCGGCGAGATTGCGCAGCAAACAGTGGGCCTTGCAGCATGCTGATTAGCACCGCACCCGCGCCCGCTCAGGCTACTGCACACATTTCTGAAGAGGTCGAGAGAGCAGCTATTGCCGCTCCTGTCGCCATCTTTGTGGCCGTAGCGGGAACGGGTCTCTTTGGATTCTTCCTCAACGTCGCCATGGTGTTTGCAAGCGGCGACGTAGCATCTCAAGATCTCAGCACCTTTCCCGGAGAGCTCGCTTTCGCGCAGATCGTCTTTCTCAGAGGAGGCAGAGTGGCCTTCCTGGTCATTTGGCCCTTCATCTGCAGCGTCGCCTTCTTTGTGGTCCAGACCGCTACGCAAGCCAATGCCAGGTCTTTCTACGCCTTTTCTCGGGACGGAGGTTTGCCCAGAATCTTCTCCAAGGTTATTCGCGGCTCTACCGTGCCCGCCGTCATCCTCGTCGTGGTGGCATGCGCAGCGCTCGGCTTGCTCAGCTTCGCATCCTACGCAGCTGTAGCCGCCATCTTCTCCCTCGCTGCGCTGGGGATGGATTTGTCCTACATGGTTCCCATCCTGTGCGCCATGATCTTCAGAAGACATCCGGATGTCAACTTCAAGCCCGGACCCTTTTGGATGGGTTGGGGATGGTTCGGCACGACTATTCGGATCATCGCTTGCATCTGGACGGTCTTTGAGTGCGTCGTCCTTGTCATACCCACCGTCAGCCCGCTCACGGCGCAGAACATGAACTACTCTTGGGTCGTCATGGTCGGAGTCCTCTTGCTGGCGGCTGCTGCTTAGTGAGTGCATGCAGAATCGACCTTTGACGACCCGCTCACTCATGCTCACGCCTCGTATCCATGTCTTCCAGCCCATTCACCAACTATCAGGGACCTCGCGAAGGCTCTCTGCAGCAGGAGAGCGCCAAGCGTGCTGTGGAGCAGCAGCACTGAGTTTCTGCAGAGTCTCCCGCTCGCGACGTCACAGCAAGCAAGCAGGAGGCGCATCGTCATATTTGGCAAAACACAGATTCTGAGGATTGAAATGAGGACCAGCATGTTGGGCAAATTTTTTGGAACTTGAAGGGATGCGCATTTCGCTTTTGCTACTGCTGCTGTACAGTACCTTGACGTGGTGGAAATCGACAATGCAATCGTAAGCAGAAACGTATAATCTGTGCGCCTGAGTATGGATCACGAACCTCACGAGATGGAAGCCGCGTAGCTTTTTAGCCAAAGTTGAAGCCGGGTCAGACGGCATAGAAGGCGAAATGGACTGCCGGCACCACATCTTTCTCGCCTCTTGATCGCTCGACCACAAGCATGAGACCGAACATGACATTGCTCGCACTGACAACGGCCCCACCACAGCAAAGGGACGCTCGGTCGCAATCGGACCTGCCAATCAATCATTGGGGAGGACATCCAGACTGTATCACCCCCCGAACTTGACTTCCTTGAGGGAGCTTACCCCGCCCTAGCCTCTGCTAAGCATTTGGACGAAAGCACTTGGTGCTGTGAGCACTGTCAAGCGATTAGATTGCCGAAGGCAGTGGAAGGCCTCATGATCTTCTTTACCTTGTCCGCCCGCCTTTAGGGACGGGCGGCGCGTTGCGCGGGTATCGCATCACATTTTCGACTCTCATCCTAACAGGCGACTGCAAGAGCGGTGTGGAAGTCGATTGCAATGAAGAGTGCAACGAGGCTTGGTTCAATTGCACTACTAGAAAAGGGCTGCATTCGAGATCTGCTGGTCATCCTGACGAATGGCTCGCCCCCTCCCCCCCACACAACTACTCAGGGGCACCCATTCTCCTGCACCTGAGGGCCCAGTCCCCCGAGTCCGACAGGCAAGGGCTTGCATTTTTGCTTCTTGGGTTCTTCTGCCCCGAACTTGCAGTGTTCCTTTAGATCGACGACCTCTGCCTTGCACCTCTTCTTCTCCTTGCCTGCAGACATTGATTCGCACTCTTCTTTCTTGCTCTTGATTGCTGCCTTGCAAATCTTCTCGCCAGATTTTCTCTCGCGCCTGTTCATCTGCATCTGCGTTTGCACGGGCATGTTCGTCATACGGCGCAGCCAAGGGGGTAAGCGACCTTGTAGCGTAGAGATGACAAGACTGATACCGACATTCTTTGGCTCCTCTGTAGGGAGCGACCTCGCGAGGGCGGCCATGGTGCCGAAGCTCAGGAACAGGGCAAGCAGTACGATGATGAGCTTCATGCTGATCTCGATCAGATTCCGTCCCTGCGATCCAGCGGAAGAGGAGAGGCTCAGCGATCAGCACCGCTGATGCGCGCCTATACTTGCTCACTTGTTTTGCTTGCCTTACGACGAAGAATGTTTCTGCGCGCTCTTGATGAAGGTGACGCCGGCAACGTAGGCTCGGGTGGTGAAGCAAGGCGTGCTTGAATGACGGAGGAGAGGCTGGCTGCGATGTTGATGGAGGGGCGAGGTCGTGAAGAAGCTCTGAGGCGATTTATGTCGCTGCAGTCGCCAAGGCAGTAACGCTGCGTGGCTGGCATCTACCTCGTGCCAGGTGTCATGGCTCTGCATACTTGGACGTCCTCGGAACATTCCCTTGCTCTGGCCACTTAGAGCTACCCGGAACATTCTCTTCCCATGCGGAATTTGCGGAACGAACCTTGAAGGTTGGGCTTAGACCAGGCTCTGGGCTGACCCTGACTAGCTCGGAAATCTCGAGTTTGATTTACCCCTTGGAGAGGGAGGAAGGGCCGGGCAATGGTGATACACGAGTAGCGGCGCCAAGATTGAGGAGCGAAAAGGTGTCCTGTCTCCTTGGACGCGCTCGCACGACGGCAAAGCCGACGCGAACGCAACTCTCTTTGGCACTCGATGAGCTGGCCACGTATGCCTGCAGGAACGCGATGTCTCGTCATGACGGATTGAAGGTCCTACGATCAGGTGGCGCGTTTTTGGGCTGGGCAAATTGGGAGAGCGATCTCCATCGCCACCTTGCTCCCTTCATAGCGGTGCACGGGAATGACGAGAAGCTACTTCGGAGAACCGCTGCATATACATCTGCAAGCGCAAGCTCTGGGACGAAGACAGAAATGCGACGTCCCTTGTGATTCGTGGCTTGATGACCTGCCCTAGGCACGCTCCGTCTGCACCCAGCGCTATGGCGATCGGTGCTAAATTCGCGTCAATGTCGTTGCTACACGTCTACTCATAAGCATACCAGAAGGCTGCACTCGGCGGCGTCACTCCCAGCTCTCGTCCGGGTACACTGCCGCCGTGCCGTGGTTGTCAGGTATATGGAGGATTGTCATCGTTTCGAGGCTTGGTAGGCAGCATCTTGGCAGTAGGGAATACAGAGGCGACAGCTGAATCAAAGGACAAGTACTGCCCTCAAAGAAAGCGCGCTGCTGCCTTCGTTTCTCTTGCTATCTAGGGCCATGGCGCTCTCGCCGCGCTCGCCAGGTCCGGTGGCTGATGCGCGATGGAGATCACTCGCAAACGCAAATTCAGACAGCAGCAATATCCTACCATTGGCAAGGGAAGGGAAAGAGGCACGAGGTATTTCTGTTGTCCTTTCGCCCACCAATTCTCCGTCTCACAGGTGTCAAGCCTTGCAAAAGCTTTCGGACGGGGTAGAATCGTTCAAGCAAGTCTCCCAGAGGAATCACTCGGGTGTGATTTCAAGCGCCTCATCCGGGTCGGCGGGCTTTGACTCAGAATTGCATGGTTCACGAGCGACACTGCAGTGTGCCTGGATGTGCGGAACTCTTACAGCGTCTTAGCTTCATGCTCATTGGAAGCACGAGAGCTGCAGAAACCACGAGTGAGCACGAATCTGGCGTAACACTTGCGCTAGGCTGCTACGATGCCGACCACACCTAGATACAGTCCTCGAAGAGCGGCGCCGGACCGAGACCGTATTCCTTCGGCCAAGAAGGACACTTTTTCTTCTTCTTCTTCTTCTTCTTTTTCTCGGGCTCGCGCTGGTCGAGCTGTACGGTCGTCTCTTGTCAGCGCTTCGAGGCATGCGAATCCGTCTGACGAGGGCGCAAAGGGTCTTCATGGCAGCTCAGAGACAAGTGAGGATGCAACGCTCAGGCTGTCATCTTCCTCACCGTCGCAGGAGCTGAAGATGGGACTGGATGGGCCGCCACAGCGCCGAGGCTGAAGGCGAGCCCGATCAGAAGGAGCATAGGCCTCATGCTGAATGTTCAAGTTAGGCTCGACTTTACGAGGACAAAGAGGTTGCTTACTTTGTGGGCAAGACGATGGGGTCCAAGGAAGACACCGCTCACTCACTTTGTGTTATTCGAGTTTGACAAGATTGGTTGAGAGTCGGAACGAGCTTGTTGCTGGTGCGTTTGAGTGTTTGAGCTTTTGGAGTGGAGGATGCTACATTTGAAGGGGGCAGGGCTCTTGGGCACTACTTGTACCTTTCGACGAGACGCCGGTTGCAGGCATACCCCATGCAGCGGGCTAGGGGACTCACACTCACACTCACACTCACACTCACACTCACACTCACACTCACACTCACCATCCTTGCAGTCATGAAGCAGCCACCTCGCATATCGGCTGCATATATGCATTGCCTTTGAAGAATTCCACATATACCTGACTGTGTTATTGATGGCGTTGGGCCATTTCGTCTGTCCAAAGGGACCGCGTTGGTACGCACCGCATTTAAAGTTCCTACCTCGATTGGGGCTACTTCCTCGACGCACCTCAGCCTTCCAAGCCACCGCCCAAGAAAACACCAGGCCGTCTAAGTGTGAGTGCTCCCCATCGCTGCGGTGGATGTGCTCCTTGCTGATACTTTCAGGCATGGCGTTGGATCCTTTGGCTTATGGCGCATTGAGCTGCTGCAAAGCAGGCACGACTAGCTGATTGAGGCGTTGTGCACGCCCAGCACAGCACATGAACGCCTCGCGTGCTCTGCTGCGGTCGTCTGGTGTTCAGAGACATCAACATACACACCTGCGTGGATTGTGTTTTGTGACTCGTGATTGTGATTCATTGTGATTGTGCACCCAGGTGAGGGGCGTATAATATGTATGTTTACACTACCGCGGAACCGCATCCATTTTGAGGCAATGAGGCATCAAGCTCTTCACAACGATCGGACAGACCACGAGCCGAGACTAGCAGCCAAGCATCCACCTTGCGCCGGTATTCCTATATGCGCGGCTGTCTTGAGAAGCACGCTCCGCATTCACGATTGCTGACATCGACTTCTTGCTTGACTAGTGACCGACACTGTGGCTGCCCACTCACGGAACGCCACTCATGATCATGATACCGCAAGCAGGCGAGCATCCCACTGCCGTGCCAACACTGCACGCAATCGTCAATCAATCCTTCGCCTTGCAATGACCATCCCAACCAAACACCCACTTTGGAGCGCACGATCGGGAGCACTCGTGGTCGGAATCGAGCATGAATTGCTTGCCGTTCTAAGAAGAGACCACAATACTCTGGAATCTTGAGTGCTGGATCGCAGTTCGGGAACAAGATGCACAAATTGACACGTGATGCTCCGCAGAGCATTAGGGTCACACCACTGGTCATGGGTGACCTGTGCAAGGCTTGAAGGGCCCTTGGGGCAAAACAGCTGGTCCCACTCCTCCCGGCTCAAAGTATTTGCATTCGGTGCGCTTAGACAGAGAGGCAATGTCCTTGAACATTTGGAGGTATTCGATGAATGGGCCAGGATCGAGAGGCTCGGGTAAGAGAGGTGAGAATGCCAGCAGCCGGAAATCTGCGTTGCACTCACGATCGTAATGTCCGATGGTGGGACTGGCATAGCCTCCACGATAGCTAGCCCGCCAATGAAGCAAGCAACAACGAAGATGAACTTCATCTTGAAATTGCTCGGAGGGTAAGCGTGAGGCCTGTACGCACAAAGGGGGAGCTGTGGTCAGATCGCGTTGACACACGAAATCGGACACGATAACGCAAGCAGAAAGTTACCCAGCGAGCACTTACCGATAAACTTGCACCGGCCTGAGAAGGATGGGAAGTTCTGTGAAAGCTGTGGAGCAAGATGACTTGCTCTGGATTTTGGCTTCTTGAGGAAGCAATCATGATTCGGGGCTACGCTTTCACAAAGGCTCTTTATAGGCTCGAATGACAGCCTTTTCTGGGACAAGCGGATGCGAAAGCAGCTGCTTACGAGACCGATCGGCGCTACATTTCGAACGACAACGTCCGCTTTAGCTATACAGGGCACCCCAGTAGTCTGCTTCATTGCCACCTCGACCCCATAATTCCTAGCGACGCATCCGAACCCTACAGTGGCGAACTCAGGGTCAGCTACGATGCATTTGGCAATGTCGGAGCGTCTCTATCCTACGCGCGTGATGAAATTTGACGCTTGCTACGAGTGTGTGTCCAGAGATCCAAGGGGGGGGGCGTCGCATTCAGGGTGCCTACTCTGATCACCATACTAACGACCTGAGCAAACGTCTGCTTCTCGCGTCGAGGTCTTCAAGGCGCGTTGCGTAGCCGCCAGTTCATCAAGATCTACGGGACAGAAGTTCGGTCGGCAGGGTCCAGCACCTCACCTCGTGTCACCAGCGCTGAAATGCGAACCTAGCGCTTTGTCTGATATAGTGCTCCGACACATTCAAGCTTTTAGTCTGCTACTGTAGCACACTCTGTCCAGGCCATGAGTCCCGCTCTGCATATTCGGGCAGAGCTGTACCGAAGTGACGCTTGCGACCGACCAGAGACTGCACCCGGTGGCACAAACGCCACCCAAAGCCTTCAGAGTGCCGAGCAAGAAAATTGAAGGACTGCACGCATCGCTGCGAGGGCCACAGCGCACGGTAAGAAATGACATACTTGGGGTTGATGAGGAACAACCTTGCAGGACCCCCAATCTTTGCTCCATTTGTTGGAGCTGTCGTGGTGTTGCGCATTGCATCTGATCGGGCATGCATTTGCAAAAGAGGTATCGGCAGCAACCGAAAAAGGGCTGTAGCGTCGCCTTCACCCCTGCTTTTCCTGCCAGGTCGAGATCAAGGCCGTTCAGCTCAATGGAAGAGACCCAAGGGAAGGGAAGAGGCATGTGCTTCAATATTGAGCCCGATGCCCGACCTTCTTCCGCCTTCGTCGAAGCACCTCCAGCAATCCCTGGCGTACTCGAGGACCAGTATAGGGATGCTCGAGGTCATGCCGTTCCAAGAGGATTCGTCTGCCTTTCAGTGCTACTTGCCGGAACGTTTGTCACGAGATGCGCCAGGCCAGATTTCACGCGAAGAGGAATGGCAAGGCTTGACTGCATCTTCCTAGTACGTATTATCTCCACGTAGAGGCGCAGGAGAGTTCTGCTTCGATGTGCGCGTGGGCGATTTTGTCGTTGGCGTTGGCATGCCCCCAGAAACCCTTGGCGCGGATTTTTCGCTGCCTGCTGGCTGGTCGCATACAGCGAAGAGGGAGCGATACACCAAGGCCGGACCCAAGCCGAATTCCTTTTTCCATCCGCAAATTTGCTTGGCTCTTTTGGCCAGTGGGGCATGCTGCGCAAATCATGCCATCGAACAGCGTCGGCGTCAGCTTTGCTTGGGAAGCAAGGGCGTGATTGAGAATCCTGCACTCACTGCGAACGGCAACTTTGCATGGAGCATGGGCATCGAAGCGACGCAGTTCACGAGAAGCAAGTATAGCACGAGGCACGAAAGTGCTTTCATGATTGCAAGACCGCGAGTGGTGTTGAGTGATGTTATGAAGCTGAGATTATGCGAATCGATAGAAGTCGGCATTATATAAGTGCACAGGCTCAACATTCGCTAAGACCGAACAGCCTCAATGATACTCACCTGAACGCGGCTGTTGGAGCTGTTCTATAGCTCGTGATTGGAGTGCCGGACTCACGTGTACACGCTGCGCTGTGGCGCTCTGGACTTGCAGAGATATCGGTGCTCAGTGTAGCAGATGGGGAGCCAAGCGTGACCAGATGACGCGCTGTCGCGGTGATCTGGCTGGGGCAATCAGAAAAAGAAGGCCAGAGGGCATGCCTCTTATGACAAGCAATGGCCGGTCCAGCGACATGTTGTGAATTCATGTTGACGCGCATACATACCTATGACCTCATCAACAAGCTTCATATCCAGACTAGGCTAAGGTACGCAGCGCAGCGTGTTGCAGCTCCAGAGGAGCCTTCTCAGTTCACTGCCGCCGCCGCCGCCGCCGCTGAAGCCTATTCGGGCTTCATGAACCGCCCACAGTGACTCGTTGCGGGCGGCATCTAGCGACCAACGTTCTGGTGGATGAAGCTGCAGATGAAGAGGTGCATCGATCCTGTAGACGGAGACCAAGGTCGGCGTGTGTCATCGCGAGGCCTCAAAAATCTCAAGGTCTTAGCTTGACGACTCGTTGGATGAGTGTCCCAAAGTTATATAGGCTGACTGACTACGAGCCTTCGGCGTCAGTGCGAGAGACAAAGTCGTTGTGTATCCTGACAACACGACCGTCAGGTGGGTAGGCACTTGGACGAGATCCGAGACCAAGCAGAGTCGTCGAGGCGTCAACGCAGCGTGTTAGAGACGGGCGCACGGCCGAGTTTCAGATCAGACCAGACTGAGCGCAAGGCGGAGTTGCGCCTCTGAAAAGGAGTTGTATTAAATTACAAAGGCGACAATTAAGCTCCCGCCGTCGATCAACTCTTTCGCCGGGGCACGAGCTGCGCCTGCCAAAAGCTTAGGCAACAGGCTGGACGGACCTCCTTTCCGTCGTGCCAGAGGTGTTTCCACCAGAGCCGGGCAAAACAAGTTCGATGTCGTCGTCCTCCACGTCCCGAATCCCTGGTCGTCCATCTTCATCCTTGAGCGGAGCATCGCTGGACTGCCCAGAACCGGAATTGACGCCGAAGCGCTGCGTCCGACGAGCAGCCAATTCGGTATCCGCATCGATCGGACGCGCACCAATCGAGCCATTGGACAAGCCCGAGTAGCCCGCGATATCTATCGCTCGACCAAGAGGATGCGCGAAGCGGCAGTCGGCTGAACATTGCGGGGGTGTCATCACGAGACGCCAGATTCAGCGTCAGTCCCAAAAGGAATCACAATAATGCTTCATGACCTGGTATTCGCTTGCTCCACTCCGCACTCACCTCGCGTACATCCAGCTCCAAATCTGCACTTTGCATCGCCACCCGATGGCTCGTCACGTGCTTGCGTGTGCGCAAACTTGCAATCAGCTCTGGTGCAAGCCGAACCAAATTTGCAGGGCACATTGGCGGGACTGAAATCGGCTGGCGTCGTCGATGCAGTCGCGAGCGTGAGGGCAGCAGGACTGGGTCCAGCTGCTCCAGTGTTCGGATCAAAGTGCGCGTATGCACATTTTGCATTCGTGCAGGCTGCTTGGAATTTGCATGGAGTCTGAGATGGATCGACGCTGAGAGTTGACCCGCTGGCATTGTTGCGTCCACCCAGGAAGAGCTGTGCAGGGCTGACGTGACTCCTCGAACAATCCCTTTTGGTGCACGAAGCCTGAAACTTGCAAGGAGTGGGGTCGAGGACCAAGGGGTCTTCGGACTGAGCGTTGGCTGCAGGACCTCCCTTTGCTGATGCTGCAGATGGGGAAGGATGCGCGAATGAGCACATCGGATTGGTGCATTGTAGTCCGTACCTGCACAGTCCGGAGGACGCGGGTTGACTAGGCCAGTCGGAAGAATGTTGAGCTGGCTGAACCTCATCGACGCTCATCGCATCCGACGACGAGAATTGGTTGTTGGGTAGCATGGGATCGAGACGATGGAGCAATGGAGCGGACGAGCCGTTGGTGCTTGTTTGAGGGGCCCACACGCCCGGACGTGCGACATGGTGTTGAGCAGGCTGAGCGGCAGTCGTCTGTTGAGCTGGCTCAAAAACGCCAGCTCGTGGATCCGGAACGGCGAAGCGCGAAAGGATGGAAGGCGCAGGTTGAGCGACCAAATCATCCGCTTTGTCTTGATGAGGAGCACCAGCCATGGCCCTGGCGAAGAGCGCCCCACCAGCACCTGCAGCCCCCCGAACCCTCAGGTGCCGAGGGCCTGTAGGTGGCGAGCTGCTCATCATGGCCGCATCCTCATCGCTCTGTGGTGGTTGCCGAACAGCGGGCATCGAAGCGAAAGCGGGCGAGTCCATCGCGGTGCGATTCCCTCTGCCCGGTAGATGTTCGTGCGGGTATTGCTGGTCTCTGGCTGAGTGGTCTTGGCCGCCCCAGGCTCTGAGCCCTGGACCAGACCTGTAATAATCATCCCGCGATTGCCCGTTCGAGAAGTCGAAGCGACGATTCCTGTCTTGGGCCGCTCCCGGCCGGTACGTATCTGCCCGCCTGCCGAATGTTGATCTTTGAGGACTTCTGCTCCGCCTGCGCTCGCCTGAAAAGGGCCCTTGATCGTAGCCCAGTTCTTGCTTTCTGCGCTCGACTTTCGGGCTTCTGCTCCTCCTCTGCTCATCTGTGCCACCCCTACGTGTGCTCTCCATGATTTCTGGCGCTTCTCTGCTGCTACTTCCACTGCTGCCCACTACGTCTCGCTGGTTCGCGTCTCTTGCGCCTCTGCTCATCTCCTGCTCCAACCATTTGCCAAAACTGCGCGGGTCAAAGTCGTTGCCAATGATCTCTTCCATTTCCGCAGTAACTTGGTCCACGGATTTTGAGTTGCTGAGCATCACCACCACTGTCACAGCGCGTCGACGATGAGGAGGGAAGCAAATGATCAGGGTGTATGCGCTCGTGTGCGGCGCTTGGGCACCTCGCCGGTGACTCACCGTACTCTGCCATCACCTCGTCATCCTTATCTGCCCAGCCTCGACTTGCGAGGTGAGACTGGATGGAGGTTTGAAGCGCTTGCGCAGCTGGCGTGTTGGCTTCGATGGTGAGCGACATGTTGATTGGCGCTAGCGGGGTGCAAAGGGGTGGATGAGAGAGAAGCCAAGTCACGGGCGAGGGCTCTTGTAAGGGCTGTCTCTGCGACTAGGTGGTGAGCGAGAGTGTATGGTGTCGCTGTGAGCTCAGTCGTGCTCGAGCAAGAGGCGTGTGACTGCGACAAATGGTGGATGGTGGTGGGTGGCGAGGTGGGAAGGGAAGGAGACATACGAGGGATGCGTGCATGCATGCATGCATGCTCCTTTTGGCTGCCTCGTCGTTGTCGTGTGCCCCCGTCGGCCTTTTCTCCTGCTGCTGCTGCGAACGACGGCTCAGAGGGGAGTCGCGAGTCGCGAGTGCATAGTCCAAGCCAGCCCGCGGCTTGATCTTCGCGCTGCGCGCATCACGTGAGCGATCCCTTTAAAAATGTCCTGCAGCACGCGCGCGCATTCACGCGCACGGGCTTGGATTCAAGGGTCAAGATTCAATCACAACAGTCAAGTCAAGTCTTTGAGTTTTTGAGTCGGAGTGTTGAGTGAGTTTTTTGATTCACGTGATTGAACGTTGACGATCCATGCTTTCCTTCCATCCGAACGGTGAGCAGCGAGCAGCGAGCAGCGAGCAGCAGGAATTGGAATTGAATCTTTGTTCAAGTCGCACCTTGTGATTGTCATTTTCACCCTCAACGCCAGCCATCGCCTGTGTCATCCTGCCGGCACTGGCACGAGGCGAGCACAGCATACAGGCGGCTATATAGCTCACAACATCCTCTCCAAGGTCCGCTGCCCATCATGATTTAGAGCAGACCGCCATAGGGCTGCGCACCGGCACCGACTCGCATCAAATAGACTGACACGCTCACATCCATCTGCATCCTTTCGGCAATGTCCGCTGACAAAGCACGGGAGAAAGAACAGCGTCGCGCGGAGAAAGAGGCGCGCAGGGCTAGGAGAGCAGCGAAGCGTCAACGAAAGCTGCAAAAAGCTGAGCGGCGGGAGAGCAGAAGGGCGAGGAAGGAGAGGAAAGCGAATAGCAGCTCCACCCTTGCGCCAGCATCTCGTCTCCATGCTGAAGCGGCAATCGGCAATGCTGGGGAGCCATTGGGCGCCTTGTCTGTGCCCAGGTCGAAGGAAGCGAATAGCTCGACCGCTGCGGCTGGAGCAAAGCGATCGGGGTCAGTGACGGAGAGCGGAGCGGATCGACACACTGGGAAGAAGCGCCGTCTGGAAGCGGAGCGCGCCTCAAACGACTCCGCCCATGTCACTGACAGCACAGTCACCGGCGCAATCGCGACTAGCAATCTCTCTGCCCCACTGGCAGACTTGTCCAAGCAGCAGCTCAAGATCATGGCCGCGGAGCTGGTCGAGCGTTTCCTTTCCGAACAACTTTCTAAAGGCATCCGCAAGGAGCACATCATCCCTGAGCAAGTAGACAAAGCCCGCTTGACCCTGGGGTCGAAAGCTAACGAAAGCAAAAGAGAACGCAAACAGCATGACAAGCTGGCAGCGTATGTTGAGAAACGTCTGGAGAAGACAGTCAGGAAGCGAGAGACTGGGGTAGCGGCGCGTGCACAGCTAGCACCGGCTTCATCTTCAGCAATGCTCTCTTCAAGCTCGATCCCGATCCCAGCAACACGTGCGACACCTGCTGCACCAGTGAGCCCGGCGATACAATCCACAAACCCCTTTCTGCGCGCCCAGCAACAAAAGCAACAGCAACAGCAGCAGCAGCAGCAGCAGCGAAATGCCCACGCTTCGCATTTCCCGCCCAACTTTGACTTTAGATCGATGGCAGATCGGCTCGGTGCTTCTTCTTCATCTCAACGCGCTTCATCGCATGGGCAAAGCGCTTCCGGCGCCGGTCAGGCGACATCTTCCTCCTCTGATCAGGCTTCGCGAGTGCCATTCGCAGCCAATAGCTCGAGCGCAGGCATTTCCGGCCGCTCAATCGGCGCGGGCATCTCATCTTACGGCGCAGGATCAGGTATGGGCTCCACCATCGCGGACAAAAGATGGGCCTCGGCCGGCCCTATCCAGAAAGCCGAGGTGGATCAGCGCGAGAACAAGGAGGCATTGATTGCTGCGAACATGGACTGCTCTCACGTCGACATGTTGGAGAAGCTCTACATGCCTAAACAGTTCAAGTGGCTCAAGGAGGCCTATGGCTTGGAGTGGAAGTCTAGCCACTTCAGCAAGGCGGAGGATGCTATGATCGAACAGGGCGCGGAAGAGTTTGCTAGGGTGAGCAGGAAATGCGAGCCGATACCTTTGATTGTATGCGCTTCGATTACTGCTGCTGACTACATTGAGACGCCTCGTGCAACCTAGAATAATGACATGACGGTGGACAATGTAAAGGGCTTGTTCCTAGATCGACCAACGGCAGAACATGCACGGCTGTACGCCAGTCTCACATCGTACCTGGGTGAGAGATGTCCTGGCTCCCGCGTGCGCATCTTGACGAGCGCATACTGAAATTCTGAGCACTTCACGTCATGTACGAACAGTGCGAAAGCTGGGGGATCGGCCTGCACGCAATTTGAGAATACACTGCAGTGCAATGTGGAATCCGGACAGAGTGATCAAGGGTACATGGAAAGTGCAGGAAGTGGAAGGATTGATGCAGTACGTCACTAAGCAAGGCGCACAGCCGAGTCGGAACAAGAACTTGGCCGGGCTGATCTTTCTTTCGGTCATGCTCATCTCCCGATTGCAGAGCTTATGACCGACATGGCCCTCGCTGGGAGCGAATAGGCAACGAGCTTAACAGGCCTGGACATGCTTGTAGGTCGCGCTATGCTTTCGAGCTCGGCAAGAGAACTGCCGAAAAGGGCAAATGGTCGGAAGAAGAGTGTCTCAGGCTGCTGCAGACGGTGGAGGACCAGTGTGAGAAGAGGGGGATTCAACCTGCGGAGATCTTGAAAGGGGATCAGAGATTCTCGTGGCTTGCGGTCGAGAAGGGCGTAAAGAGCAGAACTGCCCAGATGTGCAGGGATAAATGGTCAGTGCTTCTTCTCCAGAGGCCATGTCGATTCTGTGCCGGGCTGGAGGAGTACGAAGCTGATATTGCATGAGGCTGTACTCATACCTCGAACAGGGAAACCATCTTCTGCAGATCAGAGCGCGCGAAACGAGGACAGCCAATCAGGTGGATTCGTGCTCGTGATGACTTTCTCTTGATGGGGATGTGAGTTTTATGCGAGGCACAATGGTCGGACGCATCGTTGATTTCCTGATGCAACTCCTTGCCGTCGCAACTATGGCAGGCTCAAGACGCAGACTCAAGCTATCGATGAGAATGACGACATCTTGATCCACTGGAGAGATTTCCAAAAGGAGGACTGGTGCTGGGACGTGGCGTCGATGCAGCGTCGATGGGCTGCCTTGAGACAGCGACATGCCCCTGACGAGGCGACGATGAAGGGTGAGTGCATATACATGCGCGACTGCAGCACGCTGCCAGCTGCGGTGCGGATCAGCTCGGGCGAGGCGATCCGTGTCTAAGCGCGCTTTCTTCCCTTTCCTATATATCAGATGCACTTGACAAGATCACAGGACCTGTCACGGCTGCTTATGAGGAATGGCAAGCCCAGGGAAGTCCCTTGAACTCGCATCCCATCGATGCGTTGGGTAGACCACCCAGCTCGACCACAAGACCAACTCGGAAGACCAAGTCCCAGATTCAGATGGAAGACCTGATTGACACTGATGAAGAGGTTTGATACTAGGATAGCGGTCTACGCCGCTGCTGCCTCGTGAACCTCAATCGCAGACTTGTATTCTAGTGAGCCTAGCGCACAACACAAAATGTCCACTTACACGACACTGACCGACGTGACCGCCGAGCCAGCGGAAGCACGATCGTAC
>CCYA01000065.1:134460-148686 GCA_900000165.1 Ceraceosorus bombacis
CACAAGGTCTACTTTCACGGTGATAGTGCCGTCAATCCCAGCTTGAAGCCTGGACAGGAAGGATGGCTCATCTCCGAAGGCCCCAACGCTACTCTGCAAGGTGGCATCACTGCCGCCATGCCAGGAGGAAGTCTCATCGGTGCCCTCTCCGCCGGTGCTCTGGCCGACCGATTCGGAAGGCGTGCTGCTCTCTTCATCGCCTGCTGCTTCTGGCTCGTAGGCTCCATTCTCAGCTGCGCAGCTCAGAACATTGGCATGCTCGTCGTCGGTCGCTTCATCAATGGTATCTGCGTCGGTATCGCTTCTGCAACGGTCCCCTTCTACCTCGCCGAGCTTTCTCCTTCCCACATTCGCGGCCGCGTCGTCTCGGCACAGCAATGGGCCATCACTTGGTGAGCGTGCGCGCCGGTGCCGCAGATGCCGGGATGCAGCGCTCACCCTTAGTTTCCTGTCTCCCTCTCTCTTTTTAGGGGCATCATGGTGTTCTACTACATCAGTCTTGGATGCTCCTACGCCGCGGACCAAGACGGTCGCAACACGATCACATGGAGACTCCCCTGGGGACTTCAAATGATTCCCGCCATCTTCATCATGGGCATGCTTCCTCTTCTGCCCGAAAGCCCGCGTTATCTGGCCAAGAATGCTCGCTACCAAGACGCCTTGGACGTTCTCGCTCTCGTGCACGCAAAGGGCGATGCTAGCGACCCCAAGGTCCTGGCCGAGTTCGAACTCATCAAAGAGAACATGCAAATGGAGAGCGGCGAAGGCACGAGCTACCTCGACCTCTTCCGCGGACGTCAACTTTACCGTACCCATCTCGTCTTCTTCACCCAGGTCTGGAGTCAATTGACCGGCATGAACGTCATGATGTATTACATTGGGTGAGTGCTTGCGTGAACCCGCGCGCGCGCACGTACTCCATCCTGACACGGACGCATTTGCCCAGATACGTCTTCCAAATGGCCGGCATCTCCGACACAGAGTCCAACACCAAGTCATCGAGCATCCAGTACGCCATCAATGTCGTCATGACCGTTCCCGCACTCATCTACCTCGACCGTTGGGGCCGTCGTCCCACGCTCCTCATCGGAGCCGCGCTCATGGGTGCCTGCATGCTCATCAACGGCATCATCCTCGCCACTTGCGGTGGACCAGTCGACCGTTCCCTCCCAATCAACGCCGACCTTCCAGACACTGTCAGCTGGAGACTACCGGCTGGAGGCGCGTCAGGAAGAGCGATGATCGCATTCACTTACCTCTTTGTCGCCTCCTACGCTCCCACCTGGGGACCCGTCTCTTGGGTCTACCCCTCCGAAGTTCCCGTCCAACGTCTCAGAGCCAAGTCGGGCTCCATCTCTGCGGCGGGTAATTGGATGTTCAACTTTGCTTTGAGCTACTTCGTGCCCCCAGCCTTCAAAAACCTTAATTCATACGGCTGCTACTTCCTCTTCTTCGCCTTCAACGTCATGATGTTCATTCACGTCTTCTTGGCTTTCCCGGAAACGAAAGGGAAATCGCTGGAAGAGATCGCAGCCATTTTCGAGTCCAACGTTCCAGCCTGGCGAAGCTCCAAAGTGCTCAAGGACGTTCACAGAGCCGATGATCTCGCTCAGGCGGTTGCCCGTGGGGAGCTCACCGTCGACGCTGGCAAGGCACCCAATGCCGGCCCTCAGACACCAGAGTCTCCAGACTTCGAGAAGAAGGAACTTGCATAAACGACCGTGCAACTTCTTTGCATCTCGACGGCGCTTGTCGTCCGTCCATATACCTCGAAAAGATCACAGCGCTCACGAACGGCTCGAAGAGAGAGACCTTTGCCCGAGACCTGTGCTACGCATGTTGTACCACCGTCCATATGTTCTTTTACGAGCTTGTTCCCTGACGTCGCGTGCGCTTGCCAAATCTCACAAATGGCTTGAAATGCACATTGGAATACGAACTTTACGAATGTCGACAGATTGGGCTCGACGATGTGATGACGTCTTGCTAGAGTGTAGTGTAGTGGTGACATCTGTGAGCTTTGGGCGACCACGTTGCCGCGTCACGCACGACTTGGCCCTGATGGAGTCAAAGCTGCTTTGCTCTTTCCTCAAGCGGGATGTCGCTTCCAATGACTAGTCTCAGACTGAAGCAGCCAGTGAAGTCTCAAATGTCAAGCGGTCGGTGTACAAGATAGACAGGCCTTCTGTGAAATTTTTAAGACATTTCTTTAACCTTGTTGCCAGGTATGTAGATGCGCTATCATGCTGCACAACATCCAATATACATGTTCGAGCTCAGCATGGTCAGGAAAAGCAAGTGAGAGTTCCGGACCAGGTTGGACATCAAAGTTGGATCAGGAAAAATTCTCCCCACCAGTAAGCTCAGAGAGTTATGGTATTGAGAAGCCTAGATCAGGCTACTCTTGCCTGTCCGCAAGCTTATGCAGGCTTTGTTCCTTTGCCAGACGGACTCTAGGCTCTGCATTCCAAGCAGTAGAATGAGCAAGATCGTCCGCAATGTGTGATCTCTCAGTGGTTGATGTGAAAGATGGCGATGTGCCTGGCTGCAAGTTTTAGATGTAGACCGCACACGTGTCGCGGATGCCTGCGTCTGAATCAACAGAGGCAAAATTGGTACCAACCCACGCAAAAAGCAGAAGCAGGCAAAGTCAGCTTCGGATGGTGTGAATGTTGGGCAAGTCTTGACGCAGAGCTTACGCTAGTGAGGCAGAAAGTGCGACCTAGGGATGTGTCCAAACTATCGCAAGCCCAAAGGAAGCTGGGGAGGCGGAAAGAACCTTGACTCCGACTGCTAGCAGGCACCGAAGATGATCTGCGCAAGCAGAACATGGTCGAGCTCCAAGGGCAGCTCGAGACGGTAACGTTGCTCCAATGCGTTCAGTGGGAATGTGGCTCTCCATCGCTCGCAATTCTGGCAGCAAGGCCCCAGTCTAAAGACAGGCGCTCTTACCGCCAGGAGAATTGGCGCTCTTACCGCCTAGAGTACCGGAGCAATCTCAGGAAGCTTTCTTGAGTCCACAAACTCGGGAGGAAATCGGCAGACCTATCTGATTTGCAGTGCTTGCGCTCGATCAAGATGCCCACTTGTTCAAGAAGGCTGCCTGCCAGCCGGGTCGGCGCAGCAGATCGCGGGCACGCTGTTTCAGCCATCTCTCGTTCCCCCACCAGCCCCAACCCGCCATGAACCGTGCCCAATCCAGGATGGCCACCTCCCACTGCTCCCAGAACAATTGCCAACGTAGCCAAGCTTCCCCACCCCGCAGTTCGTGGTACTTGCGCAAGACCCTCTCCTCGTTGTCCGGTGAGAGCAGTTCGCTCGGCACGGAGGACTGCAGGAATTTTGCCAGATCCGTCACGCCCAAGGAGAAACCTGTGTACTGGAAATCGTATGCGAGCACGCCACCTGACGGATCCTGAGCTGCATCTTTGGGGTGCTTGAAAGCGAGATTGGCAGCCTTGACGTCTCCGTGGAGCAACGTGCGGCCAACTTGATCGGGAGCAGAGAGGAAATTGTCCAGAGCTTGCGCTAGGCCGGTGTTCCTGAATACAGCCCATTCGCTCGACGCTGGGATTGCCGCGAGCTCCTCTAAGCGCGTCGATAGGTAGCTGTCGAGGTCAATCTCACGTAAGCGGACGCAACAAAGACCTCGCTCGCCTGTAGCCCACGTGAGCTGGGCACAGTGGACGCAACACACGCTCACCTGTAGCCCACGTGAGCTGTGGACGCAACACAAACCTCGCTCACCTGTAGCCACCTCTTTTCCACACGCCCCCTCCGGACCATTGAGATGCAGCTGCGGGTGTGGGACATGGCTCTGCGTCCTGATAATCCTCAAAGTGTTGGTGAAAGCGGGCCAGCCAGTGTATCGCTTGCATAGTCTGCTCTTCCGTCAGCTCGCCGCGAGCTTCGGCCAGGATTGGATAGCCCTGTTTGACGTTCTGCATGAGAAGCGCCAAACCCCTCTCGCCGTCTTTGCAAGAGGCGATGTATTTTGGGACGGGGCATTGCGCGGGGAGCGTGTTGGACAAGCGCGAGTAAAAGTGCTCCTCGACTGCGTACGACAGGAGCTTGCGTGCGTCGGACTCGTCGTGATCTTCTCCCGAAATGTCTGGTGGGTCAATATGCTTGAGGATCAAGGATGGACCGCGCTTGAGCGTAACCGAGTAGATTGTGCCGTAGCCTGCCCAGAGCGTCTTTAAGCGCGCGCAATGCCTCGGTCTCTCGCCGGTCAGTTTCTCCACCAAGTCTGAAGCTCGGTCGGAATCGCGCTTCATCGTGTTATCGATGAGAAAGTGAGTGCTTGATCGGGAAAGTGGGTGCTTCGTGACCCACAAGCCGCGCTTCACATTGCACGCATGGGACTCACGACTGCGCACTGAAAGTTGCAGTCATGGCGATCACAACGGTGGTCGCGGAGACGGGGAGGTAGTCAAGAGTCTGAGTGTGAGTCCTTTGCGAGGTCATCACTCACCGCTCGCGAATGCACGTGCGAGCACTCGTGACTCGTGACCACACGACTGTTGGTCGCGGCGCGCGCAAAAGCGATCGATCAAGCGAATTTCGACGCGCAGAGGCAGCGTGATGATCATCGCATCTTGAGCTCGCGGCCGCCGCTGTGACGATCCACACCATCACCTTTGCGCTACCAACTGTCGCCGCACTCGAGCACGATGTCGGACACTACGGAGGAGCAAACTTGTAGGATATGCAGGAGCGGGGCAGAGGAGGATGCTCCGCTCTTTCATCCTTGCAAGTGCAGCGGCAGCATACAATATGTTCACTCGGACTGTCTGGTGGAGTGGCTGCATCACTCTAAAAAGAAGGTGAGCGGGTGCGTGGATTGCTGGGCGATCGCCGCTGACCCGAAGATGATCCCTGCCTTTCTGCACAGCACTGCGAGCTGTGCGGCCATGCATTCGCTTTTCACAAGCGATACTCGCCAAGCATGCCGAGCAAGCTGCCCACCCGACTGTACGTCAAGCAAGCTCTGCGAAGCATCCTCACATTTGTACGCACAACCTCTCGAGCTCTGCTAGTCGCTCTGGCATGGCTGGCCTTTCTACCGCTCGCAAACATCTACACCTGGAGGGCATACTTTTGGCTGGGAGATGCCATCGCTTGGTGCTTTGTCGGTGGGGAAGCTGCTCCTTGGAGGGTGCTGCTAGAGGCGCCTCCTGCCAGGCAGGCAGTCGTTCGTAGGAACATCACCAATGCGACCACAATCAGCCCAGCAGCCCTAAAGGAGCTCGCTGATCAAATCACAGCCAACATGACGGAGCTCCGCCTAGAGCTCGCAAACGTCACGCGCGCTTACGGCACCGCTGTTGTAGCCCCTCGCTTCACGATTGCAGCGCTTGCTACGAGTTTCTATCAGGGGGTTTGCGCGCACATCAAAGCCAGCAAACCTCACTTTGCCGCGATGATGAGGTGAGTGGGATGGGGGGGCAGGCCGGACTCTGGATGCAAACGCTGACAATCAGTGCGAGGCCGCTTCAGGGTTCTAGCGCGCGATACCTTTGAGGGCCAATTGCTGACTTGCGTGGTTGTGGTCATCTTGTGAGTCTGTGGTGCTCGTCTGTGGTGCTCGTGTGCTCGTCTGTGGTGCTCGTGTGCTCGTCTGTGGTGCACGTGTGCTCGTCTGTGGTGTTCCCAATCACAGATCCATCCTCCGCTGATCGAACCTCCCATCCACTCTTTTTCAGCGTCGCCGTCTTTCTCTTCAGAGAGTGGGTGATGCAGCACACACCTGCGCAGCCCATCGAAGAGTTGGCCGATGTAGCAGCGCCTGCGCAAGCACCTATTGCAGGTGCACCGGACGAGCACAGAGCTCGCCAAGAACTGCTTAGGCAACTCCGTCTAGCCGAAGGAATGGTGGAACGCCTTCCTCCACGAGCCATCGACGGGGCTGCGCAAAATGAAGCAGCGGGGCAAAGGGAGGTAGGGGCCGATGGCATGCCGACTGCCGAAGCTTTGGAACGCCGAAGAGCCCAAGCTGTTGCGATGGCGCTTGCGGCCAGAGCTCCTGGCAATGACGCGCATCAGAGAGCAGGCGGAGAAGAGGCTGCACGGCAACCCGAGTTCCTTATCGAGGATGGTCGACATTCAGCATCTAGCAGCAGCCCGGGTGGTGAATCTAGCCCAGAAGACACGGTGGACCCTGCAGACGATTTGCTGCGAGCGCGCGCTCTGCGCTTGAGGCGCTTCATGCCGACCAGCGAAAGACCTCAAGCGCAATCTTCGACTTCCGCCGAGCCTGCAGAGGACCGTTCTGTTACCAGCGCTCTCAGCTTCGAGGCCGGCGTGGCTAGCTTGGACGAGACGCAAAGTGCCCGAGCAGCACAGACGCGCGCGCGACCCGACACTCGAAGCGATGAGTGGCAAGCTAGCAATCCGGCAAGGGGCGCGCTGGATGCGGACGCCATGAGCAGGAGCTCTGGCAGCGAAGACCTACCGAGCAAAGGCAAGGGCAGAGCGAGCCTTGATGACGTCTCCGCGAATCTCATCAGCGACCACAACGATGGCTCGCAACCTTCATTTCCCCTCGATGCGGGCGACAATGACAACTCTGCCGGCTCTTCAAAAGCTGCCGATGTGGGCGATTCTCTCGCTTGCAGTGCCGCATCTACTCACCATGCCAGCATCTCGGAAGACTCTGCCCGCGTTAACGACGCGCCAGAAGATGCGGCGCCCGAGGAGCAGGTCCCTGATCTTGGAGCTGTAGCCAACGCCAACGCCAACGCTGGGGCTGATGCAGGACTGGGACTTGGTGCAGATCTAAATGTCGACGTTTGGGAGGACGTGGAAGACAACGACGTGGATGGCATCGGACTCGACGAGGACTTGGAAGGCATCATGGAAGGTGAGTTGGCGCGACCCGTGGCGTCTAGGCCTGGCTTTCACTCACCTCACCTGCGCTTGCTTCTAGCGATCGGCATGCGTGGCCCATTGGCGACGCTCGCAGGCAATGTTGCGATGATGCTGGTCCTGTGCAGGTGAGGTCCTGCAGCGAGACTCGCGTGCGGAGTGGATACCTGATCTTGTCCACACTCCGCTCAGCTTTGTGCTCATGATCTTTGTCGGAGTTCCATTCGTGAGTGTGCTGCGGTGCACGCCGTGCCGCGGTGCCTTCCTGGTGTTGACGCCGCACTTTTCGTCACGCAGGTGGTTGGTCGCACCACTGCGCTAGGTGTCAACCTGGTGCACATGATAGCATACCCCATCCATCTAGTCAGAAAGATCACAGACCCGCTCTTTGACTTTATCATTGCACGGGCTACAAGACATCTTGCCAGCGTCGCGCAAGAGAAGCCAGCGGCGACGACCTCTAAGATCGGCGACTGGATGGCAAGTCGGGCAAGTGATCTGACCCGCAGAGCACCAGCAGCTATTCTGCCACCCCTGCACTTCAGCATGCCCGCCAAGGTAAAAGAGAGCACGGAGAAAGTTGGGCAACTCGTCGTCGACGTTTTGCCCTTCCGAGCAGATCTGCCCTTCACCATCACCGCCGCCGTAATTCGCATCTACACCAGACTCCAAGCCAAGACGCAAGGCGACAGTCTCTCAGACCGACTGTTCTGCGTCCTCGTAGGCTGGCTTCATTGGCTCGGTCTCATCACACTGCAATCATACATCGACTCTGCAGCCTTTTCGCGCTTCAACGCCAAGTGGCTCAAGAGGCATCTGGACCAACAATTGCTCCTTTTGAAAGTCATTCTCTTTACCGTCATCGAAGTGGTATGCTTCCCTCTAGGATGTGGCGTGCTCTTGGACCTTTGCACCATGCCCTTATGGGAAGGCGTCACGATGGCCACTCGCTGGAGGCATTTTCAAAGCGCTCCTTTCTCCATCGGCTTCACCACTTGGGTCGCAGGCACGCTGTGGATGTGAGTGTCTGCCAGGCCTCGCGTCCCGACGTGCTGCTGATTTTGTTCTGCAACAGGTACGTATTCGCCCAATTCATCAGCACCACTCGATCCATGCTGCGTCCTGGCGTCATGTGCTGGATTCGCAACGGCGACGATCCAGCTTTTCAACCCATTGTACGTGTGTTGTGCAAGGCGCATCTCTGGACGTAGAATACTGACACCCTCGCAATGCCAGCGCGAAATCATCGAGCGCCGCAGTTTCCTCCAGCTCAAAAAGATTGGCATTTCGGCATGTCTCTACGCGACGGTGCTTTCGTCCACGGTCGGGTGCGCCGTCTACTTTACACGCTACTGTCTTTGCGGCTTCTTGCCGTTGATGTGGCGCCCGCATGAGGCCATTTCGCCGCTGCCCTTTGACCTTCTCGCACTCCTCTTTCTCCTCAAGCCGGTAGTGAAGGCGTGCAAGCCGGAAGCGATTTTCAAGACGTATGCCAAAAGGTGGTGGACGGCAACCTCCACCTACTATGGTCTCGGGCAGTACCTCGTTGGGGCGCAAGAAGACGCACAATCGACCGCGGATTGGGTTTGGGCTCGAGTGCCGGACAGCGACACCATGGTTCCTGGTCCGCTGTTGATTTGGACTGACGCCGAGGGCGAACCGCTGACGGAAGCAGGCCGCGCAGCCAGAGACGCGCAAGCTCGTGCCGCCGAACCGATGACCGTCAAGCCGAAGTACCTCAAACTCAAGCTTCCTACGCGCTTCCGCTATCGCCTCATCTCGGTCCTGTCAACGCTGTGGATAACGATCTGTGTCTGCATCGTCATCAGCCTCACCCTACCGCTCTACGCCGGCCGAGCGATCGTCTCTGGGACAGGACTTGCTCCTCTGCACGACTTTTACAATTATTCGCTCGGACTAGCGCTTTGCACCATGGCAACGGTCGTTGGTTCGAAGATTGCCCGATGCGCGCGTCGGCGCCGGGCCGGCACATTCCGTTGGCGGCCGTTCCTCTCACGAGCAAGCACGATCGCCCAGCGTGCAGCAAGTCGTCTCTGGATCATCATAGCTGTGAGTGGCCTTTCAGAGCGCGTGCCTGCGAGCAATGCTGACGAGGCCTTCGACTGCAAGTTCGGAGTAATCACGCCGACCCTGCTTGGTCTGGTCATTGACATCTACATTGGCTCGACGTTGCGCGTGCGCAAGCTATCGGAGCACTCGCTAGCGTTTGCATGGGCTACTGGGCTATTACAGCAAAGGATTGCCGTTTTCGGACTACGTTGCCTGCTCCTGCTGCACCAGCGGCAAGGCGAAGCGACTCCAGGCTTTCGATCCCTTGTCCGTGACTTTTTGACCTCGGTGGATACGGTGAGCCGCACACTTCCAGCGCCTACCGCTTGCTCGTGGCTGACGGCACCTCTTCTCGCCACCTCTAGCTCCAAGCCTCTGGCTTTCGGAGACCACGACCTAGACATGCTACGATCCACGTTTTTCTGCCCGTGATCGCTTCGCTCACGAGCTTCATCGTGGTGCCCATCCTCGTCGTTGTTACCCTGACAGACGTTTTGGGAGTCGTCGGCAGCGAAGCGCAGATGCTTCGCGTTGCAAACATCGGTCTCATGGCTGGTCTCTCGTGAGCAACGCATGCCTTTTGCAAACGCCCCGGATCGCGATGGCTGATGCGTAAAAATGCCACACAGACTTTCCTTTTCTGCTCGCTACACCGACGGCATCATCGATAGCTGGACAACGGTGAGCGTTGCTGATTTCCAAGCGACAGGTGGCACGCGCGCTCACTTTGCTCCCCCCTTAGGTCCTTCGAGACGAAAACTTTCTCTTGTCAACGCAGCTGCAAGACTACAAACCAGAGTCTGTGTCCACCGCTGGTGTACAAGCATAGCTTACAAGGCACCTAGACCGATGCTCCGAGACGCATATCTTCCCCGTTGCTGCACCATCTCTGGTGTGGCTGAGACGCCCAACAACACATCTTCCCGTTACTGCACCATCTCTGGTGTGGCCAAGACGCCCAACAACACACCTTCCCGTTACTGCACCATCTCTGGTGTGGCCTCGCATCCGCTCCAATCCACCATAGCACACATTTGTATAGTACAATTCATAGCCCAGTCTTTGCGACCCATGCCGGGCTGGCCTTGGGTCTCATCAATGCGCAACCTGTGGCAATTGTTGAAGCAGCATCGTCAGCCAGCTTGCGAGTCTGTCTCGATGGCATGTTCGCCATCGTCTCTGCAAAGTCCTGCACGCATCCAGCGCCGCGCTGCAAACACAATCCGCGCCGGTCGTACGGAGGAAACGCCGCGAGGGCAAGTCCGCGCGCGCCCCACGAATTCGGTTCGAGCGGACTGTTGAGTGGGACGCTACGCTCAACGCAGTCAGCTGAGCATGCTGCAGTCGTCATCAGCAGCGTTCTTTCGATCGAGTCAATTACATGGAAGAATCGATGAAGAATCGGGTCAAAGTCAGGCAGGCGCGTACGCACTCAAAGCCCGAATCATGCATGAATTCAAATCACGTCAAAATGTCAGTCTGCGATGTCTGACTCGATCAGCGGCAAGCACCGGCAAGGTGGAGCCGGTGAGCTTGCTGTGAATCGCTATGAGCTGACTTGTTGCATTCGTGATTTCAGCTCGGCTTAGCTTTGGATGCGTGATAAAGCTTAAAGCAGCGCCGTAGCGATGGGATTTGCTCGCGCGCGCTCACACGTTCGAGTGCTTGTCAAGTGTCAACCCGCGCAGTCGCAGTCGAGCAGTCCGATCAACACCGAGCTTGGCATGCCGCGTCGATTGCGCTCACAGCTCCTACTCGACTGGTCGATGATATATACCAGCTGCTTCGTGAACAGACTCTTGATTAGCGATTGCCCCAGTGTCGTTGGCACCCAAGACAGTCACGAGTAGCGTGACGGTCCCACTCCAACGCGTCCAAGCGTCATTAATTGTTGCTGCGCGGCGCGCCCAAGAGCGACAGTATAGCAGTAGCTTCCCTTTCCACCGCCTCCACCTCTTCGTCTTTACATCCGCGGCCAGCAGGCAAGTCGTGGTGTTTGTTGTCCACCACAATCACGCGTCCATTTGGTAGTGCGCACACGACCAACATATCTCTTCCCGCCCTATCCCCGCAAATGTCAACCTCTCAAAGAGCTTCCAGAGCCGCTCTTCGGTGGCTTGGCGAACAGAGCGCCGCATCCACCTCGAGCAACGCAGCAGCCAGCGGATCCTGCATCACCCTATCCGCCACTCGCAACGCCCAGACACACTCGGCACCGAAGCGATGCGGAGCTCAAAGGAATTTTCGCAGCGATCATGCCGCCAGTCTGTGTCCACCCCGTGGTGCTAAAAAACACTTTAGCACCAGCTCGTCCAGCTCGAGCTTCTGGCCTGCTGGGACTGCTCCGCCCGAAGATGAGCCGCAATGGCAAGCTGGTGGTGGTCCTCCTTCGAACGTCGGAGCTGGAGCTGCACACAGAAAGACAGGCTCCGCATCGATGTACCCATCACCAGCCTCTGTGAGCGCTAGCATTGCGCAATCGGATACGCACAGAAGATCCGAGGGCGCTCGACTCGTCTCAGCACCTCCGCCCAAGACTGTGCATTACATTGCCGAGATGAAGCGGCGCGGACAAGCAATGTGAGTGATGAAGCGAAGCGCACACTCCGAGGCACCACTGGCTGACGCACCTCCAATTCAGAACTGTCCTTACGGCGTATGATTATCCGACCGCACTAGCGCACCGTTCGGCCGATATTGACATCTGTCTGATCGGTGACTCGCTGGCCAATGTGGGACTTGGTCATGGATCGACGCAACGCTTATCAGTCCCAGCGATGGTGCACCACATCCAGACCGTCGTTCGAGGACTCTCTTCGCCGCTCTTGTCGGGCGAGGGCAGACCAGCTCTTCCTTTAGTCATCGCCGACATGCCATTTGGATCCTTCTTTGCGAGTGTTGAAGAGGGAGTAAAGAATGCGCTGGCGCTGATCAAGGAAGGTGGAGCGGATGGGGTCAAGATAGAAGGAGGACAAGAAATCGTGCCTCTAGTCGAGCGCTTGACAGATTTTGGCATTCCAGTGATGGCGCATATAGGACTTCAACCTCAACGAGCAGCCGCATTGTCAGGTTTGACGCTGAGAGGAAGGACTGCGGAACAGGCGATCAGCATCGTCAGAGATGCTCGAGCGCTAGACAGAGCTGGCTGTTTCGCCGGAGTGGTGGAATGCGTGCCGAACAAGGTGGCCAAGGAAATCAGCAAAAGAGTCGGCTTTGCTACGATCGGCATAGGAGCTGGACCAGCAACGGATGGACAAGTGCTCGTGATCAACGATATCCTTGGCGATCTCACAGGTCCGGCTCACGTGCTTGCTGGTCTTCAAGAGACTGACCACGCGTCAAACATGCCCCTGCCGCTTCCCCACGCTCAAACTCCTCGTCCACCCAAATTCGTGCGCAACTTTGCGGCGCAAGCCACTGGCGGAGCGACGCTTGGCTCCATTAGGATCGCAGCTGTTCGAGCTTACGTCGAAGCTGTCAGGAATCGTGACTTTCCAAACGAAGATGTGGAAGGCTACAAGATCAAAAGGGAGGAGCTGGAACAATTCAGAAAGCTTTTGAGCGGGGAGGATGCTAATGATGCTCCGAAGCGGTAAATTGTGTGCGCGAGCACGGTACTATCATTATAATGTTCCGATGCGCGCGCAACACCTGGCCACAATGCATTTCCACTCGCCCTGACTTTTCTGCCACGAGTGTGCGTGGCGCTAGGGCGAGCACGCATGCACGCGTGCGCACAACGGCAATGGTGAAGAGGGTGCGACTGCAGAGATGTTTTGGATTGAATTGAGCGAAGTGTGAAGCTTGCTCTCACGATGCGGATACAGATGACGTGTGGGCGAACGGTTCAGGGCGTAGAGGAAGAGGGGTACATTGTGGTTCAATCGCTCGGCTCTTGAGGGTCTCTCCAGAGGCAAAGAATTGTCCCTTCGCAAAGCTCCTCTCCGACGCGAGACGGTCGCAACGAGCGTACACGGGCGAGGTGTAAATCTAGTGGCCGGAAGGAGGAGTGTAGTGGAGCTTGCGGTTCTTGATGCCTGCCCACTTGAACCTCTTGACCCAGATGGACATGGCAAAGAGGACGGTCAACAGGGTCACGGCTTGAGCTCCCATCCTCTTCCTCTCATCGTGTTCGGGTTCGGATGACCAGTTGAGGAAAGTTACGACGTCCTTTGCCATCTGTGTAGTCGTTGCCGGTGTGCCATCCTCGTACTCTACCAGACCGTCATACAGCACTCGCGCCATGGCGATCTTTGTTCCCGGAAAGTATGGGTTGAAGTTGAGACCCTCGGGAACGTCAAAGCCCGCAGGAGGGTCGACGTAACCGGTCAAAAGAGCAAAGACGTAGTCTGCACCACCGTGACGAGCCTTGGTGATCAAGCTGAGATCAGGAGGCAGACCTCCGTTGTTTCCCGCTCGCGCAGCTTCCTCGTTGGGGTAGGGTGCTGGCATGGGGTCGGCCAACTTTCCTGGCCTCATACCAATTTCGCCCTCGTCGTTGGGCTCTCCCTCGTACTCGACCTCTTCAGCCATCGCCTTTACCTCATCGACGGTGTGAGAAACGCCAACCAGGTTTCGCCAGTTGATGCGGTCAAGCGAGTGGCACGAAGAGCAAACCTCGCGGTACACTTGGTATCCACGGCGAATGCTAAAGGGCGGCAAGGAGACGTAGAGCTCAGCGCGCGCGGCTCACATCCTGACAGCGCAGGCGGACCAGGCGTTCACTGCTCGCGCGAGTCATGGCTGGCTGCAAATCAACCTGCCCAACTCCGCAGCCACAGCGCTCGAAGCTCACCTTGAGTGATCAAACGTCTCAAACACGCCCTTGTGGCTCCACGGGTAAGCAGGCGGGTGAAGACCATTGTCGATCATGTTTGCCGACATCTCTCCAATACCGGGAATTCCACCACCAAAAACCTGAGCGTACCACGCTACTGTTCCGACAGCTGCTCCAGTAGCTCCATAAGCTGCCAGACGAGATGTCAAGAAAGGTTGAGCGCTCGAGGCGGAAGTCGAAGCGGATCGTGCCTGGGAAGGAGGAAAGGGAGCTGGGTAAGCTTATGAAGATCGGCGGCAGCACATGACACAAAGGTGTGTCCGCATCCCTTTCGCTGCTTGGCGCGGGGATGCTTTTGCTATGGTCTCGTGAGAGGAGTTATGACTATGCGAGGTAGCAGCTTCCAAGGCCCACTTACCGCAAAAGGGGCCTGCCTACGCGCAGCAGCTCTCAGTGCGCTGGTTGCGGGCGCAGAGAACAGTGAAGCCATGGTGTGCGGGTCGAAGTGATGC
>CCYA01000065.1:148901-183294 GCA_900000165.1 Ceraceosorus bombacis
CTTCAGCTTCGTGGCGTCGGCCTCTCTGTGGGTTGAAGCAGCAGCGATGTGGTTGAGTGAGGCGTTGATTAGCAAGAAGACCCGCTAGCAAGCCGACGAGTGAGCGTCCTGCTGCTGTGACTTCTGAGAAGCCCGCGCGCCCGCCCCCGGGCTTGCACGCGCGCCTGTCTGAGCTCAACGAGCTGGAAGGCTCGGATGTCAAATGCATTCAACTTGCCACGTGCGCTGCAAGCTTGTGCGCCGGCGTAGCTAGCGGACGCGCCCGCTGCCTGCCTGCCGGAACTCTGTGTTGCGCTTGCACGCGGCCAGCGAATGAGAAGCGGTTGCTGACGAACACCCGGCCCAGGCCGTGCGCCTCACGCGGCCGCGGATCTCTCGGCTCAACGTTTTTGAGCGCGACGAAGCCGTCGTGCATGGCCACGCCCGCGCCCGCGCCCGCGCCCGCGCGCACGGCGAATGGCTTGCCTAAGCAGACGCGCGGGATGATGAGCAGGTTCCCCGCACCGCGAGGCCGCGCGCGCATAGCAACGACAGACAGAAGGGCGCAACGCACCCTTAGCTCTTAGGTGCTTCGAGACTCGCTCGCTCTATCTGCAAGTGGCCTTGTGTCGAACATCAAATCAAGCGACGACCACTCCTACGCACACCACACGGCAAGATGCTTCTCCCAGCACGCTCCCTCATTCGCTCAGCCGCGGCTACGGCTTCGGCCAGCAGCAGCAGCTCCCTTGCGGCTGCTGCTTCCAGACCCAGATTCTTCTCCGCTACGGCTTCTGCCAGCAAGATCATTGCTAGCTCTCCTTTGCGCGCCAAGGAGGCTGCTACCCCTCTCGATGCTGCCAAGGGCTATCCCGTCATTGACCACGAGTGAGTCTCGCGACGTGGCTTTTTTCGGTGACCCGAGAACTCGCTTCGCTCTGTACGCCCCGCTAAAGTCTTTGCAACTCACAGGTACGATGCCATTGTTGTCGGAGCTGGTGGATCCGGTCTGCGTGCTGCTTTCGGTCTCGCAGAGGGCGGTCTCAACACTGCTTGCATCACCAAATTGTTCCCCACTCGATCACACACAGTCGCAGCGCAGGGTGGTATCAACGCTGCTCTTGGCAACAGTGAGTTCACGCACGCACGCTCACCAATGACAGCCTCTGACGCAGGAACTCCGATCTGCACGCAGTGACGGAGGATGATTGGAGGTGGCACATGTACGACACTGTCAAGGGCAGTGACTGGCTGGGTGATCAAGATGCCATCCACTACATGTGTCGCGAAGCACCACGAACCGTCATCGAGCTCGAGAATTACGGTCTTCCATTCTCTCGTACCAAGGAGGGTAAAATCTACCAACGTGCCTTTGGTGGTCAATCTCTCAAATACGGCAAGGGTGGTCAAGCATACAGATGCGCTGCTGCCGCTGATCGAACCGGGCACGCCATGCTCCACACCCTTTATGGACAGTCTTTGCGCCACAACACCAACTTTTTCATCGAATACTTTGCTCTTGACCTCATCATGAACGAGCAGGGCGAATGCGTCGGTGTTCTGGCCCTGAACATGGAGGATGGTACTCTGCACCGCTTCCGCTCACACAAGACTGTCCTTGCGACGGGCGGATACGGAAAGGCGTACTTTTCTGCCACCTCTGCCCACACCTGCACAGGTGATGGTATGGCCATGGTGTCGCGCGCTGGTCTGCCCCTCCAAGATCTCGAATTCGTCCAATTCCACCCTACCGGAATTTACGGCGCTGGCTGCTTGATCACGGAAGGCTCCCGTGGAGAGGGAGGATACTTGCTCAACTCGGAAGGTGAACGCTTCATGGAGCGTTACGCGCCAACAGCAAAGGACTTGGCCTCTCGTGATGTCGTCTCTCGCTCCATGACCATCGAGATTCGCGAGGGCCGTGGTGTTGGACCGGACAAGGACCACATCTACCTCCAACTCTCTCACTTGCCGCCTGAAGTCCTCCACGAGCGTCTGCCCGGCATCAGCGAGACGGCCAGCATTTTCGCGGGTGTCGACGTGACGAAGGAGCCCATTCCCGTGCTGCCGACTGTGCACTACAAGTGAGTATGTGTGACGTGGAGCGGCGTGCCACCAAAGGCTGATCAGCTCAAAAATTGTTTCCCGTGCATAGCATGGGTGGCATTCCCACCAAGTACACCGGAGAGGTGCTGCGTCAAACCGCTGATGGAAAGGATGAGGTGGTTCCTGGCCTGTACGCTGCAGGAGAGGCCGCCTGCGTGTCCGTTCACGGCGCAAACCGTCTCGGTGCCAACTCTTTGCTCGACATTGTCGTCTTTGGCAGAGCCTGCGCCAACCACATCAAAGAAAACTTGCAACCCGGCAAGCCTCACAAGCCTTTGGCCGAGAACACTGGAGCTTTCTCCATCAACAATCTCGACTGGGTGAGAAACTCGAACGGCAAGCTTCCAGTTGCCAACTTGCGATTGGAGATGCAAAAGACGATGCAGAGCGACGCTGCCGTCTTCCGTGAGCAAGGCAGCCTCGACGAGGGAGTGAGAAAGATGAGGGACGCTCACAAGAAGTGGCACGACATCAAGGTTTCAGACAGGAGCATGATCTGGAACACTGACTTGGTCGAAGGTCTGGAACTGCAAAACATGCTCACTTGCGCAGAGCAGACGGTCGTTTCGGCTGCTGCTCGCAAGGAGAGTCGTGGTGCACACGCTAGAATGGACTTTGAGGAGAGAGACGATGTCAACTGGATGAAGCACAGTCTGTCTTGGCAGGCCGACGCGGATGACAACGTCAGGCTGAACTACCGCGAAGTTGTCAGCACCACCCTGGATGAGAACGAGTGCAAAGCTGTGCCGCCTTTCAAGCGAAGCTACTAAGCCCGTCGTTGCTACGCTTAGCGCACCGAGGGCCCCGTCGCATGCGCATTACCGCCATAGACGCTTTCGGGGAACACGACCTCGCCTCCACTCCTACATTTACCTGTCTTTGACCTCACCACGCTACGCATTCGATCTGTGAAATTGCATTTCGTCATCGTTCCCACGCGTCTTTGACACGTCATTAGAAGGCTTTCGCAGCCGAGTATGCCCTACGTAGACTCGTGTGTGATCATTTGCGGCCAGGCAAACGGCCTTCCATGCGAACGCCCATGTTTGCTGACGTTTCCAAGCCGCTGAGAGCGAGCAACGGCCAACGTCAGCGAAATGTGCGGAATGCGAGGAAGCTTCACATCGCGTTTCGTTGCTGCACGAGACTCACAGCTGTTTCATCTTGCCCGCCTGAATTCGCTCATTCTGGATCCTTCGCAGCTCTTCCAACTGTTCCTTGCTTTGCCACGCATCCCTGCTCGTATTCCTCTTTGCTTCTTCCTCCTTCCTGCGCGCTGCTGCTGATGCCGAGGCGGCCTTTTCGTCGGAGAGAAAGTCGTATCCACCGACTGGCAGCGTTTCGCCCGAACGTATCATGGACATGTGTCGTTCGTGTTTCTGTGCAGGGTGTACAAGCAGAGTAAAGTCCCATAGCAGGAGTACAAGATGAGTAAAATTCGAAGACTACGTGAGCAATGCATGTGTACGCACCTCGAGATCGTAATACTTGGGATCTGGCATGGTCGCGGTATTGTAGGATTCGATGAACCGAGCAATCTCCTTCTTTTCCACTGGCTTTGAGATTGTCTCCCTGTCATTTGTCAGGGCAGCGATGCGGTGTGACGTTTCGCGGTCAGCATGGACGCATGTGCTTCCGGATGGGGGGAAAATCTCGAGTGCTGCTTTGTTCAGACTCACGGATTGATATGCCTCTCTTCGACCAACCACTGGCGGTACTCGCCGGTGAGTCGACCGATCACGCTGCGAAAGGAATGTCACATTCAGGAGCAGACTCTAGCACCTGCTGATACGAAAGCGTATCTCACTCTGTCTCCGAGATGATCCCATGCTTGCCCCACTCGATGACTTCGCCCGATTTCGCTGCCTTTGAAGCCGACGGCAAAAAAGTCAGGAACTGTGAGGTGCTGGGTGTCAGCCGAAGCGTGTCAGCTCACCTCCTTCTGGCGCTTCTTCTTCTCTTTCCTCTCTCTTCTCTCCTTCTTCTCTTCTTTCCTTCGCCTTCTATCTCTTCGCTCTCTCCGCTCTCGCTCATCTCTATCACCGTGATCGCGACTCTTGTGCCCTCCTCCTCTCCTAGATCGTGACGACTGCGAGGCAGAAGAGCCACTGTCCGAGCTTCGCGAGTCGTTGCTAGGACTGCGACGCTTCCTGCTGCTTATGGGCGAACGAGACCGCGAACGAGACCGCGAATGGTGTCTCCTCTTGTGGTGACGGGAATGTCGATCGGACTCGTCATCGTGTCGCCGTCGGTTTTCTCGCTCTCTCCGATCGTGCGACCCAGCTTCTTTGCTGTCCCGCTCAGTGTGCCTTTCTCCATCATCTCGATGCCTTTCGCGACGACGCCTTTCCTCTTCACGCCCGCTTCGGTCATCCGCATGCCGATCTCGTCTCGACCGATCTCTTCGCTCATGATTGCGCTCCAGCTCGCGCGAATCGACCCTGCTTCTGCTCCGAGATCGTGAGCGGTGACGTCTTTGATCTTCACCTGTGGAGCTATCATGTCTGTGTGCATCTGCGAGTCGATCTCCTTCTGAGCGGCTGCTTCTCGAAGCTTTCAAAGCGGCTCGCAGCTCGGCTTCTCTTCCACTCCCATCTCGAGGGCCGCCGCGCTCACGTGGGTGTGAAGATGAGTCCGCCATGCTCAAACACGAATGCGTCGTCTCACGATGCTGGTAGGAATGGCTCGAGCGTTGAGGAGAAGAAGGTAGGTGCATCGGGCAGTGCTCACTCGTCCATGAGATGCAAGATGTGGAGCCTACCGCAATTCACATGGACGATCACGTGATCATCCGCGCCGCGAGAGAATTGAATGGAAACGCAACACCTGATCGTCATGCACGCGCGTCCGTCTCTCCATGTTGCAAATGCACACCGCACACACGTATGCAAGCAATCACGAATCTTGAATCAACCGTAGCGATCAAGTAGTATCAAGAGGTGCCAAGTAGGAACACCTTTGGTTCGGCGAATCGCACCCGCCCCTCAACCGCATCTTCAACGCTCAGCAAAGCAACGCGTCGATGCCTGCAGCACGCAGTGGCAAGGCCCGCGTGCTGGTGGACATTCAAGGTCCCAGCACGCGCCGAACGCAGAACAGCAGCATAGCAACTTTTACAAAAGTTTCCAAGAGGTCCGAGGTGAAAGAGGGCGAACTACCATCACGCAGTACTCGCGCCGGAACTCCCAGAACGCTTTCTGAGCTGACGGTCACGTCCCCCAGGCGCACGCGGTCTGGAAGAGCTGTAGTTGCGACGCGCGCGGTCAGCACAGAAAGCCAAAGGGTACCCAAAGCCCTCAGGCCGGCAGACTCGGAGGTCGACCGGAAGGATGATCGTACATCCACCTCCACCAAGCCGCATCGCAGCCCCTCCTCCATGGCTCGAGCAGCGTCACCCATTGCAACCAAAGAGCAACACACTGTGCCGTCCTCGACAAGCTTCACGAGCGAGTCACGGCGGGCCAAGGTAGCCGAAAGGCTGAGACAAAAGGCGAAAAGGGCAGCGTCTGGTAAGACTTTGGTGTCTGAAGTGATCGAGCAGGCGGCGGCGGAGCGTGCAGGCGACGATGAGTCACACCGTCAGCAAGGAGAGGACACGATGAGAGCAGTCTTGTCCAGCTCTGGGTCGAGTGCGCATTCCACCTCGGACAAGGAGAATGTGCCACTCGCTCACGTCTGTCAGAGAGGCAAGGCAGGGCATCCGACTCGAGACCAAGAACACTCGGGCTCGAGCGCTTCCTCCTCATTTGGAAAAATGGAAGAGCAACAGCATTCGACGCCCATTGCTGCTCGAACTTCTGAGCAGCGGGCCAGGCAAGATGCGAGGGTCCGAACGCCGCTTGTGGCGCTCCCCTTAGAGCCGCGTCCGAGTACTTTGTCCATACTCGACGCGCACAGGCTCGGCTCTCGGGAGTGCGAGAGAGAAGGTCTCAATCTCGGAGTCATAGCTGATCAACCGGCGGGTTTGAGCACGCACGCGCAGCAGCTTTCTCGCCTACCTTTGCCAAACATAGCGACGTTTAAAAATTTTGATCCGAGCCGCAGGACCACGGTCAGATCTCCCCTCATTCCTGCAAACGACACCGAAGGTGCATTCTACAAGCTCAGAAGAGAAAGACCTGAAGCTAGCTCGACAAGGGAAAACGTGGCTCGAATGTTTGCGTCCCCATCATCTGGAGGTGCTTTGCCAGCAAGCACTCCTTTCAGCGACGCGGCCCGTTCTCTCGAGGCACAGATCAGATCGGAACCTTTACCGAAGGGTGCTATTCCACGAGCTGGGCAGGTCGCGCCGCCTATAGTAAGGCTCGAAGATGAGTCCATCGACCTGGACGATCCATTCGGTTTCGAACAGGCTGAAGAAAACCTCAAGGCAAGGAGAGCTGAAGCAAGACGGGCGTCCGGGAAGGAAACGCAGGAGGAGAACGAGATCGACAACGCATCCTCTCAGCAGACCAGCAAGACAGGTGCAGAGGATGCAAGGAACCAGGAGACTCGGAATGGGAGTGCAAGCTCGAGCCAGCTGAAGCGAGCGCAACGGGGTGCATTCTCCGCGAGCAACTCCATCGGCTCCTCGGATTCTTCGCTGCCTGACGCTTCCACAACCCTGCTTCAGAGCACGACGACGCGCATGGGCGAGCAGTCGATGGAAGATGGCGGCGTGGAAGAGGCAGAGATTTCTGCAGCTCCTGTTCGCAGATCCACTAGACGCAAAGTAGCTACTTCAAGAGCTCTGATAGCCCCACCCTCAATGTCTGCAACGGTCTCCGAGAATTCGCTGCCGAGCGCGCAAGATGAAGTGATCGCCTTTTCATCAACCTCGAGCAGCTCGATCAAAGACGCGGACAGCGAGACTGGTTCGGCACAAGGAGAATCGGATCGTATGACATTGGATGATCTGGTGGGACTTTTACCTAGAGGAGGGAAGAGTTCTCACCAAGCGCGATCTAGCCTAGGCGGCGCTACGAAGCGCAAAAGCAAAGCCTCCACTCGTACAAATTCGAGAAGCCGTACTCGAGCGACGAAGAAGGATGCAAGATGCAAAGTCGATCTTGTCGAGAGTGGAAGCGGGGCGTCTCAGCTCAGCGGCGAAGATTCTGAGGTCTTGAAAAGGAGGCGCAAGGCGGGGACGACTGCAGCAGGAAAAGTCCAGTCTGGCAAGAAGCAGAAGAAGGTTCGAGCAGAGTCTCCATCAGTCGGCACGCGTGCATCTTCCGGACGACGAGGCAGGCGAAGCCAAAAAGGTTCGGCTCATGGTGACGTTCGTGACGCCTCTGCACCTGCGTCCGATGGAGCAGGAGACGAACATCAAGTGAGTTGCAGACGGTCGTAACGCGTTGCGAACACTCGCGTCACGGAAAAAAAAAGAAGCTCATTTCGGTGCGCTCGCGGCCTCGCACTGCAGGACACACCCAGAACTCAAACTCGCAAGAGGAGGATTCAAGAGATGGAGGAGCTGGATCGCTTCCAATTGGAGTCAGAGCTTGTCATCTGAAAGGCGCCAAGAGGATGCGTGCGCATTGCGTCCAAGCGATGCGCGAGAACAGGTCACCCATCGCCCCCCTCTGTCGTCACCTCAATGTCTTGAACATACGCCACTGTTGGCGCTTCGCTATCGTCAGCCAGCGGCATCGATGCTGGATCAATTTCCAGACGTTTCTGCTCCATAATATGAATTGTGTCGAGCGAGGAGGATCTTTTTGGCGTGAAAAACAGTGGTGGGTGATGTGGCGTAGTCGACAGTGCTGGGGCGTTCATTGCAAGCAGGGTAGAGGACGAGAAGGGGGACGTTGGAAGATCATGCGTTGAGGCGAAAGAGTTTCATCTGTGCATGGGATCATCGACGGGCGACGAGCGGCGCATCATCGTCGCTGCTATCATCCTCGCGCAAAGTGTTCGCCTTGGATTTCGCGGCTAGAGGAGCGTCGTCGTCGTCAGAGTCGCTATTCACCCGAGCTTTCGAAGCAGAAACGGTTCGAGAGCGCGGCGTTGCTTTGGCAGAAGCAGGCTTTGCGGCGCTGCCATTGCTAGCACCTTTGGCTCGGGCGGCAGACGTCTGTGCGGATACCTTTGCAGCGAGCGCTCCATCTGCCGAGTCTGCTGCATCATCCCCGTCGCGGTTGGCGCTCGACACTACACACCGAGACAGGAGAGCATGTCAGCTAATTTCAAACGAAGATCCGCGTGCGCACTCACTATTCGTGCGAATCTTTAGCGGCGCGTTTTCCACAAAGGTCCAGCTGGCCGGAAGCTCGGTGCCATCGTCGTCGAATTGTGCCCAACGGAATTTTTTGAGCATGGTTTGCGGAAAGTAGTTGCTTATCGACATGATTCTGAGATCCAGCTCCATCTTTTCCGCCTCCTTTTTGGGCTTCCTGTCATCATCATCGTCCTCATCCTCCTTCAACGCCTTGCCTTTCGGCTTGCTCTTGACTGCACCCTTGGCCTTCTTTGCCGGCTTGACGTCTTCACCATCGCTCTCTTCCTTCTTCGCCTTTACACTGCCGCGCCCACCCTTTTTGCTCGGAGAGGCTGCACCCTTCTTGATCGCTTTCGGATCTCCGTCCCGTTTGACAAGGATCGCGTCCCACTTCTTGAGCCAAGCAACAGTGATTCGGGGGTCCTGAAGCGCCTCGTTCTCAAGTCAGCTGGTGTGCTTTCATAGCTTTGCATCCTACTCACAATGTAGTTCAACTTGGACGTGCCTAGGGAGACGTCAGAAGTCTTGTTGCGTGTCGCGAAATCAGCCTCTAGCTTTTCAGCTTGTGCGACCTTTGCCAAGATCTTCTTGGCCACAGAGGTGACGTTGATCTTATCGGCAGCCAGTCGACTCTTGTTCTTGGATCTTTCCCTAGACAGCTCTTTCAGCTCTGCGTCGAGACTACGCTTCTCAGCATCAACCTCTGCTTGCGTCTTGAACTTGCCGTAGTTGGCCTTGTCATCCTCGTCTTCCGAGTCATCTAGCTTCTTGCTCTTGCGCCCCTTTGCCTTTTTGTTCTTTTCGGCGGTCGCTGCAGCTGCCTCAGCTTCGCTTTTCCCCTCTCTTTTCAGCTTGGCCTGAAATTCCCTTTCCAGCTCAGCGCGGTGGAAATTAGCTTGCAGCCTGTCCTTTTTCACAGTAAAGATGCGTTCCTCGTGCTCTTTAATCTGCTCAGTGGTGATGTCGACGGCCTCTAGAATGGTCTTCAACTTCTTGGCCCAAGGATGTTCGCTGGCAGGGAAAGCCTTTTTAATCTCGGCAGCGGTACCCCAGGTCAAGAGTTTTTGGCGTTCCTTGAAGCGATCGTACCGCACACCGATCATCTTTTCACCAACGCGACACTTGGTTAGTTTGCCCATACGGACTGCCCCACGTCATCTACCGACTCACCTTCTCCTCATGGCGAGCTGCTGTCTTCTCGCTCATGACAGGATTGACCGTCTTTTGATGGTTGCACAGAATGGCAACCAAGCGGTTGGCGGTGTTGTACTGATCACGCAAGGTTTGCGGGTTCGCCTGAAGTCCAGCTTCCTTCAAATTTTCTGCAGTCTGATCCAGCAGGCCTTGGAAGGTTGTGGATGCGTTGTAGGTACGAAAGACCTTGGCAGACAGGCCCTTCATTCCTCCATTCGACTCGTTCTGAAGGAATTTATTGACAGCAGAGGGCTGTCGGCGAGCGCGAGTGCGGGTCAGTCTCTTTGCTTCGACGCAGTCTACCAGGGCCACTCACGTCGACTTTGTCAAAGATCTCATCCGAAGCCGCTTTCAGCCCGACCTCGCCATTTGGCAACCTGGTCGATTGCGTGAACATCTTGAAATTCTTAAAGATGCGCGTCGGTACGGTCAATGTCTCCTTGAAAGCCATGGAGTCTTTGCCCAGGAATTCGAGCTTGACTTGAGAGGTGGAGGTGCCATCTGGCAGATCGACTCCCTCTTGCAGGCCTTTCACATGCTCGACCAGCAGTGAGCATACTCCATACGTAGCCGCCTCATCTTCGCCTTTCTCATTGCCAGCACGAAGACTGTAGTTATCGATGAGCCAGACGACAGTGCCAAGCTGCCGCTCGAACCTTTGCTTGGAAGTGAGTCGCTGATCGATCTGCCGCCTGAGCTTCACGATGCATTTCTGTAGGCCACAAAGTCGTGTGAGCGAGGCCCGACGCTCATCACACCACTACTCACATCGAGTGCCCGGGCCTTCTCAAACTTGTCCCTATCAGAATTGCTTTTGAACTTGCTGGCAGCGTCCAGGTACATGTACTTGTACTGCCCGTTGATGTTCTCCTTCCAAAAGGCAAGCCAAGTGGATTTCTTGTCCTCTTTGACCGCCTTCCATTTGTGTCCTGCGGGAGGAGAAGGGGGCGGGTGCGCTGGATCCTTCAATGTGTGATTGATGGTAATCTGCTCGGGCAAGACACGTTGCTGTTGCACGGTGACATACCTCGTCAGCAAGGTCGTCGGAACAAATGCATTCAGGGCAGCACACTCACCTTGATGCGCCCTTTCTTTGGGTGCTCGCCACGGCCAAGGAACAATGCAGGCGGCTCGACCATGACATTGCCAACGCGCTGCTCGACGCCATCCACCACGCACGTCTTCATGGCCGCCTCTGCTGCCTTCTTTGCCTCCAGCTCCATCTTGCGCTCTGAAGGCGCCTTGTTCTTTTTGGCATCAGCTTCCGCATCCTTGATACCTCTCCAGTGCTCGTACATGTCTCTGAAATCCAGCTTGTCGAAGCTCTTGATATGCGTCCCATCCGTCTGTGAGAGGGTTGACAGGTAAGCAGCGCAATCGGACTCGATATACAAACGGGCACGTACTGACCGGCGGATGCTGTTTGAGAAGCTTGCAGAAATCAGCAAAAAAGTTCTTGTTGAAGACTGCGTCGCGAGCATGCTGCGTCTCAAGCTTGACAGCATAGAAGAAAGCAGCTTCTTCCGCAGCTGGCTTGAGCCCGACAGGCCGCCCATCATACTTGAGCTTAATGTGCGAAGGTAGGGGCTCGTAGGGTGCTGGAAAGCGCGGGCCTGTGTGATACAGCCTGGACCACTTTTTGGCGCCTTTACCCTCTGGTCCTTTCTGAGAGCTCTTGCCACGTTTAGACGTCTTTTGCGAGCTCGCCGATGCGCCATCATCGTCGTCGTCGTCATCTTCTTCGTCGTCCTCCTCCTCCTCCTCATCCTCGTCGTCGTCATCCTCGTCCCCCTGCTCACTTGCAGATGAGGCCTGGCTTGATGGTGCACTGCTGCCGTTCTCCTGCTTGATTACCTTGACCAGGGCAGGATGCTTGGGCTTGGACCGGCCATCCAAAGGCGCGTCAGAGTCCGAGTCAGATCCGGGTGGCGGCCGCTTGGTAGAGGTCGAGCTGGAAGCCAGTGGGATGTCGTCATCGGAAGACTGGGATCCACGCTTGCCATTTGCACCCTTCGAGGCGCCAATGGAGGGTCTTTGTCCATTCGAGGTGACTACTTTGGGACGCTTGGACTGCAGCGAAATGGTTCGAGGTGAGTTCGTCTTTTTGCCCTGTGATGATGGACCCCTAAACTCACCAGAGGACTTTCGTCATCGCTCGAATCCGAGTCTTTGATGACAGGCCGCTTATAGAAGACTTTTGAGCCGGATCCTGCATTGGGCGCCGCCATGCTTGAAGAGCGAGAAGAGCGAACAGCCGGGACCAGAGGCTCAGTATCCTTTGGAGAGATGTATGCTGATCTCTAGGAGCCCTTATGCGATCGAGTGTCGCTGGTTGCGATACAGGGAGGCTGCCTCTGGTGAGCGCTCTGCTGGTACCTGTGTGAGAGTGTAGCCAGATGATGAATGCAGGTCAATCGGCGAGCGAAGACCCCGACGAAGGTCAGACGTGTGGTGAAGGGCTGACTGAGCTAGTGGAGGCGCCTTCTCGCGCAAAGCTCAACGCGTCGCGTGGGCGGCGACGAAGTGAAGCCAGGCGCGCGGAGAGGGCGCCATGCAGGGGAGCCTAATCACTTTGCCCATCAATCACCAATCGTTTTCGCTCGAGAATGATCTGGATCCCTCTCCGGCCGGTAGATCAGACATCAAATTGTCACGCTATGGAAAGCTCTCGATTTGGTCACGCTGTAAGCTTGACATACGGCGAAGGCTCGGTATGACCTTTCCCGAATGAAAGGTTGGGTCAGCAGCGAGCAAATGTTGAGACGAGCGATCGAGCGGCACGCGTTACGCGCTCGAGCCGCAAAACGGTTTTGGGGTTGTGCGGAACATTCTTCGTATACGCAGCATGGCGCATGGTTCGACGGCGGGGAGCGCGCGCGGCGTTCTCGTACGACAGAGCTTCGCCCCAGCCCAAGCGTGGGTGAGGCCGCGGGCGCGTTGGGACCTTGAACTCATCACGCAGCACTGCTGATAAAATTGGTGGGGGACCTGTGAGACTTTGGCTGCACGCGGATACCCATCAAGCTCCGACGCGAGGCATCAGCGCCACCTCATATGCATGATTTGAGCTGCAGCAGCGAACGAACTGACGTAGTGCCGCGGGCATGCGAAGGGCAACTCCGTTTCCCCGCGGACCCATCCCCATCATCTGCTGTTGACCCATGCGGAAAGCGCGCAAAGGGTGCACACCGCCTTCCAAGACAACTTCATGAATCAACGTGGGCGCGCACCTCTTGCTGCGCTCCTTTGCCATTTCAGCCAGCTCATTTACAGCGCTCAAGACTGCGAACCGTGCCTTCGAATGAAAGTTTGCGAGCTGCTGATGCGGGACGACGTACGCGATCCCTGCACGCCCTTTCCCCAACTCATTGGTGAGTGTGTAAGCGAGCGCACTCTCCATCTGATGTGTATGGGAGCAGCAACCCCAATCGAGCGCACTCTCCATCTGATGCGTAACGGTTGTCTCGACCACTCCCCTCCCTTCAATCACCATCACTCTCACTCACTCACTGGACGTCCGACAGGCACGGTCTCAGCATCGACTTGACTCCCCGCCTATGCTTTACAAAAGGGTTGATCTCTCAGGTCCGCTGGGCACGTCAACCTTGGCCATCACGTAAAACATCCTACCCAGGTTCGGTGAGCGCATGCATCACGAAAGACTCCTTGCACATCATGCCCGTCGCAGACCACTCTAGCGTTCTCCACTTTGTGGGTGAGTCCGGTACTCCTGTGCGCAAGCCTGCACTTGCCGAGCTGGCAGGCGCTGCGATACTGATTCCTATCCTGTCAACTCCCTCAGGTGGAAATGCTCTCGATCAAGCGCCCGCAGGCGCTGTCCCAGACTTTATCCGCAAGCACGAAGGGCACACTGTGATCACAAAGGTGCTCATCTGCAACAATGGTATCGCTGCTGTCAAAGAGCTCCGTTCCATCAGAAAGTGGGCATACGAGACCTTTGGAAATGAGCGTGCCATCGAATTCACAGTCATGGCGACGCCTGAAGATCTCAAGATCAACGCAGACTACATCCGTATGGCGGACCAGTACGTCGAAGTGCCTGGCGGCTCCAACAACAACAACTACGCCAACGTCGATCTGATCGTCGATATTGCTGAGCGCATGCACGTTCACGCCGTTTGGGCTGGCTGGTGAGTTTGCATGCGGCAGATCGTGCAGACCAGGAAGCTCATCTCCGACCCAACGTATAGGGGCCACGCATCTGAGAATCCGCGATTGCCTGAAGCATTGCGAGCATCGAGCCAGAAGATCATCTTCATCGGTCCTCCAGGCTCCGCGATGCGCAGTCTTGGTGACAAGATCAGCTCAACCATCGTCGCACAGCACGCTGATGTGCCCTGCATGCCTTGGTCGGGTACTGGCGTCAAGGAGACCATCATGAGCGAGCAAGGCTTCCTCACCGTTTCCGACGAAACGTACCAAAGGGCATGCATACACACCGCCGAGGAAGGTCTCGAGAAAGCGCAAAAGATCGGGTTTCCTGTCATGATCAAAGCCAGCGAAGGAGGTGGTGGAAAAGGTGCGTCAATTTTTCAATCTAAGCGTTCGAGCATTTCCACTGATTGCTGCGTCGCGCTCACAGGTATCCGTATGTGCAGCGACGCCGATACCTTCAAGCAGCTTTACAATGCAGTGCTAGGAGAGGTCCCAGGCTCGCCCGTCTTTGTGATGAAACTCGCTGGTAAAGCGAGACACCTAGAGGTGCAGCTCATGGCTGATCAGTATGGCAATGCCATCAGTATATTTGGCCGTGACTGCAGTGTCCAGCGGCGCCACCAAAAGATCATCGAAGAAGCACCCGTCACCATTGCGCCAGAGGCTGCTCGCGACTCTATGGAGAAGGCGGCAGTGCGGCTCGCGAAGCTGGTCGGCTACGTCTCAGCAGGCACAGTCGAGTGGCTCTACTCGCCCGACAGCGGCGAGTTTAGCTTCTTGGAGCTCAACCCGCGTTTGCAAGTCGAGCATCCCACAACCGAAATGGTCTCTGGCGTCAATATCCCAGCCGCCCAGCTGCAAGTGGCTATGGGTATTCCACTGTACCGCATCCGGGACATTCGAACGCTGTACGGCATGGACCCTCGTGGTGCGGAACCGATCGACTTCGAATTCAGTGATCCTGAAAGCTTCAAGACTCAACGCAAGCCACAGCCTAGAGGTCACGTTGTCGCCTGTCGTATCACCGCAGAAGATGCATCCGAAGGCTTCAGACCCAGCATGGGCACGGTCAGTGAAATCAACTTCAAGGGGTCCGGAAACTGCTGGGGATACTTTTCCATTGGCGGTGCCGGTGGTCTTCACGAGTTTGCCGACTCTCAGTTCGGTCACATTTTCGCATTTGGTACAGATAGATCAGATGCCAGGAATCAGATGATTCTCGCTCTCAAAGATCTCAACATTCGTGGAGAATTTAAAAACACAAACGAGTTCCTGCTGCGACTCCTCGAGACCGCAGAGTTCACAAAGAACCACTTTACCACCGGATGGCTGGACTCTCTGATCAAGGAGCGCTTCAGCGCCGAGAAGCCCCCGCAAGCAGTCGCAGTTGTTGCTGCTGCCGCCGTCAAGTTCTACCTCGCCTCTCGAGAATGTGAGCTGGCATACAGCGCCATCCTCTCGAAAGGTCAAGTGCCTCCAAAGGACACCATCAAGACGTTTTTTAGCACAGAATTTGTTTACGCTGGCGAAAAGTACTCTTGGGCCGGCAGTCGTGCGGGCAAGAACTCCTACTCGCTCTTCCTACGCGGTCAACGCGTGCTCGTCGATTTGCAGCCCCTGTCTGACGGAGGTGTGTTGATGAAACTAGGTGGCAAGAGTCACACCGTCTACTGGCAGCAAGATGCTGCGGCACTCCGAGTCATGATCAACCAGAAGACTGCGCTCATCGAGAACGAGGAAGATCCCAGTCAGCTCAAGAGTCCTTCTCCAGGCAAGCTCGTCTCCATTCTGGCACCCTCCGGCACCCACGTCAAAGCTGGCCAGCCTCTGTGCGAGCTAGAGATCATGAAGATGCTCATGCCCATCACGGCTGCAGAAGACGGATTGATCACGTGGCTTCGAGCTCCTGGAATTACCGTTGCACCAGGCGAGCTTCTCGGCATCTTGACCCTCGATGATCCATCCCGCGTAGTCCAAGCCACACCGTACACTGGTCGACTTCCTGACTTTGATCTGCCAGTCGTTGTTGGTGCCAAGCCTCACCAGCGCTTCGACTTCAACTTGTCCATTCTGAACGACGTCTTGGCGGGCTATGACCGTCACTGGCAGCCTGCTCTTATCGAGCTCCTCGAGAACCTGAGCGATAATCAGCTTCCTTATGGTCAGGTCAACCAGATCCTCTCGACCCTGTCTGGACGCATTCCTGCAAAGCTTGAAGAACTCTTCAGAAGCACAATCGAGACGGCTCACGCGCGTGGCTCGGAGTTCCCAGCAGCGCGTCTGCGCAAAATCAGCGACAGCTTTGTTAGGGATAGCGTTGACCCTGCAGCTGCTGTGCAAGTTGCACGTTCCCTAACTCCGATCACCGTCGTGCTCGAAGCTCTCTCTGGTGGTCCGCAAGGCTATGCATCCGCTATCCTTGCATCGCTGCTAGAGCAATATCTCGACGTCGAGACTCGCTTCGCCGGCGAGTCCGACGTGGTGCTGACACTTCGTCAAGAAGCGGAAGGCGACTTGGAGAAGGTCGTGGCAATGCAGATCTCGCACAATGGTATCGCTGCCAAGAACTCGCTACTGCTTGCCATCTTGCAGCAGTACGGAAAGGGCTTTGCATATGCCAAGTCTGGTACCGCTGCTGCAGACAAAGTCATAGACGTCCTTCATCGCTTAGCGGCACTCCAGGGCAAGTCTACTGCTCCGGTCGCTCTCAAAGCGCGCGAAGTAGCCATGTCGCGAGACCAGCCCAGTCTCGAAGAGAGGATGCGACAAATGCAGAGTATTCTTCAAGGATCCGTCCAATCGGTCGTTTACGGGACTGACAGTCAGGACTACCACGAACCTCAGGTCCCTCTACTTCGCGAGCTAACGGACAGTCAGTACACTGTGTACGACGTCCTTCACTCCTTCTTTGGCGGCCCCAACGTGGAAACTCCTATCGCCTTTGCTGCGTTGGTCACCTACGTTCTTCGTGCTTACCGCGCGTACGACGTCGTCAAGTTCGCCTATGCTGTCGAAGAATTTGACGTCGAGCAGCGTGCAGTCCTCAGCTGGCAGTTTCAATTGCCGGATCATGCCGATCATCCTCATGAGCGTCAGGCATCTGCTGGCGATCTTGCGGCGGCTGCCAAAAGTATGACTGGCAGTCGCCAAGTCCTTCGCACCGGTGTCATGACTAGCTGCGCCTCTCTCCACGATCTCCGCGATGTCTTTCCAAAAATCCTCAAATATCTGCCCAAGGAAGTCAGCGGCGAGCCGGTGCACGTCTTGAACGTTGCCGTCACTGACGAGCCCGACACCAAGGATGAAGAAGCTAGAACTGCTTTCGCCTCCCTCGCCAATCGCTTCGCAGCTCAGCTCAGGAGTGCAGGTGTGCGCCGTGTGACCTTCCTTCACTGCCAGCCTGGCTCGTATCCTTGGTACACAACGTTGCGACCGGACCAAGCCAGCGGCGAGTGGAAGGAAGAGACGACCATCCGAAACATAGAGCCTGCTCTCGCATATCAGCTCGAGCTTGATCGGCTGACCACAAATTTCGAGATCACGTCGGTACCCATCACTTCTTCGACCATTCATCTCTACTACGCACGCGGCATTGCGAATCCGACCGACGCTCGCTTCTTTGTGCGCTCCTTGGTCCGCCCTGGTCGCGTGCAGACTGGCAGTCTCGCCGATTACCTCGTGTCTGCTTCAGACCGCATCGTCAACGACATTTTGAATGTGCTGGAAGTTGCGCTCGGCAAGCCAGAATATCGGACTGCGGATGCTTCCCACATTTTCATGAGCTTCATCTATCCTCTCGAAATCACCTTGACCGACATTCAACAAGCGCTCTCAGGATTCATTGAGCGTCACGGTACCCGCTTCTTCCGCCTTCGGATCACCGGAGCCGAGCTGCGATTCGTCATGAAGAACGCAAACGGATCCACCACGCCGATCCGCGCCTTTATCACCAACGAAACCGGATTTGTCGTGCGATACGAGGCTTACGAAGAGGTGATCGACGACGACGGAAGTGTCCTTCTGAAGAACGTCGCAGGCCCTGCTGTGCCTGCCTCTCTCCACATGCAGAGCGCTCATCAGCCATACACGACCAAGGTGGCTCTGCAAGCTCGACGCTCGCGTGCACACGCACTGCAGACCACCTTTGCATACGACCTTGTCGACGTCCTGCGTCAGGCTCTGCGATCTCAATGGCGCAAGCATCCCGTCGGCAAGGTGCCATCAGACCCTCTGCAATCTGTGGTCGAGCTGGTCTTGGACGAAAAGTCCGGCGAGCTGCATCAAGTGAAGAGGGCACCCGGTAGCAACAACATTGGCATGGTCGCTTGGCTGATCGACCTTCTCACGCCAGAGTACCCCGAGGGCCGTCAAATTGTTCTCATCGCCAACGATGTTACCATTCAAGCGGGATCATTCGGTCCAGCAGAGGACCACTGCTTCGCTGCTGCATCTCAGCTGGCACGCGAGGTGGGCATTCCGCGCCTATATGTCTCTGCCAACTCCGGTGCTCGCATCGGCCTCGCCACAGAGGCATTGGACCTTTTCCGGGTCAAGTTTGTGCAAAACGACCCGACAAAGGGCTTCGAATACTTGTACCTCGACGAAGCTGCACTTGCATCGCTGGGCGAAAAGAATGCTTTGGATAGCGTCATCACCAGCCCTCGCACAGCTGACGACGGCACTACGCACCACGTGCTCACCGACATTGTCGGCTTGCAACGCGGTCAGGGTGTCGAATGTCTCTCCGGGTCCGGTCTGATCGCTGGCGAGACCAGTCGAGCTTGCCAGGAGATTTTCACTGCTACGATCGTCACGGGACGTAGTGTTGGTATTGGTGCTTATCTTGCACGTCTTGGAGAGCGTGTCATCCAAGTCGAGGGCTCGCCTCTGATCCTGACTGGATACTCTGCACTCAACAAGCTCCTCGGCCGCGAAGTTTATACCAGCAACCTTCAGCTCGGTGGTCCGCAGATCATGTACCGCAACGGTGTCTCGCACTTGGTGGCTGCCGACGACCTTGCGGCGATGCACCAAGCCGTCCGCTGGCTTGCCTTTGCTCCAAAGACCAAATCGAGCGCTTTGCCCAGACTTCTCTCTCCTGCCGACCCGTGGGATCGCGCTGTCACGTACTCCCCGCCCGCAGCACCCTACAACCCTCGCTGGCTTCTTGCAGGTGCGAGACTGTCCGAGATCAATGGAGGAACACCCGTGACGAACGGCCACTCGTCTAGCGCTACTCCACAGTCGCCGGGCGAGGAGTGGGTCTCTGGTGTCCTCGACCGCGATTCCTGGCAGGAGACTTTGGGCGGATGGGCCACATCCGTCGTTGTAGGACGCGGTCGCCTTGGCGGTATCCCCCTGGGGGTGGTGGCGTTCGAAACGCGCACGCTTGAGCGCGTGGTTCCCGCCGATCCGGCTAATCCTAATTCGAACGAGCAGCGCATTCTGGAAGCCGGCCAAGTCTGGTATCCCAATTCGGCTTACAAGACCGCTCAAGCGATCAAAGACTTTAACCGCGAAGGTCTTCCTCTCCTGATGCTGGCGAATACGCGAGGCTTCTCCGGTGGTCTTAGCGACATGCACAACGAAGTTCTGAAGCAAGGCAGTCTCATTGTCGATGCTCTGGTAGCGTACAAGCGCCCAGTCTTTGTCTACCTACCACCCAATGCAGAGCTTCGTGGGGGTGCCTTTGTAGTCGTTGCAACCACAATCAACCAACAGGGCAAGATTGAGATGTATGCCGACCCCAGCGCCCGTATGGGCGTGTTGGAGCCTGCTGGTCTGGTCGAGATCAAGATGCGAGCAGAAGCTCAGCGCAAGCTCCAAGCTCGCTTGGACCCGGCCTACGCCAATCTCGCTGCCAAGGGCGACAAGGAGGCTTTAGCCAAGCGCGTCGAAGAGACCAAGGCCGTCTTCCACTCGGTCTCGGTGGCCTATGCCGGTGAGTGGTCGTCGTAGTGCTAGCGCATGCACGCTGTTACTTATCTCGCGCATCACATGTTCCCCAACGCAGACCTCCAAGACACTCCACAGCGCGCCAAAATTGTCGGCTCTATCAACGACGTTGTGGATTGGTCTGACTTTCGTCGTTTCATGGTGAGCAAGCTGCGTGATCTCGGTGTGGCGCTTTGCTGACAGCGATCTGCTCCCCTACAGTACCTCCGTCTGCACCGTAGACTGCTCCAAGACTCGATCGCCGACAGCCTCAAAGCCGCGAATGCTGCTCTCTCACCTGCTCAGATCGAAGGAATCATTGAAGATGTCATCGGCATTGGTCTTGGTGACTTGGACGATGGCCCTATCGCCCGTCAACTCGAAGAACAGGTATCAGCGTTCGAGGCAAAGGCCAAGCAGCTCAAGAGCCAGGTGGCCCTGGACACTATCAGCTCGCTCGCGGCTTCATTGTCAGCCGAGCAGCGCACTCAGCTCATCAACACTCTCCGCTCTTGAGTGAATTCCAAGCCTTTGCTGGTTGTTCATCCTTCAGCAAGCCCGACGATAGACCCCTCGTGAGCCGTATCCCGACGATAGTCCCCTCTTCAGCCGTATCCCGACGATAGACCCCTCTTCAGCCGTAACCCTTCACGTCTTGCTTCTTGCACATCGCGTCTTCCTTGATCTCTCTGTCTCGATTCGTCACCTCGACCCAAACGAAATAGATGCGGACTTTCGACCTCGCAAGTGTGGACAAAGGCGGCATCGCTGCGTTTAAATGTCCTGAAATGTGTGACCGTAAAGAGGGACGCCTGGCACGGCTTCTTGGAAGTGGATGCTAGAGCAGGGGAGAGCTTGGAGAGCAGCACATCGTCTCAACGCTGCAGCTACAGCTCTTCATTTGAGGCACAATGGTGAGGGACGAGGGCGTATGACGAGTGGCTACGGAGTCTTCCTCAGCCAGGACCCTAAACAATTGAAAGCCATTCTTGAAGCTACCATAGCGGCAGCACGCGTTTGCGAACAGTGATGGCGCAATGCGAAAGAAAGAGTCGTTCCTTCCCAAGTCATGTTCGTGATTGGAATGCATCTATTCGGGAGGGCTGATCATCTCGGTAAGCCACCTGCGCCTGCGCTTCCACCAGCTCCAAACAGTGTCGGTTCCGTATCTCTAGTCAACCACCTGTAAAGTCCGGTGACGAGAGCAGCGATCAAAAAGCCCTGGATATACAAAGAGTGGCGTAAAGGGGCAGCGAAAGTCGTCAAAGTTTCGCATCGAATTCGCACTTCTGGATAGGCCAGCAGCATGTCTGCGCTGAGCTCAGCTGCGCATTTGAACACTCACGCCGTCGAACAGGGCACCAAAGACGATGGCGAAACTTGGTAGAGTCGATAGGAGCGGAGGATGCTGCAGGTGTTGAGTCTGACTTGCTTGGTCCGATGTGGCTCCCGAGAATGAAGGAGGCAGAGCAGTGCGTAGCTGAATCAAGGTTGCCAAGAGGTAGATCGTCTGGTCGTCGCGCGATGGCAAGAATGACACAAATCGTTAGCGCCTCTCCTTGTCGGAAAGGGCACCATAGCCTGTGCAAACCTCACCATCACTTCTGCCAAGAAGAGAATGAGGAATCCAGTGCTGACGCCTGTGCTTGCCGCTCTGAAAAACTGCGTATCAGGGCAAGAGAGATGGAGGAGAGCCTCGTCAACGACGAGAACCTCAGAGAGAAGAAGCCCTCGCCCCCGGTACGGACTCACAGCGCCAAGTCCAGACAAGACGCTTCGCATCCTGACGATGATGAGCGCTCCAACGAACAACAGGCTGATCTGTCTGGTCCACATTGCCAAGTCTATCGACTCTGAAGCTCCAGGTCCCAAGAAGCGAACCAGGTGGGCCAGACCTACCGAAACGAAGTCGGGTGGTGCAGCATCTCTATAGCCGAGTAGTAAAAGCGACAGGAGCGCCTGGACACAAACGAGCGGGGATGGCTTGCGCTTGAGCACAGCAGCTACCGACGCAAAAAAACAGAGATCAAGTATGCAAGGGTGATCTGAAGCACTCACCAAGCCTACTCGCCAGACGCAGTACACACTAAAGATGTGGCCCACGCCAAGCAGCACTCTTCCCCACAAAGTCTTGGACCACTCTGCCTCCCTCTTCAACCTCGTGATTCTATCCAAATCATCCCTCATCGCTCTGGCCAGCATTTCCAATCCCGAAATTTCAGCTCGCAACGATGAAGCCTCTGCACGTGTACGACAGGAGGGAAATTTTGATCAGCTCTTGACGATGCGTGCAGTGAACTTTGTAACGCAAGGTGAATCCGACATCGAGCAGAGACTGACCTCGATCTCTTCCGCTACCGCCCCACAACCTGTCAAAGAAGCCTGAGCTCCGTTCCTCCGAAGCAGGCCTGTTGTTCAGACTCTCCAGCGTATCCTTTCTGGTCTGCAAGTCAGATCTGGCACGATCAAAAGAGTCCTGCGCTGTCTTGACATCCTGCGCTGTGGGTGGTCGTCTGAGGAGATACGAATCGAGTGAGCTGTCATTCACAGAGCGCACCAAGCCTTCCAAGCGGGCTATGCTCACGGTCTGCGCTTGGAGAACCAAGCGTCCCAGCTGTCCATGGCGCTCGAAGCGGCCGCGGAGCCGGATAGCAGAGCGATCAGACTGACACCCAGCACGGCCGTCCTTGCCAGTGCAGCATCAAGCAGACCAGCCGAGGATGATCCAGAGAGAGCAGAGGGCAATGGTACGCGAAGAAAGAGCAAAATCCATCCCAAGAATGGAAGAAAGGCGAACAGACCTCTACGAGTCTGTGATGAGGAGCCTAGCGCAAGAGGAAGGTCGCAAAGTGGTGAGTACATGCGCGCTCATTGGGTAGAGATCGAGCACCCACCTTCCACTCTGAATGTAAGCAGGAGGCATATACCCAGCGCTACGCGTATGTCGGTCAGCCTGCAAGTCGCTTGTGTCTGCGGGCATCGCTGGCGACGACTCACGAACAATGACGATGGAGAGGGCAAGGATGGCTATGAGGCTCCACTTCCAATTGCCCACGAGGGTAGATCGAGGTAACCAATCCAGAGCTTCGAGCAGAACAAGCGCAAAGAGCATCGTAGCCTCTTCAAATGACAGGGCAAAGAGGAGCGAAGTGAGACCATGAATACCCGTTCCAGGCAACAAGGACCTTTTGAAGATTTGCACAAGACGATTGGCCAGGTCCGAATTCGAACAGGCAGCGTCGGAGATGGAGCTAAATGAGTTGTTCACACTGGTCGAAGGCCCGGCAATAGCTGAAAATGCACCGCTTGCAGCCCCGCTCGGACCTCCTCTACGGGCGCTGGGACTGCTAACAGGACTTGGCAGCCCGCCGCCGCCGGTCCGCAAACCCATTGCGTACGATTCCTCATTCGTGCGACTTCGTTTGTGGGGTGGCGCGCTCGCGGTGGAGGGCGAGGATGGATCTAGAGACGCGTGCTGAGCTTCTCCGAACAGGATGGGGAGGAGCAATGCGCGGCAGGATAGAAAGAGGCCTGTGCGCAAGGCTAGCACGAATAGAATGGGAAGCATTTCGCGGTCTTTCTGTGTAAATCGCACCCGTCTGGTCTGGAGGCGCAAGCGTTGGAGGTTTTGAGCCTGTATTGCAGATGGGATATCGCCTGATTGCTGCTCGTTGCGACTCGAAGGTTGCAGAAATTGTCAAGTATTCGTCGCACCCGCACCCCTACCCGCGCCCTTCATCGCTCGTTCAGGCTTTGTGGGAACGCGTCGATCGCAACGAACGGCACGCAAGCGCTGACTAGAAATCTGTCTCAAGCGCTTGCTACGTCGTCGGGGGAATTGAGTAAAGGGCGGCCAGATGGGATGCTGGGATGGTGTGTGGAAGGTGAGAGGCTCGTGACCGGCGCACGGTGCTTCACAGCACTCACACTGCTGCTTGGACCTACTCGCATCATCGCGCATCTGCTCACAGCACGCGTGCCCGCACAGCTGCGCACACATCCGCGGATATCCGCAGAGCGCACCATCAACAGCGCTCCCTCCCTTCTCTGGCCCGCTCTCGGCTTGCCTGCTCGAATACCATCTCGAGAAGCCGCCTCTCGCCGGGCTTCATGGAATCACATGTGGCCTCACACATCTTGCCAAAGGCGCGTGGACCATTCAGAGTGACAGTCTCACGCAACAGTCACATCTGATTGCTGGTGCGCATCACGATACTGCTGCCTGCAAAGGAATGCCCATCCTCATTCCGCCATGAACACTACATTCGAGTCTTGCGGTCTGCCTCAACAGAGACTCGACAGCGCTGCAGCTCCTGCTCTACAAGGCATACATCGCCAACACCCTCTCCTCGACCCCTGACCCATGCCACCTGTTACCAAGCGTCGAGATCAGTTCCACATTCTCTTTTTCTTGTGCATGAAGCTTCGTGTAGTCGGGTCCAGCAGAAGCTCCTCCCGTCGCTGCCGCAAAGGGGTTGGGTGGCGCACCTGCCGCCGGACCCGCACCCACACCCAAAGACGACATGCCAGCCAAATCCCTCGTGCCGTCAGCAGCTGCAGACAGGCCATGCAAGGTTTGAAGATGTTAGGACAGAGCGTGACTTTGATGCAGTACATCGCCCGTGGACTGGCTTGCATCACTCACCATTACCCTCGCCAAGAATCAGTCTGAACACCGCATTGAGACCAAAGAGGCACAAAAAGTACCACGAGATGGAGCTGACCCAGGAGACGTCCATGTCTTGCGTGTCGATACCTCGCTGCAGCATCAGCTTGAAGCGTAGCGTCAGAGGAAATGGCAATCGTACTGGCGTCGCGCAAAGCAACATGATTAGCACAGCGTACGCCAAACAATCATGCGTCATCGATGGGGCAGATGTCCGGTCATCCCAATCGCGGGACTCACGCAATACGAATCCGCTAAAGAACCAATTGATCCAACCCATGATGACCGTCTGCGGCACCATCATGACCATACTCTTCTTGAGCTGATCCATCATGGCTTCCATCTGATCTGGATTGCTCAAAGGGTTCGCTGGCATTTCCGGTTCGTTTGGATTTCTGGACTTCTTTGGCTCTTCTTTGGGATTGACGTAGCTGCCGTTGCTGAGCACCTCGGCTAGCCAGTCTTTTCTCATTGCGAGCGATGAGGGTGAGAGGTACCAGGCGTTGGCTCGAGTGGTTTGAGCTCGCGTCAGAATGCGTCTTCGAGAGCAAGTGCATCAATGTCATGGTCAGACGGTGCGCATCTCCTCCGAGCAAAGCCTTGTCACTTCGGATCACTGGGACGTGCCGACTCACTGTTCTCGTAGCAGCTCTGGCTTGGTACCTTTGGGCTTGCTCCCGATCAGCTGAGTAATGTAGTGACGCAGCAAGCCCACCTCCACCATCACTGCCAAGATGGGCAGCAGAACCCACGTCCTGATGGACGGATCCAGCAGCAGATCCTGCGTCAATACCATCGCGCCGAAGGGATGGAGGTCAAGTTTGCGACTTTGGCTTCTATTTTTCGATTGACGTGGGTCGACTGCCTGAGAGATCGATCGAGTCGGCAAGGTGGACGTTGAGAATGAAGAGCAGACCTGCGCCCAGCACAGAAGATGGAGCGGAGAATGGACTGGTTGCGTGAGATGACGCCTAGCTACAGAGCGTGTCGGCCAAGCTTGTGGATGAGCTGACATGCATCAGCTATCTAGCCAGGCCAGACGTCGGCAATCCAAAGGTCGTATTGTGATTGATCAGTCCAAAGTCGCTGATGCTGTCAAGCGCAATCACGAATGCAGTCACGAGCCTAAACGTCGAAAGTGATGACGATCGAGCTGCTGATGCGGGCGGGAGCTTTCGATCGAGGCTCGCGCGCGTGGATCATCTTCAGCGTTCAGCCACGCAGCGCAACGCTTTGCAATGCGCCCACATCCGCCGTGCGCGGGCTGGAGGCGCGTGCGTCGTTGCTGTCACAATTGTGAATCACATTCACCACGATTCGTTGAGATCACGTGAATTATACACCTCGTGCCGAGCTAGGCCAATTACATGTAGCAGAAGACTCATCGGACTCATCAAACTTGAAGCAAAAGTTCAGAAGAGTAGAGCAGATGCGCTCGAGCGACGCCGCACGGCCATCCAACAAAACTCAATCACCGCGAGTCTGAGTCAAGAGTCACGCGCGAGTGATGATGGGTGGCCCTGACTTGGTTTGGAGGATATGCTCTTGCTAGCGATTCGCCGCGGCGGTCGATCACTCACGACTTGACTCAGTATATATATACACCGCGTAGTGTGACTTTGCGAAGTCATCGTGTGTGAGAAGGAAGGTTTCTCAACTGCTTCAGACACCATGTTTCATGCACGCCCTCTCTCCAGCACATGGAATTCGCTATACGTATAGCGCAATTTGTGATTCTGCCTGATCCAAAGGGCGGGTCATCATCACTGTGACTTGACACTCGATCGAGTGATCGGCGTCGATACGTGCCTCAGAGCTCCCTGTTATGCGTGCACCCCATCTGCAATCTTGAGTCTGAGTGATGATACGTCGACACCCCAGCCTCTGCTGCTGCTGCTCCTGTCTTGGCGCTAAAATGGGCGCGAGCTCCGCGTGAAGACGGAGCAGCAGAAGCGCAGGCCGTCACGCGTCTGGCTGCAGGATCGCACTCTTGCTTAATTGTGGTCCACATTGAGTGATTCGTGATTGCCATTACATGCCTTCGTATATATACCGCCATCGCCGCGGATCCTCAAACATCTATCCCAGCCTCAAAATCACAATCGATTCGATCACGTACCACTCTGCCATGATTTAAAAGCACCTGCTTGGCAGCGCCCAACATTCGCAGCTCCTGTGTGCCAATCTCACGATGACAGCAGCTGGCCATGAACGGGGCGTATATTGCAAAGGCGCAAGACTCTAACGGCATGATCCCCTCACGACCCATTCATGACTGACCATCATGGTCCTCCACATAGCCTCATAGACCACTGGGCCTCATTTCGTCACCCGAATTGCACCAGAGGGAGACTCCGCAGCAAACGAGTCATCCTTCCTTTCCTCCCCTTTCTCTTGCCATCATCGGACAAGCTCCTCAACAATGCCACACACCGCTTCCGATCAATGGCGCTCCGCTGAGTCTCTGTTAGAGCACCTGCGTTCCGTTTGCGACGAAGAATCGGGTGATCTGCTCAAACTTGACCAACACGAGAGTGAAGTCATGGTGAGTGGATGGTGGATCTGGTGCACCGCACATGCTCGCAGCTAATCGCTGGTCAGCGTCTCGCCGTGCGCAGCTTTTATTCAGCGAGAACCTGCCTGCGCTGCATGACGCATACATCGATGCAGGACTGCCATTGCCTGCCACCGCTCCATGCTCCACCACAATGCCTGCTTATGCCAACACCACCAGTGTTCGAGCGAGCCCTCACCCAGTGCGATTCGAAGGAGCTAGAGTACCTTTTTTGCCAGCCAGCTCGAGGAGTCACACAAGCCAGAACGCCAAACAGAAACATTCCGAACTCTCCTCTCGCTTGCATCGGTTCTGCGACGTCGTGAAAGCACGAGCTCAAGAGGCGCTGCAAGAATTAGCTGCCAATACTAGCCAGGGTAAGACCAGTGAGTCTCGTGTCCGAGTCCTCCCACTGAGACGCTAGCCTCGTGCCCAATCGTCCGCAGATCTTGAAGACTTGTCTCTGTCGTCGTCTTCGACCGTCGAACGTTGCGGTGCTGGCAGTCAGGATAGCGGCGTCGCGGGAGGGAGTATGGGAAACGACGATTGCAGTGCCGATCAGATGTCGCAAGCTGTGCCTCTGCCGCTTGCCCCTCTCCCAATTTTTGGCAGACTAGAGCACCATGAACCGAGATCAACTTGGCAACGACGTAGGCCCTCTCCTGAATTCTACGATGCTCTGGATGATGATCCCATTCCAGAAGATCGCCCTTCACCCACAAAGAAGGTCAAGAGAGATGTGCAGCCTCAAACAAGTACCGTGAATGCGATGGGCACAGCGCGCACCTCTTCGCCGACTCAATCACCTTCCATCGGCCCACATTCGGGTCGCTCTGCCGCTTATCGCATCGCTGATCCTGGACTGCTTCAGCGACGCCTAGACCCGAATGCCCGTTCACCTCAGGGTGTCCCGTGGCTCATACAATTCTACCTAGCCGGTCTGGTGTCGAGGAAGCGGCTTGACTGGGACAAACTTTCGAGGTCTGATCTTCTCAAGCAATTGCGGCAGCCGACTGCCATGGATGCGGTTGAGCGGTTGCTGCAGCCAGCCAATCGCGCTCTCTTGTGGAAAGGCTCCCTGGATGGGTGCCCCTTCCCGAAGAGCGTTCTCTCCGCTTTCAAGCAGTATGACGAGGAGCGTTCCTCGGGACAGAAGGGCCGCATCTGTCTTCGAGGCATAGTCGCGAACGAGGCCTCAGAACGCTTCTCCGTCAGGCTAGCGCCGCCAAAGCTGTCCCCGAGCACAAGGGTGAGTCGGTATGGACTCAAAATAGAGTCTTTATGTTGACACTCCACTTCCATCAGGTTACCAGAAGGTTCGGCAGCACTAGCGTTCTCCGCCTGCGCTTCGATGAGAAGACGGCCAAAAGTGTGTGGGACCCAAAGCAGGCCAGAGCGTTGCGAGATTTCCTCTGCCTGCCCATCATCCTATGTGGTCGTACATATCGCGCTTTCACAGTGCGCGACGGAGCTGTGCTATTCTTTGCCATTGACGGTGCCGCTCTGCCACCCGACCATCCACAGTGCATATGGGAGCTGTACAGCTGGATGGGAGAGTGGCGGCACAATGAGGAGTCTTTGCTCGTCAAGTATCTGAGTCGAGCAGCGCTCATCACCTCAAAGACGGTCGCCGGCGTCATCATTCCTCAGATCCACTACGAACAGGATCTCGAGAATACAGAAGCTGGAAATGTCGGAAGCGTCATGACGGATGGCGCCGGCTCGATCACGAGAAGTGCTCTGTGCGCCCTCGCCCAGGAACTTGGTCTACCTACAATCCCTGCAGCTTTTCAAGGCCGATTTGCTGGTGCCAAAGGCGTGTGGTATGCCGATGTCGCCAGCACCACGGCGAGCGCGCTCTCCATCACTTGCCGAGACAGTCAGGTGAAGCTGAAATTGGGAGAGGCATCCCTTCGAGACCCATCTCACAACACCTTTGATATCGTCACACCTGCTCGATCGAGTCTTCCGAGCAAGCTTTCCAAGCAGGTGAGACGGCGCAATGGTGAAAGCCGCCATTATCGGCTGAAGTCGGCCTCTCCGCTTTCCACAGATTATTTTGGTGCTGGAACACAATGGCGTCAGTCCCTCGACCATCGTCGACTTGCAGACCGCCCAGCTTGAAGCGATCGCCGGCCGTCTCTGCCTCTTACAGAGCGAGAACGGGTCTTCGGATTCGATGCGTGAGCGTCTAGCTAAAGAGGTCGACATGCTAGGAGGTGTGACTGCTGCGCGGGCACGCCATGCAGCACCGTGCGATGCCAGGGCCAAAGGCCTCAGCAGATTCAGTGCAGACTCGGATGATGAAGATTTGAGCGATGATGACGATGACGCGCCTTCCTCCACCACGATGGCACCTTCTGCAAGTAGCGACGACAGCGCCGCTGAATTATGCTATCGAGCACGAAGCTTGGGCGTCCATCAGAGAGCTTATGATGCGCTCATCTCTGGTTTTGAGCCTGCAAGCTGTGCTATGCTTGCCAGGGCCCTGCGCGACGTCTTGCAAGTGGCTTTGCAGACCATCATTCGTGACTTTGCGGTGAGAGCAGCTCGTCGCGCATCTTTACACACCTCTTGCTCAGATGACGAGCACTGTTTGACAGGTCCCGGTCGCGCAAAGCGCAGAAGCGATCGTGATTCCCGACCCTGCGGGCGTTCTAGAGGAGGGAACCATACACTTTGGATTTGGTGATCAAGCTCCAACCGACCCCGTCACCGGCATGCGCGTAGGAGTGCTCGATGACATGGATGTCCTCGTTACGCGTCACCCATGCCTTCTTCCGACGGACATTCAAAAAGTCAGAGCCGTCAGTCATCCAGCCTTGGCGGCGTATCCGGACGTCGTCATTTTCAGTACGAAGGGTCAGCGGCCTCTTGCCGACATGCTGAGCGGCGGAGATTACGATGGCGATCTCGTCAGGGTGTTTTGGGGTCCCTTGACCGACGACTTTAAGAACGCACCTGAGCACTTTTCGTGTGCGGATCCCTCTTGGCAACAGCAATTCTTTAGGAAGGACAGCCGCAAGGTCTCGCACTTTATCGAGTCGACGCTACGAGGGGCAAGGGACACCGATGCGAGGGATGCCAGATTGTGCAACGTCATTTTGGACTCGCTGCTGAGACCGGACTTTCGTGGCGTGTATGGTCATTTGCATCAAGTCGTTCAGTACGAGCAAGGCACTGACTGCGACAAGGCCAAAGAATTTGCTTTCAAGTGTGAGAGAATAGAAAGTCGTTGTCATGCGGTTACCACTCCGACTGACACTTTGGAATGCTCGCACTCATACTAGTCAACAACAGCATGGATGGAGGCAAGACGGGTCTGACGATCAAGCCAGAGGTGTTGAGTCGAGACAAGCGCGAATTTGATCGCAAATTGCCGGATTGGTTCAGGTGGGTCGAAGCGCGGATGATCAAGCCAATGCGGCACAGCTGACAGTCGCTGCGATGGAGTCTTGCAGCAGGCATACGTCGGCCGATGATGGTCGAAGAGAAGCCCAGCGCGCTTCGCACCTTCCTCCGTACATTCTTTCGACTCTTGCGGCAGCCGGCGAGAAAGTGAGCGCAAGATTACGAAGGCTCGGTGCGCAGGAAACTGACCAATTTGTTGCTGTTTGTCATTAGACGAGCCGTGCTATACAGATCAAATACCGCCAGGATCTCGAGGAAAAGGCAGCCGTGGAAGTCGACGCAGACTTGACCGCGCCATGGTTAGAGGCTATGACAAAGGGACGTTTACCAGAGTCGCAGAAGAACGCCATCTTGCATCACGTTCGGGAGACCCTGAAAGCCTACAGAGACTTGAAACGATCTTTGGCAGCAGACGCATCTCGAGATGAGCGGAGGCGCAACTTTGAAGGAGAAGATAGGATCACCCGATCACCAACGAAGAATAGGGCGCCATCATCACCTTCACATCCCAGATCAAGCTCTAGCGCATCGCCTAGGACTTTTGAGGAGCTCGAAGCGTACTTCCACGCGTGGCCCAGCACACCCTCTGCTTGGTCCATCGCGAACATCGACAAGGACAAAGCGGCCGCTCCGAACCCTTTGTCTCTGCTCGATGCTCAAGAGCTGCAGAGGCTCACGATCATCATTACGAGCTGCGCTCATCTGCTCGGTGCCGAGGCTAAGCAGCCCTCTTTTGGCTTCGACGTTGCCTGGAATACGACGCTTGGCATCAAAGCACAAGCCGTTGGCACTCGTACCGGTGCCGGCACCTTTACCACGTGAGTCGAATCGTGAATCCGACTCGTCTCGCTTGCGGTCTCGCAGCGCCCTAGCATTTTTCTTTTGCGTATCGCTGATGAGATGCATCTCTTCGAATCGCAGACCCAACACTACGGCGATGAAGATGAAGATCGGAAGACTCTACTAGAAGCTTTACGCATTTGTAACATACCACCTTGCGGCGCTCCGTGTCAAAACGAGTCTTGTGAAATTTTGCCAAAAAGCGCTCGTGCAGTGATAGCAAGGCCGACAAGCGCGCGCCGCGTATGCACGCGCTCTGACAAATCAAGACTCGAATTGGATCAATGTCTTGCAAGAGGCAGGTTAAAGGTGACGTGGGACGCAAGAGATGGCAAAGGAACGACGATCCAGAGCATAACGGGAACGCCAACGGGAAAATGAGACGATGCAGGCGGAAGAGTGCTGGTGGGGGTGGGTCAAGGGAGAGGCGAAAGCGGTGCAGGAGAACAAGGTCTGGGTGGCAGCGCAAGTCGAGCCTCATGCCTGGCTGTCACTCGACGCCTCCAGGGGATGCACAGGCACCACGGCATCGACGGAGGATGTCTCAAGAGCCGTCTGCTGCTGCTCCTGATCGGTCAAAATGGTCTTGAGCGGTGAGACGGGACTACCTTCAGAGGCTGTCTCGGCAGGTCTTGCAGTGGAAGAGGTCTGATCCGTCTGGTCAGAAGTCGTGGCGGGCGCAGTCGGAGCATCTTGAAGGTCCACATCTCCCGTGTCCAGACCGAGCGCCTCGTCCAAAGCTCGAGTGCCCGTACCTCCAGTCCTCTGACGTCTGTGTCTACCATTCTCCACCGCGCGCCCGTTGGATTGGGATGGCTCTTCCACAACAGCCGTCGTATCGGCATGCTTTTGAGCAGCCTCGATTTGCTCCAGTCCAGCTTCCAGTGCTCCCAGAGTGGTTCCCTCTCCGCACGTCTGCACCTCATGCTTGCCTTCTAACGTGTGGTAATTCCACCGGACGATCCCGTCATCATTGACCACGCCCCATCTGTGATACTTGCTCCTTCCGACGACGTAGGGTGCTAGTCTTAGCCACGCAACCCGCAAGCGAGTCGCCAAAACATCACGCTGAGCTTTGAGATCCTCGGCAAAGCTAGCACTACTGTCTTCTTCTTCTTCTTCATCGTCAACGTAATCCTCGTCCGACACGTCGGCTGATGAGAATCCGTCGACAACAGAGCGAGATGCGGCTTTTGCTTGGTACCGCCGAATGATGCGCGCAGTGGACCGCTCGAAATCCATGGCAACTTCCGAGTAAGCTGCTCGCAACCGATCGCGCGTTTCGGTATCGAGCTGCAAATCATTCTCTTGCGAATCGGGCAGCTGCGAGCATAGCGATCACGGGAGAGGGGACATTTCTTGATCAGTCCAAGAGTCCCGCATGGGCCCCAATGCCATCTCGTTTTACTTGCTCACCGGGTAGCTGAAGCCCCAATCTGCCCCGCCGCCCATCGAATCCTTTGGCAAATGATCCCAAGGAATGTGATCTGAAAGCTCCTCTACCGTGCTCGTAAGACGGACCTTGTCGCGCACGACAGGGTCGAGCAGTGGGCGCAGGATTGCCCAGATGGGTCTGAAGATCCAGGGTGGGCAATGAACGTATACTCTAGCCAAGCTCTCCACATAGTAGCTTTCCATAGTCTTGACCATGAAGAAAACCGTCCACCAATCCATATTCCTCAGTCCAAAGTTGCGCAAGTTAAAGACGACGACCTTTTGCTCGACTGGAGGAGGCATCAGCATGCTCAACCATTCTTGCAGCAGAATGATGGCGCGCTTCAATTCCGATTGGGTCTGCGCATGAGAAAAGTGGGAGCCGACTTCGATGAAGTAGACCGGTTCGCCAGTGTACGATGCGCCATATACGTATGAAATTCCATTTTGGAAGATGTTGCGTCCGCCTTTGGTCTTGCAAAGTTCCAGCTCACCACCTCGAACTAGAGCTTCGACGTCGTTTCTAACATTTCGCACAGAGGCCACTCGAAACGTGTCAGGCTTCGTCTTTTGATTGCAAGATTTAGCTTGCGCATCCACTCACTCGATTCGAAAGGCTGCAGTAGCTCCAATGACGGCAATAGCACGATCCACGTCCCATTTCCTCGCTCTCAGGAAGCGCAGCATGAGGGCATCCGGATGCTCGCCTTTGACCATTTCCCAAAACACCGTTCTCAACCTTTCGCCTCCGTACCTATCCAAGAATGTCCTCATCTCCTTTGCCTCTTCGAGCGTCTTCAGCTCGTCTTTGACTCCATCGTCTCGTGGGATCTTGGAGCCAAGATGAGGACCATTGGTCGAGGCAGAGTCGGAGGCGCCATTCAGCGAGCTGGGAGGAGCACCAGCAGACACCCTTCTGCCCAGCTTTGACCCACCCACTCCACCTCCAGACAAGGTGGAGACGCCAGAGTCAAGTCGTGTATGGCTAGATGTCGCTCGACCACCAAGCTGAGAGGAATCCGAGTGCCCGACAGTCTTGCCCCTAAAATCAGACCGAGAAGATGACGAAGCTTCATATGGACGCGTCGAACCATTCGTGGAGTAGGGTATATTTCCGCCAGCATTTTTGCCTTCCGCTGAGCTGCTTGCGCTGACCGAATTGCTCGTCGATCCAACTGAGCCGGGCGCTGCTGGCTCTTGGCAAAGCCTAAAGAATCGAGACCACAACCTGTAGAGCGCCCTGGTTTGTGAGGGAGTCAAGTTTCCTGCGACGCGTAGAAAAAGGTGTGAGTGAGTGTGTGTGAGCATGCCCGAAGGCGATTCTACTCACCCCTTGTACCTGGCATATGACCCGGTGTGGGCTGCGGTGGAGTGCCAGCGAACTTGGCACTGCTCGACATCCTGATTGATCAAGATGTGAGAGCCGAACAGTTAGAAACTCGTCGTCGACGTCGACGAAGCGCTGGGTACAGCTTGTGAAGTGTGCGCGCGGTGACCAGATCGAGCGAGTCACGAGAGAGAAGAAGTGAGAGGTGAGGAAGGTGGATGGCTTGGCTGACCAGGGTGCACGACTGCTTGCTGCAAGGTGTAAAGCCGGCCCTGACTCCAAGCAGATGTGAGTGATCAGCAAGAGGGCGTGTCTATTGGCAGGCTGCGTAGAACGGTGTGGGGGCGGTGAAGCAGAATAGCGAGCGGGAATGGTCGTGAGTGATGAAGTGGTCAAGAGGCAAGTCGAGTCAAGCTCGTGACTGGTGAGTGAACGGTATGAATGACGGATGAGGGGGGGAGGGGGGAGGGGCTTGTGACGTTCGAAAGTTGGGATTTTGTTTGAATGGTGCCGAGCGGAGCTTACAATCGCGCACTTTGCTGCCGTGCGTGAGAGAGAGAGAGAGAGAGAGAGAGA
>CCYA01000065.1:183495-199783 GCA_900000165.1 Ceraceosorus bombacis
CACCACTCACTCACCGTCCATGCAGCAGCAGTCAATCAAATCACGAATCCCTCACGCCCTCACGCCCTCACGCCCTCACGCCCTCACGCCATCCCCCACCCCCATTCAGCTTTCGCAGAATTGTGTACCCGCCCAGTCGGCAAGTACCGGCCGGTGTATACGCAAGCAAGCCCGCCTTGGATGCTGGGCCTTCGTGAGAGGCATCGTATGCCACCTATAACTCTGACTGAGCTGCTCAGCTGCCGTTCCCACGCAAAGAGGTGCGTGTCTTGCTCAAGCGTGAGCGCAGCCCATCCATCACATGCGAATTGTTCTAGAACTCGACTGGAAGATGCGCGATCAGCTGCATACAGAGGGAGGGAGATACGGCGCGGGCGACGCTCACACTTCCGACCACTTTGCGCGAGGCGGGTCAATTCGATGGTCTGACAACTATATGATCATACTCTGTGACTTGTGACTGGTCGTGAGTGAGTGAGATCACGAGGGAGCAAACCGTACGGTCACAGGAGCATAAAGAAGACGGTCTAAAGGAAGCGGGTAGGGATCACGCAGCTCGTCTGCTCTGCACTTGGACCCTGCTCAACGTCGAGGGGTGTCACTCGAAGGACCGCAAGACCCAGCTTTCTTGTATTGCGAGCATCGCATCGACACTACGAATGCCAATCTCTCGCAATGTCAGGTAGGAACCTCTGGCTCGAGGGTCGTCGAGCATTCTCGAATCGGTCAGAAGTGTGCGGGCGATGCTTAGCCACATCAAATGCGACTCTCACGCCGAGCACACAGCCTACTCGACTCAACCGGTCCTACTCGTCCTTGCGGCAAGGTGATTCAACAGCCTTCGTCACCCATTCGCACCAAGAGAGAATCTCGCATTCGGCAGCAACCCTACCCTCGCGGAGAAGGCTCAGCACCAGCTCATTTCTGGCTCGAGCTCACAGGGGTACAACACCGGATCACCAAGCTGATCAGCACACAATCGCGGGTGAAATACGGCGATTGATGAGCTCATCAGCCCAACCAGTAGCACTGCTCTTGACCGCTCTGCCTTCTTCGATAGACGAGGTCAACTCGACATCGTCTCACTCGCGTGCGAATCGCACCACGGTGGAGATACACGGCGCAACGATCAGTAGTCTTACATCGCTGTCATTATCGCCACCTCTGGTCGGCTTTTCGCTCAGAACACCATCGAGAGCTGCCAATGCTCTTCTTGGAGCGCAGCAGATGAGCAATGGCCCCACATTTACCCTCACCCTCCTGGCTCATGCAGATTCTGATGCTGACACCGACGCAGCACAGCACGCATCGTGCTCCAATCTTGCAGGCGCCTACGCTGTCCCTGGTCTCGAGGCCTACTCACTCGCCTCTGACTGGTCACACAAGAGTCCTGCAGGCCCGAAAAGGCCAAATGCGGCCGATCATCCTTTATCGAGCGCCAAACTTCTACCTTCCTCCGCCTTCGCATCATCTGGTCGCTCGAACACACCCATACCCTACCTAGCCCACGCGCTAGGTGCATTTTCCTGCAGTCTAGAAGCGCGCATCCGTCTCGCTTCCCTTACATCACATAGCTCGAACGAATGCCCGAATCTGCTCTCCAAATCCCTCAGTGCTCCATACTCGCCGCGCAAACTCAGACTAGACACGACGTTGGCCGTTCCGAGCGAGCAGGACGAGACGCTCGCAGAGTCCGTCGAAGCGCAAGAGACTGGCAAGTCTGACACTGCAGGTAAAGAGTCGCAAGAAAGCTGGTTGCTCATAGCCAGAGTTTGGGATGTTCACGGGTCAGACAGCACCGCGCGACAAGAGGCCGACGATGCAAAGCCTCTGGTATGGTGGAACAAACATTTTACCACTGTGCAAAAGTGAATGATGCGAATTCAATCAAGTCTGCCACTCCGTCCAGCTCGAGTCTTTCCGAGAGCCAAGATTGGCCTTGCCTAATTTGCAGCGATTGCATCACGCGCGATCGATAAGATGATTGCTGGGAAAGGGCTACATTACACGTGAGATTGAGCGTTGCAGGGAGAGGGCGCGGGCGCGGGCTCAAGCCATTCTAATCGAAGGGAACCCGACGAACGTTGCTGGCAAATCCCGTGTTGCTAGTAGGACTGACTCCAATCTCGCGGTTGCCAGCCGATCTGATCTTCTCCTGCTCAGCAGCTGCAAAAGCGCTGGGAATAGGGATCCCGCAGCAATCTCCCCAGCCCGCAGCTTGTCCTTCTCCCTTGCCCATGGCTGCATGTCCATGAGGTGCAGCTCCATGAATGTGCCCGTGCTCATCTTCCTCCGCCGCTCCTCCTCCTCCCTCAGCACTTTTCAACGCTGCCTCGTCGTCGGCTTCATCTTCCGCTGTTCGAGGAGCAGGAAATGGTAATAGAGAGCCAAAGAAGATGTGCTGCGCGATGGGAAGCTTGAGCAGTACTTCGGCCAGGTACATCTTTTGCATCCCGCTGTTGACTTTGTACCACGTCCTGACACCCGAGATGTCATCAAGCATTGGCGAATGCCACCTGAGCGATGCAGTCTTGATCTGTGAACGGTGTTGAAGTTGGGTTCAGCATAGTGATGCGGATGGCTCAGTTTGACGAGCGCGCCTCGACACGTACGCTGTTGATGAAGCGAATGCAAGCAAGGTACATGTAATGCGCCGAAAATTCTTCGACGATTTCGGCATCATGTATAGCTTTTGGTCGCAAGTGCTTGTGATCTGCAGAGAGTTCAGGGCTGTCAGCATTTGACACTGATCAATTCAGACGAATCGGCGCTGCACACACACCTCTCAATTGAGCACTTCCCCACAAGAAGGGCAAAAAGTGGTAGTCATCCAGGCCCCAAACCCCGTGACTGCCGGCAGGCTCCAGCCAATACGTGCTCTGGATAAATCGCATCACGCCAATGTATCTCCAAAAGACTTTGAGCACGATAGCTGGCGCGTCCTTCTCGAGATCAAACACGCTGAGCTTGGTCAAGCAGTACCTGACGAGGTCGTCGAGGTGCCATGCATCAGCAACGGGCGACACCAATGCCTTTGCAGCCCCCGCACTCACAGCCAACACGCAAAGTTGAGCTCCATTCCGGAGCCGTAGTCTATTCTTCTAGCATTTCCCCAAGACTCGTCGAAGTACACCTTGATCTCCTTGATAGCTTCCTGCTTCAAGCCAGGGATACTCTCGTGCAAGGATGCGCTGCTGTCCGTGATTTTGGCGTACAAGTCTCTGAACGCTGCATTGCCAAACCTGCTCGAGGATGATTTGTCCGCTGGTGTCTCGACGACCAGCGCTTGGATGCTGTCAAGGATGCCGAGGATGGCTTGCGTGGCCTGGCGAGAGAGACACTCCAAGTGAATGAGCTGAATGCGCACCATTGTGCGAGTGAAGCACTCACTGGACTGAGGTGTACCTCTTGCCCCAGCTTCCTGCCCACCACAGCCTCGTTGCATACAGCGATCCAAGCCCCGAGCTGCTTGATACTGCCAGATTCTCGCCAGCGATCGAGCTGCCTTGGATTGATTATACGCTTTTTGGGAACGGCGATGGGCGCCTGCTGCGCTTCAGCTTGATCCAACCTCAATATCTTTGGATCGAATGGACTGAACTCGGACGACTCGCTGTTCACCTCCGTGACTGGTAGCGAGGAGGCAGCAGACTTTGTAGCGGTGATGTGAGAGCTTGGTGCAGATCCTTCCTCGTCGGCAGACGGCTGGACCGCAGATGGCATACGAACGGATGTGCCTTGCAGGTTGTTTGTTCTGGAAGCAGCAGCTGCGCCATCATTGTCGGAGCGCTTGGCTCGCAATTTCGATGTGAGCAGGTCGAGCTTGCTGGACGAGCTACCTGGTGGCGGTGCTGCGACGTCTGCCGAAGGTGACATGATCAGTAAAGAAAAGACGCTTCAAGCTTGAGAGCGTGGCACAGGTATGTGGTGGGACGGGAAGAGTGCCTCGAAGCACATTGTGAGTGTAGCCTTGGTGAGGTCACGAGTTAGGAATCGTCAAAAGTCGCAGCCATGCGAGATGAAGAGGCTTGCTGGTTGTCAGCCTGCTCTGGTCTCTGCTGTCTCGTAGGATGGTCTGGCGCGCGCATGTGCACCTCAGCAGTTGCGCATGCTGTGCGGTGGAGGCGCAACACGTGAGGGGGCGTTGCAGGTTGCAAACTCGTGAGCACTCGTGCGCGTGCGCGTCCCTAATTGATGCTGCTCATGACGCTCGTCCAAATCAAACTCGCACCTCGCATCTCACAACAACTTGCACTCGTGACTCGACAGGCGGAGCCAAAGCCGATGTCTCTCTGGAATTTGCCCATTCGCAGTCGTCGATCAGCGAGCCCACCACGCTCAGCACTCGTATAGGGACTCTCGAGGCCAGGGAAGGGCAAATTGCTTGCCTCTCAGCCATCATTTCCGAGCTGTGCCCCCACACGCATTTCGCTACTTTCGAACGGTGCTCGCGAGCTCACTCTTCGAAGAGGAACTGCCCTGCCCGCTGACGGACGCTCACATTCGCCGCTCCCGATCACGCGATGAACCGCCTCTTTGGCTCGCGTCAAGCAGCGCCCAAGCCGAGCTTGGATGAGGCTATCAAATCCACGGATGCTAGAGCAGAGGGAGTGCAAGCCAAGATCCGAAACTTGGATGTGGAACTTGCCAAGTACAGAGATCAGCTGAAACGTGCGCAAGGAGCCGGTAGGGTGAGTGTCTGCTCGAGTTTTTGGGGCCCGGGTCGTTGGTCAGCTATGGAGCATGGAAAGGGCAACGATGAGGCAGGCAGTACAACACGCTGACTTCCTTTACGTTTCTGTGCACAGAACGCTATCCAGCAGCGTGCGCTTCGAGTGCTGAAGCAGAAGCGACTGTACGAAGGGCAGTACGGGCAACTGGTGCAGCAGTCTTACAACATGGCGCAAGCCGATCTCACGACCGAGAACCTGCGCAACACGATGGCCACCGTATCGGCTATGGATGCGGCGAACAAGGAAATGAGAAAGACGTATGGAAAGATTGATCTCGACAAGATCGAGAGGACGAATGACGAGATGCAGGATCTGATGGAGATGGCCAATGAGGTGCAAGAAAGTCTGGGCAGGCAATACGAAGTTCCCGACGATATCAACGAGGATGAGCTGCAGGCCGAATTGGATGCGCTGTGAGTGGCAAATGGCCCTGCGCGTATTTGCGGCCTTGCTGACCCTGGTCGTCTGTTTGTCTTTGATGGCAGCGGCGACGATGTGGCTGCCGAAGCTCTCACCGAAGGCGCAACGCCCAGCTACCTCAACAATGCCGAGGGCGCCAAGGAGCTCGATGGCCTTCAAGCTCCGACCGACCAGATCGGTGAGGCGGGAAAGGTGGGTGTCTCGTTTGGACCAATCTGCCGAGTGCTGAGCGTGATGGCCTCGCTAATTTCACTCTGCGCTTCGTCTCCTTCAGCAAGAAGCTGTTCGTGCAGTGTAGCTTGGCAATCGCTGCTCGTGCAGTGTAGCTTGGCCATCGCTGCTCAGGGCCCTAAACATCTTCGTTGGCCGAAGTGCGCTCATATGTACTTGTATCATCACCCTATCTCTCAACTACGTGTCGGACAGACGTTGCACTCGTTGGTCTTTCGCTCGAGATGCGAAGAGAATGACGACCGACCCAGCGTTAGCTCGAGGAGGCACACGTCTCAAGAGCCACGAGTAGAGGTGCGTGTCCAGAAGGGCCAAAGGATCGCAAAATGCGAACAACTTGTTGATCCTTGGAGTGACCAAAGAACATGATGCGTGCAGAGGGACCTCATGTAGAGGTAGATCGGATCGCACGTAAGGGGGCACTGCAATCACGTGAATGCTCGCTCATACAGGAAAGTCAACAAGCTTGAATAAGATTTGACTTTTGTTTGACCCTTGAAGCCAGACTCCGACCCGCCATGCATGCTCCGGTCAAGTATGAGAGCCTTGGCGGAGCTTCGAGCACGCATCGCTCGTTGCGTGATAAGCAAACCCCCTTTGGTCTGGTCTTGTTTGGCGTGCCACTTGCCCAGCAACGATGACGGGCTGAGGCCCGTGCTTCGCGTACAGACTTGACCTTGCCAATCAGCTCGAGCCTTTCATCGATTCATGAACCAGGACTGCCACCGGAAATGTGGCTGTGCACCTCGGGGAGAGAGAATGCTGGTGCAGCCACGCGAGAAGTCCAAATGTTGCTGTGTAGGTACACGAGCGCGAGACACCACTCAAGATCCAGCACCAGCATCCTCCTTTGCTGCATGCCCGCGCGGCTGAGATCCAGCATGACCGCACACGCGTCAGCAATCGCAAGTAGCGTGGTGCGCCGGGATATCAATCGGGCCTCGAACAGGGGAAAGCTCTGCATATATATGCTTTGTGTCTTTCTACCGACCGCGCATGCTGGCGTGTGAATGGATGTCATGTCGCGAGGTCGCAGCTTAGCTCAAATGCTATACAGTAGCTCCCGATACCCTAAATTGATCAATAACGCGACGCGTACCGAGATCGAGCTTGCTTGTGCCGCGCTTGGCCTCCACGAACAGGGCAGGTCCTACGCGGACAGGTATGCGCACAATCACGGTCTAGACTGTCTCGATCCACACTTCAAGACCTGTCTGTGCAGCAACGTACCTCTGTACGAGGGTCGCCAGGCCAGCACTTGCCTTGAGCGGACCGCGATGCGAGGCTTTTAGGGGCCTTGCAATTCACGATTGCCTATAGCTGCTGCTGAATGAACCTCGCGCACGCACGGGCCGCAGTCCGGTGCTGTGGTGTAGTGGTAGTGGTGGGCATGCAATCCGCCTCAACGCCAAGGGAATGCCAGCATGCCTGAGCTCAATCAAGTATTCCAAGAGGTGCGTGCGTGCGACCCGCTGGATCCTGTGATGAGCGAGCGGCACTGGGCGTCGCATGACAATCGCGAATCCCTTGAATCCCTCAATCTTTAACCCGAGATCGTCTCCTGATGATAGCCGTTCATGTTCTGAAAAGTTGATGCAATTCTACGAATCATGCAGCTGAGAGCAAGGTAGCTTGGCAAGATTTCTTTGCGGTGCGATACAGCTGCTATAGCCAGCCAGAAGGATAGGTCCAAAGCGCGTGCAGGCGATGGAGACGCGCGCAGAGCTCTTGTCATGCTGCTGGCGGTCCACGCGTTCGTTGCGAGCGTCGCGCGGTCCCATACGCTGCATTGTGATTACAACACACGCATGCTGACTACTCGATCTGCGCCCGCGTTGCTATCGAAGCAAGGCGCAGCAGCAGAAAGGGGCGGATGTTGTATGATTTTGAAGTTGTGTGTATAGAAGCATCAGAATCAAACGTTTGCTACGCTGCTGCTGCACGTGTGAGTCCAAAGCGCTCGTGTGGTACGCCTGACTGACATCTTGATTCGTGCTGCTGCCCCGACTCATGACTGCCGGATGGAGCTGTCTCGTGATGAATGTGCATGATACGTGCATGACCATCATCACAGTCGTGAGTCACGAATGCAAGAATGGCATCAATTTCCTGACACCATGCAATGGCTGAGACGGGACGCGGGCCGCCATTCACGATTTGTGGTCGAGACCCGCGACGCGACACAAGAGGCTCAAAGCGCGTGCAAACCTCTGTACACGCGTCGCTGCTCGGCCTGTGCACGCAACTGTCGCGGCTAGCTAGCTGTTGACTGGCTTGGTTTCAGTAAGGCCTGCTCACAATTGTAGCATCTACGCTACATTCTAATTATTGTGAGTAGGTGCGTGCGCACCGCCGCCGCAACCCTGCTGTGCAGTGTCGCGGAACCTGATGTCTGAGCGAGGGCCGCTATCTTGTCGCTTATAACTGTGCTGATGTGGTGCTGCAGCAGCAGCCTGAGGGCGGGCTGATTTCCATGCATGCATGACGAAGAGAAGGGATGCACGCGCGCTAGGCGCGGGCGCTGATCGCCCTGCAGCAGCAGCATTAGAGACATTCGCAGTCATCAGCAAGCAGCATCAGCAGTAGAGTGATCGGCCACGAGTACGCCCCGCGGTAGGCGGCATCATGCACATATGCGGTGTACCGCGAATCACGTCGCAGGGGAGCACGGGCGCGGGTAATTTGATCGCGATTTTGACAGCCTTTATAGGGCGGGTAGCGCGCGCAGCCCACGGACGTCAGCAGGCGCAAGACAGCACCTGCTGCAATCGATCGAATTCGCAGCGACAGGAGCAGGACCTCAATAACTGGAGCGCAGCGCAAGCGCGGAAAGAAAAGAAATACGTTGCAGTAGTGCGGCCGCGCGATCACCCATGCGGCAAAAATCCATCCATCCACCTCTATCCCATCCACCTCTATCCCTTTACACACCTCACGCATCTGCCGCCGTCAAACCGCCTGCATTCGCCTTGGGGCTAGGCATCTGGGATTGCTGTTGCTGCCTTTGCAAGGTCTGCAAGCTCCTATCTCCCTTGTGACGACATCACGCTGAGCTTCACATCAAACATCCGAGCCTGTCATCCACCAACGCGCACACCTTTTCCCCCGAACTCAAACGACTTGCAGCATAAGCGACCTTGTCATCCGAATTGCGCAAACCCAGCCTTTCTTCGCCAGCGACGACTCTGACGACTACAATAACCTTGTTGTTCCCCGCACTCGTGACTCTAAAGCTCGAGATCGCACCAGCCCCCCCACCCTTCGCTTTCCAATCGCTCTGCGAGCAATCCGCCTTTCGACTTTTCGTCATCCATCCATCCACCAAATCATTCTTCCGACCGCCATTCTTCAACACCAGCTAGCCCACTACCTTTAGCAACTCTTCAGCTTCTCGTTCATAGCTTGCCTGTGTCTCGCATCCGCCCCGCCCGCACTCTCCCACCCTCGCGTCGAGCTTGGCCACTTGTGCCATCACTCTGCGGTCGCGCTATAGGGTATGCCGCCTGATCGACACGACGGTCAGCGCATCGTGCCATTTGCGGGGCGACTGCCTCCGCCCGACAGCGTTTCGAGCCGCGGCATACCCTTTCCAGTGACGCATTCCATGCCACCACATCTCGCCGCAGCTCGATCCCAGCCCTCTTCAAGCCAGATGGCGATCCCGTTCAAAGACACCAAACATGAGGCTATGCACGCAGCCGAGAATAGCGCCGCAGAATCCATGCTGGGCTTAAGCAGGAGTACGGAGGATGCAGACCCGAGTCGACATGCGCGATCTCTTCCACCGCCCACGCAAAACCTCCCGAGCATCAAGCACCTGCTCGCCCTTGATCAACCCGGTGAGTTCAGGCAGAGTTATCCGCGATGACTGCAGTGGTGTTGCTGGGTGCGAGAGCAGGTCCCCTCGGTGGCTTCTCGTCTTCGATGCGAACCTCGTGATGACGCCTTTGGTGTGAATACATACTCACCCCCTGCTGTCTCTTCTTTGCATTAGAGGATGTCGACTTCAGGTCCCGCTTGGATGCGTCGCAGCCCGCTTCTGCTGATCCGGCTTTCCCCGCTTCTGGCCTTTCCGCCGATCGCGTTCGTGAAGAGAGATTTCAGCCGCGATTTGCTTCGCAGGACAAGACGTTGCCCCGCGTTGCACCGCTTGCACCTTGGCCAGACGACCGATCCGTCGTCAGGGCTCATCCACAACAGCGCTCACCTGCTCATCATGTGGTGACAATCTCAGACCCGTCGCCGATGTTTGTGACGCAAGCCCTGCCTATCGTGGACAGCCCAGCCACACCTCATCGGCAGATCAGTCAAGCCGGCGATCGCTCAAGGAAACGTTTCGGAAACGATCCTTGCACGCCCGACGGCGGCATGACCCCTGCAGGTGCCCCGTCAGGCCGTCGACGACATACTCTAGGTGCGATGGATGAGCCTCCTGATCTTCCATCTCGTGTCTCCGCAGCGCCAACGCTTGTCGCAACTCACGATGGCCCTGCTGTGCCGACCCCTCGTCGCGGTCCGTATGACACTCCCAGGGCAGTGGTCACTGCTGCTGCTACGACACACGGCGACCGAATGCCCAACCAAATAGCCTCACCCACGGCCTTCTCCAATGCGAGGCGTGCCGCTAGCGACGCTCGTGCTGAGCAGCTGCACCGTCAACGCTATGACAGCGGGTCTCGCGAGCACATGGGCTATCCTACGTCGGCTCCACAACTTCCACATCACCTCGACAGATCCCGCATCTCCTCGCTGGAGAGCAAGCCCTCAAGCGTACCCTTTCGCCACCATCCACAAGGCTACGGCTCGTCCAGCTCTACGTGGAGCTCTTCTCGCTCTGACGTGGTTAGTCCCTTTGGCGGTCCAAGCGGTCTGCATAGCCGAAGTTCGACACAAGAAAGCTTCGAGCTTCCCGGCATGCACGCATCGGTCGGCAAGCAGCCTCCAAACGTGTATATGGAAGGGGGCCAAGACAGGCGGCACGACGAGTCGGCCAGCAGATCCGCAGCATTGCGACCTCCTGAGCCTGCTAGAGATGCTCAGCGCGCTCGCCACCAAAGCATGTGGGCTCCACAAGGCTGGCCTGAAGGTGCAATGGCGATGGGCGAAGATCTCCGCTCAGGCGTACCAAGACCCAGGGCTCAGACCATGACAACGTCCGGCCGTCCGATCGCACCTCTGCCCTCCTCATCGGCTCATCAACAGCACCGCCTTCCACACACGTCGGCGCAATTTGAATTCCCCGAACGCGGCGGCTGGGCGGCCAATCAAAGCATGCGCGGGCCTCAAGAACAAGAATACTCACCTCACCACTCATCCGCCGATCCTCCCTTCTCCATGGATGTAGACCATCCACGCACCATCCCTCGAGGCATGCATAGAAGCTACTCACAAGACCTCCGGCACACTGCTCAGATGCATTCACACCCTGGGCACGGCGCCGTCGCGGTTCGCCGCCCAGACTCGTCCGGAGGCTTGTCCTCGAGCTCATCTGCAGGACGAATGCCCGCGGCTCCCGGCGGTACCATTGCGCCCGGCACTTTGAAGTACATGTGCGTGTGGTGCTTCAAGCGCTTCAGCCGTCCCTCTAGTCTACGCATCCATGAGCACTCGTGAGTTGGAGTGCGCAACAAGAGGCAGACTTAGCAGACTGATCAATGCTCTTTTTCTGTGCGCAGCCATACTGGCGAGAAGCCGTTCGTGTGCAAGGAAGTTGGATGTGGAAGATGCTTTAGCGTGCATTCCAATCTGCGTCGGCACCAGAAAGCTCACCATGCTGCCAGCGAGAAAAATGGCGACGGTAAGGCTGGCGCTTCACAAAGACCTCCATCCGCCTCGCAGCACGCGCCTCCCTTCGCTGCACAACAGCAGGGCGTATACATGACTAGGCCAGATGCGGCTCACCGGGTCCAGACCAGTGTCGAGCAAGCGCCCTTCGCTCTCGCGACCCATCGAGCGCATCCACCTCTAAGTCGCTCCGCATATGAGCAGGGTTCCCGCGCGTCACTTGCCGCACAGCACTGGCCTGGCGCGGCGGGCTATGGACGGCAGGTGTCCAGCCGCGAGCGCAACCTATCAGGATCTTCGGGCGAAGGCGACGAGGACTCCGATCGTCAGCGATATCGTCCTTTGGGCGAGTCTCTCACGCATTCTGCCAAGCCCACGCCATCCTTTTCGGCTCCGTTGCCCACGGGCCGCCCTGACCATCCCAATCCCGACTCGTCGGTAGCGCCTGCCTTCTTTCCTGCAAGGATCTCTTCGCGTCCACAAGCTGCGCAAATGCAACAAACACCTCTCCAAGCTCTGTCGCCCGAAGCCGTCTCTGATGGCGAGACCGAGACAGCAGCCTCACCTGCTCCATCAGATCGCACTCTCACAAGCAGAAGAGAAGCTAGCACGGGTGCAATGCGCCACAGCTTCGCGACTCTTCTCAATGACCCTGGTCACTAGGCTTTGGTCCGTGACGAATCAAGACTGAGCGACACTCACCATCAGGTCTTCGCTTCACTTTCAGCGAGCTCGCACGCCAAATCTTCTCTCATCCGCCCATGGAGCTGTACAACAACACTCGTTTTCAATGGCCAATTTCTGCGGATTCTCTCCAGCATTTGTACACGAGGCTCGCCGCACCACACTCTTTCGACTCGGTATCGCTAACAGCAGCTCTCCGCGACCGGGGAGATGGCTGAAGACTTTCCAATCTATCTTGCTACCCGTCGGTCGACACGCATCTGTACAGTCTATCTCATCGTAGGCACTCTCGGTACCGTTGAGGCTCGCCTTTTCTCTCGTTCCTTTTGCTTCTTAACTAGCTTGTTCAACTCCACTTGTCCTTCTCCAGGCCGCGCTTTCTGTTTGCGCTCGCATGCAGGTTTGATAACTTGCACACGCAGTACTATCCCGTTCGCTCTCGCCGCTCCACCATCACTGCATCCTTTTGATTTGAAATTGATGATTTTTCCCCAACTTGTCACCAGCCATTGCGTATGCTCATGCTTCGCGTCGCTTTCCGTCGAGGACTGCCCCTCGACTTTAGCTACCTGGGCGTCCGTTGCAACTCCACAATCATCAACAGTACTCGAATGTGTGGATGAGCATCATCATCACTGCTGTGCCTCTGCTGTGATTAGCTCGTCAGAAGTCGGACGTTCCACTCTGATGCGACGACGTCGATGTTGGCGACTTTGTCCTTTTTCGTGCAGCTCTTGCATGTAAGCGCTTGCTTGGCATGAGCAGTCGTTCAAAGGTCAGACCAGGTGGATGTCGCAGCAGACTAAAGAGGGGACACAGATAGCGAGGAGGTGTACACCCCCGCAGGATTCAAAAAGACGCTTCGGAAAGCACAGCACAGCATTGCACTTTCAATTGATCTCAGCTCTGATGGTTCGCAAGACTTGGTGAAAGGCTTGATCGAATCCTGGCGCGTCGCGAGAGCCGGCATTTGCCTCTTCACCATCCTCCCTCTTGAAGAACAAAGCCTCTAGGTCTGCGCGTCTTTGCGTTCGGAGGCTGCGAGACGCGGTGGGGTCGACGATGAACACGCTAACGCTACCGCCGACTCCATGCGAAGCGTCCCGCAGCGTAGGCTCGGCAGCATCCCCAGCATGCTTGGGTGGATGATCTTGCTGCGTTTCCAATCTGTCCGAAAGTGGCGTCAGACGAATGTCCACTCTGACATGTCTAGACGGAGCGGTGGGTCTCGACCTCATTGTGGATCCTGGCTCGCCCGCTACACCGAGCGCGCTCTCGACTGCCAATGCATCCGCATCCTTCTCATCTATCACTGCTTCTAGCCGCAGAGAAGTATACGAGGCCGATGCGTATCCTTCAGGGGGGTAGTAGTCCCCGTCCAGATCTTGCTGTGCCGATACAGACGCGAATGCCTGCCTTCGTGACACGAATGCTTGCAAGTACGCATGCACGGCACTCAAGAAAGTCTGCAACAGGACCGAGGAATAGCGACCGATCAGCGTAAACTTTCCTCTTCTTTCGCACACTACCAAAGGCAGTCCGATGCTCACATCTATTCCTCCGCCGATCGCATTGAGAGACGCGACCAAATTCCATCCCCGCATCATCTCGTCATCATCTTGCGGCGGTGCGGAAGATGTCGGCAGGAATTCGTCGACCAGCTGAGCAAGAGGTATGCAGCTCGGAAGAGTGTGCCTCAACAATCTGAATGGTCCTTCTGCTGAGCTAAGTTGGGCGTCGGAGCTTCGTGAAGTGCTTTCTATCGTGGACGATGTTATTCTCGCTTCGACTGGGGGAGGTGCTCGACCGAACAAGAGATAGTGTGGGCTGTGAAAGCGGCCTTGAAGACGCCAGGCTCGCCAAGGATCAGCTTTCGTGTACGATAATGGAGCGCATCACTGAAGCTTGCACCACGCCTCTTTGGCATCGACGGTCTCACGGGCCACGTGGACCATTGCGGATTGAGTACTGCCAAGTCGTCAAGACTCTCACCATTCACAAATGCTTCCATCCTCGCTCCGATCCCGACATGTCCACCTCCCGTTAGCGACTTGGCCCTCCTTCCAGGTGAGAGGTCGACCAAAAAGCAAGTCCAACCAAGCGTTCTACAAAGCACCAGACTCTCTTCTGCCTGAGCAAGCTGTTCTGCCAAATCCTGTTCTTCCGGCGAGTCCTTTTTGCCAAGTGAAGACGTAGGAATGGGCGCAGATTTGACGGATTCCAATTCCCTCTTCAAAGAAGCTCTTTGCGCTTTCAACGAGGCCACTGCAGGTGATTGGCACGAGGTGAAGGCGTCAGTCGTGCGCAAATTTGGCATAGATCGCCGAGCAAGTGCTCACGCTTCATTCGCAACCCTTCGAGACTGGCAGATGGACCGGAAGAGGGGCCAGCTGAGGAGCTGAGCCTACTTTCAGAAGCAGCTGCATCGGCAAAAGGTGAGGAGCTGGGCGCTTGTGAGGGTGCGACCGAGGTCATTTCGCCTCAGATGGGATGCGAGGCGATGAAAAGGGTGGCAGTGAGTCGTCGTGCACTTCACGTGAGCTGTCCTCGAGGTTGCTCAAGCTGAAGTGACGCGGTGATTTGCAGTCTTGCAAATTACAGCGACTGTCAATGACTCGAGTGTTGGGCAGTGCTCAATCAGGGCAGTCGGGAGCGCATGGAGCTGTCGTAGAGTGTGGTGCAACGAGTATCGAGGTGGCTGGCGGCCGGGTGCACCGCCGCATGCACGCAGCACAAGCTCAATCGTGATCAACCAACACGATCCGCGTCGCGCCCGCTCATCACGCGAAACGCGTCGCGTGCTTGCATGGCGAAAGTGCAAACCCAACGCTCGCTACCTCTGCAGGAACGGGTACAACATCACGAATGACACAATCCACACAGAGGGCCGGGCTGAGCGGAGTTTGTCGTGCCTACTGTGCCATTAGTATCCTCTATGGACTTTCTGGGAGGAAATTATTCTTCCCTCGAGCACTAGAATGGCAGCTCAAGTCGGATCGACGCGACAAGAAAGCATCAAAAAGATTAAGAACCTTTGCGGGTCGCGGGCCTCGAAAGGCCATGGTAGCCACGAAGGCTGATTTCTTTCAGATGAAATGACGGAAACGCACTCGCGACCAGGCTCTAACCGTTGAGAGATGCGGACATCTCGATGCGCAATGTTAGGTTGTCTTACTTGACAGCTAACGCTTTCTAGGCTCAGCGGCACGCCAATCGAGTCGAATCGAGTCAGCTCGATGCCGCGTCTGCAAGGACCGCGTGGTCGCGCGCAGCAGCCGCCTTTTTACGCAGCAGGCCCCGCTTGTACACTGCGCTACCAACGGTCGGACCTGCGAAAAGCCAGGTCACCACAGCACACGCCTGCAAGCAGCCTTCCTTGCAAACGCCTTCGCTTCTTCGTTGCACCCACGCAGGTCGCCATAAGCAATGGCAACGCACTACTCGTCTATCTACATGTATGTGCTCGACATTTGACACTCGCCTGCTGCGTCAGAAGAGCATCGACGAAGGCACACGAATTCGATTCGAGTCTAGGCACTTTACGGCGAATTTTGACCCCTCGCATCCCACAGCATGCAGGGGGTAAGCGGCGGGCACGGTAGAAGCGGGCTGCCATCCCTCCTCCAGGCCCCCAGCCATGCTTTTTGCAAGCTCACTCAGAAAGCACGACCGTGCTCTTTGTCTCGCGTATGTGCACCGTGGCCAAAGCCGATGGAAATTGGCACAATCCAAGCTCGTCACGAATTGGCATGAAGGTTGCATTCCTCATCGGCCTGAGTGTTTGTCTGGCCTCGACCTGGCTGGCGGTCATGCGCATACACATGCGAAAAGCCCCGCCGCATGCAGCAAGCAGCAAGCAGCATGAAGCTTCCGACCTCTCACCGCCGACTTCCGCAGCTCCAAGCTCCAAAATCGATGGAAGGGTTCGCGTTCGGATGCAAAGGTGGGTGGGTGGATGGTGGATGGTGGATGTGCTGTCCTGTCCTGTCCCGTCTTTGCCGACGATGCGTTCGCGCCTTGCTCAGAGGCTCTCATCCTCGGGTCACCCCTGCGTGCTGTAAACCTCAGACTTTGCTTAAGCAAGAGGTTGCTCAGTCGTCAACAACGACGATCCACCGAGGCCCGCTGCAAGTCTCGCTCGACCTTCACATAAACCTCGCGTACCTGGCCGAGCCACCTCTGATCCTTGCCCCAAGTCACCCCTCGCTGTCACGAGCGTTCGGTGAATGCTTGATCGCGAGAAGCGCAAATCGGCCCTTGCACGGCTGGTAGGTCAACCAACCACTTCATCCGTCCTTCCCACGACTGAAGCATGCACGAGGTGCAGGCTGCAGAAAGCGCATGGCGTGGTTGGCCAAAAAGCGCACCAACCGTGTGCTCACGCTGAGCTTTCGCGTCTCCTGCTGCTGGCGAACACGCACGCACGCACGCACGCA
>CCYA01000065.1:209060-232295 GCA_900000165.1 Ceraceosorus bombacis
ACTCACTCGCGCGGCTGACAATTCACGGCGCGCGAGCACTCACACTCTTCTGTCGATGATTGCCGCCGAGCACGCACCCGCTCAAAACTTTATCTTGAGCGCAGTCTGAGTCAAGAGTCGTTGATGGCGAGCGTGCATGCCTGCCTGCCCGCCTGCCAGCATGCGCGATGATGATGCTACCTCGATCAACGACTACACTCACGACCCACACACTGTGACTCAGGCTCACGACTCTGTGACGCCTTCACCTTTATATTCCTGATTGTTGCTATTCAGAGCGTCTTGTGAAGTGCGAGCTCACTGACCAGGAGCAGGCACATCGTCCGACATGCTCGTGGCTAGTTGACCGTAAGTGTGATGTGTGACTGCGACAAGCGAAGCACGCTTTGATGTGGGGCACCGCAATTTTGCCCGCACGCGTTTGCAAGGTCGCATTGCATGGTGAGTTGCGTCTTCCCACGCCCGCGCGGTCCCTTCTCGGCGCCCCGAATCGTTCGGCGGAGAATCTCGTACGAGAAGGCCGAGATTCAAGAGAGGTGCACTCTTGATCCTTGATCCTACGCATTCAAGATGTCACGATGGGGTAGTCACTTCACGATGGGCTCTTTTGTCTATACCTGCTCATCCGTCGACAACGTCGAGACAGCAGTCCAGCTCTTGTGCTCGCAGTGAGGATGCCCTCGGTCTCTTGTCAAAAGTGTCATCAGAATGTGGCCTTGCCCGCATCGACGACGTCCGCCTCTGGAGGCTTGGCAGCCTCGGCCTGGGGCATCATCTCCTCTGCCGACCGACAGCTGCACGCGCTTGCCGCCGGAGACAACGACGACGCCACGAGCAGCTCCCAACCAAATCTCAGCGCACCCTTGACGCACAAGCTGCTACTTCAGTCCGCGCTCAAAGACATACTCACGGCGCCACGGCTCAACCATCCGCTTTGCAAGGAATGCACTGATCTTCTGGTTAGAATCATGAAGGAGGAGACGGAAGAGATCCGGAGCGAACGCGATGCGCTCAATAGATTTGTCAAGGAGATGTCGGAACATCAAGACCGGGAGGAAGGGGACGAGGAAGAAGATGAGATGTATGCGGGGCAGTCGATCGAGGAGGTGAGCTTTGCGCAACCAAGACTGACATGGGCCAGCCTGTTCCGCAAGCTGATCTACCATCTCAATCTCATCTGCCTCAAAAGCTTGAACGCCAGTCAAAGTTGGCCACCGATGAGCTCAGGGCTGCGGATGCGGAAAGGGTTCAGGTGGAAGAGGAAATTGCCGCTTTGGATAGAGAAGAGGCAGAGCTTGAGGCTGAAGAAGAAGCGTCAGTCATTCTTGCGGCGTAGCCCGATGCTACATCACAGCCGGTTTCCGAGCGCACATTACTGTCGTTGAAGGCCGCATGAGCTGACCCTCAGCAACTTCGTCCTCGTCTTGGACCCGCACATTCGACTCTCAGCTTCTGTGCGCAGCATTCTAACCTCCTGTTGGAGCTGTCTGCCGTCTCAGCGCAAAGGGACTCCCTTCGCACATCCATCTCTCTAGATGCAGCTCAGCTGTCACGTCTGCAACAGACGAATCCCTACAATGACGCCTTCTCTATCGGTCACTCGGGTGGCTTTGCTACCATCAACGGACTGAGGTTGGGCAAGCTGCCCAATGCTCACGTGGACTGGAAAGAGATCAATGCTGCCTGGGGTCAGACCGCTCTCCTACTCGATGTGCTCGCCAGAAAGGTCGGCGTGCAGTTCACAGAGTGAGTGGAGAATTTTCGAGGGGCCAAACCCGCGCGACGCGCGACGCCGCTGAATTGCTATCCCGTTTGGGTCTCGAGCTACCATCTGATCCCCAAGGGCAGCTTCAGCACTGTGAAGAAAGCGAGCGGCGATGAAGCTGTTTATGAACTGTGAGTGGTGTCAAGTCTTGGGCTGAAAGCTTGCGCGACCGTCTTGCTGATATGCCACAATCATTCGCCTGTTGGATAGATACGGCACGGGCGATTGGCAAATAGGTCGATTACTGGCGCCACAATCACGAAGGTTCGACCACGCTATGGTAGCCTTCCTAGAGTTACTGCGCCAATTAGCAGCAGCAGCCTGCGCAAGTGACCCCGAGCTCAGGCTGCCCCACGCGTGAGTTCCGTGCACCGCGGGTCTCAACACGCTCACTGTGCTAACCAAAGCATTTGGCAATCGATCAGCATAAGCAAAGACAGGATTGGAGAAGCTTCGATCAGACTTCACTTTGGAAGCGAGGAGACGTGGACTAGAGCTCTTCGACATGTCCTTCTGACGTGGGTCACTCGGACTGTCCTGCGTAGACGCGAGTAATCACGCTGACCTGCGCTCTGCTTTTGGTCCATCCAGGCTCAAAGTCTTGCTCTCATGGGCCTGCCGAAGGACGGACGATTAGATAAATCAAGCAGCCTGCACAATCATTGCATCTCGGGTTGCACCCTCGCCAAGCGAGTTGTTCTGCCGTGCGCTGCTGGCATCCGATGCCACTTGGGTCTGTCACACTCGCGAAAGTGATGATGACCCAAGGCAGGACGCCCCAACACCGATCGCGGCAATTGGTTCAAAGCACCAGCACAAGAAGCAGTCCTGAACAAACTGCTGTGACTTGCTGGTCAAGCGCTTATGAGACGCATCAGATAGCGTCGGGCGACTGGTGCTGGCAGAGACTACAGCTACGCGGAGAGCCCCCATCAGGCCAGCTTACAAGGGCATGTGGCGTGCTATCCAGGCCCGCTTTGGTGCTCCACTTTGGGCTGCTTCGCTGGGGCTCGTCGCACAAGTCGAGTCGCTCTGCGCCGTGTGGGCAGATGGACTAGCACCGGGTTCTTTCTTGGGCAGGGCTGACCCTCTTCAAAGCGCAACGAAGACAGTTGCCGCTCGAGGTGAGGGGCAGGGTCGCGCGCCGATCTAGGTGCTTGAAGGCCTCTCCTCCCCTTTACTCCCGGTTGCGTGTTCTTGTACATCCCCATGCCCGCTGTGCAAACCAAAACACGCTGTTCGAAGAATGTCACAGCTCGCGCAGAACACGAGAGACCTAAAATGATGACATTCCCATCCACGCCGCATGTATGACGCGAACAATCAAGTGAACTGGCGCAAAGAGAGTCAACACATGTCAGATGATGCAGTCTTGGTGGTCTAGTGTACGCGTCCGTTGGAGCTCGCGCGCAATACTCGTGACTCACCACTCCAAGATAGCTGAGCGAGGTCAGGACGTACAAGAGGCGAGGATTGCAGTCAGAACACAAGACCTCGCGCTTCGCACAGGTGCTACTCACCTCTCGGCCACGATACGAGCCCTGGCGTTGATGGAAAGCTTGAGCTCCGAGATTTCCTTTGGTACGGGAAGCGAAGCAGTGATATGTCAGCGATCCAGCTCGAGACATCTGCACAAAGGTGACGTATCAAAAGCGAGCACAGCCTGCAGCGCAGTCATGCCTGCCCCGAGCATCCTGAGGCGCGACAATTGTTTCCAAGCTCCGTAAGCGCTCACCTTGTCAACATCCTCCATGAACTGTATGACAAAGTCTACCAGCTTGTGCTTCTGCAAAGCTTCGGTGTGGAAGTTTGTGATGAGAAAGCTGATGTCGTAGCCCTGCGTCGATATTGACGGGAACAAGTCGAGTCGAGTGAGCAGTCCGAGCGCGTGAAAGCGTGCGAGGCAGCTCTGTGGAGGACCAGAGCCCTGCTACTCACGGGAATGGGTTTCCTTCTGAGAATAACGAAGCTCTCCGCTCTCTGCATCAAGAATCTAGCCAGCTTGTGGCAGATCACCCTCTCGATTTCATCAGCCTGTTTGATCTTGATGCTCAATCTGATCGAGTTGACGCTAGGTTCGATGAGGACCTTTTCGCTCTCATTCCTAGCTATTGTCAGAGGAGTCAGAAGCACTTCCTTTGATGATCTTGCTTCGACTTCAGGCTTGTTGTGTCGCTCTACCACTTGAGATCCGAAGTTTTCCAGCGTCATCGCTGCGGTCAAGGTTGAGCGGACGCAGGAAAGGTATGGCCTCAGAGTGTTCGACTTGTAAGCGCGAGGAGAGAGACCAGATGCAAGTCCGTAAGCTCGTGAATGCGCAGCGCGACTTTGAGAGTCTGAGGATCACTCACCATGCTGATTACAGGTCTGTGTGTAACGGGTAGTCTGCCACGCTTCGTAGGGGTGTAAGAATTGCAACAAGAGCAGGTCCAACGCAGCGGCAGCTGTTGCTCGCTCCGGCTTGTGTATTCTCACGAGGAGCCGAGAGTGGCAGTGGATGCGAGCAACGTGATGAGGAATCGACACCAAGCCGTGTATGTGAATGTGGATATGAATGGTGAAAACGTGACTGTGGTTGGTGAAGGCGAAGCGAGGTGAAGCGTCGATGGCTGTACACGTCCGTGCGACGCAAACAGCGGAGGCACGCCAGCAACGCGGTCACGTGAGCCATAAAAGCAAAACCAGGCGCCAAGTCAGAAGAAGCGTCAAACCGTTGAAATCAGGATATGAATTGACAGCCCAAGAATCGTACGTTCGTGACTGAGGCAAACACTCGAGAATCGAAGAATGTGGTCAGCTGACCGAGTGTGGACAGGACGCTTCCTTCGATCTGCTAGGTCGACGCCAGAGGAGAGGGCGAGGCCGATTGCCCAGACTTTCACAGTACATCCAGCATCTGTACAGGCAAGAAAAGGGAAATGGCGGCCAGGTTCAAAGTATGACATTCCTTCGTGCAGCGAAGTCTGCGATTCATCAGTGTCCTTCAGCAGCGCCATGGTCGGCTGTCTCTCTCTCCCCGACATCTACGCCACGATCTCGAGCTGCCAGTCTGTGATAATAAGAAGGGCCGGGTCCTTGATGACAAGCTCGCTTGCTTTGCCTGGCGTTACGCCTGGCAATTTAGGTGCCGAAGCAGTAGCGGCAGTTCCAGCGTTCCAAACGAATGGGACCTCGCTGCCGTTCTGCTTCAAAATCTTGCTCGGTTTCTTTTCCAGGCCAATCACAATGATCTTTTCCACCCTCACATCCTCAATGGACTTGGCGAAGGCGTTTTCGCTAGGCGAGTAATTTGCTGGGATTTGCAAAGTGTCGGTCGAAGAGGCGGTGGAGGCTCTCAGAGCGGCTTCATCCACGCTCCTCAGAACCAATCCAGCTCGTTCCGTGTTCTTCATGGCGCTGAATCGGCGCCAGACGAAAGACCCTTGCTCATGGTCGTAAGTCTGTCCATCGTCCAAGTACAGGTTGCCGGTTGCCCGAAGTTTGTCTTTGGACGCTTTGCCGTTGTTGAGCGCAACGACGAGCGTGAATGGATCTCTCCAGCCCAGCTCAGCTGAGCGTCTGACTCGTTCCCGAAGAGGCAAGATCGATCCGCCTCGTTGAAGAAGGGGCAGTTGCTCGTTGAGGGGTGCGGGTACGCTGGCCGTCTTACCGCTCGCCGAGCCGTGATAAATATCGCGCGTAAAGTAGTTGTAGTACACCTGCAGTCAATATTGCGAAAAAAAATTGTCAGCCATTGCAGCTGTGCACCGACGCATCGATGCCAACTCGCCTCGTCTTCGCCGAGATAGACGTCCACACTGGTCGCATCCTTGGTGACGGCCGGCTTGACGAGGAGGCCGCTGTCCGCAAGATAGTACTGGTCTCCAATACCCGCACCATTGACATCTTGAGGGAACATCAAGAATTGCGGTCTCAAAAGGGGAAGTCCGGTAGCTTTGTTCTCCTTGAAAGCAGTGTACCAAATGGGCAGCATCTTGTACCTCAGCTTGATCAGCTCCCTGACGTGCGACCTCTCAGGCTCCGCCAGCAAGAAAGGCTCCCTGCGCTTCGTATCAATGTGCGCGTGCGCTCGGAAGAAGGGCTCAAAGATGCCAGCTTGGTACCATCGCACCAACATGTCCGCTTCCGGATTCCCAAAGAAGCCTCCTATATCGGCTGCAAAGGTACTCCACAAGTTAGATGAGGTTGTTTTGTGTGTGTGCTCTTCACCACGTAAAATGCTCACCTCCAGTGAAGCTCATGCCGCCCACATTGTTCGCGAGGATCATAGGCACGCTAACGGCTAGATGCTCCCAAGTACCGAGATTGTCTCCAGTCCAGGTGGCGCCATACTTTTGAGTGCCCACCCACCAGCTCCTTGCCAACACAAAAGGTCTTCGAGGTGGATCCTCCCTCTCGACCAAAGCCTTGGCCGTAATGTTCTGGAAGAGCACTCCGTTGATGTTGTGCAGATGCCTGTGCTCCCAGCCTCCGTGGTGGATCACATCCTTGGGTGATGTGATTTCAGGTCCATTGAAGATTGCCGGCTCTTGCATGTCGTTCCAAATGTGTACGTTTCGAGCATTCGCCCTCAGCTTCTTTAGCTTCAAGCGAAAAAGACCGCTCCACCAGTCCCAGGACTTGGGGTTAAAGGCATCGATCCACGAAGCTGAACCAGACCAGCACCAACCCTCATACTCTCCTTTGCCGTCGGGCGTCTTGACCAGGATGTCGAGTGCCTTTGACTCCTTGTAGACGTAGTAGTCATTCGTGCGCTTGAAATGCGGATCCACGATGATCACGAGCTGGCGCAATAACGGGTCACAATGTGGTGAGATGGTAAAACCTCGTGCGTGGGGAAATCTTGCACCTGCACTCACCTTTCGCCCTTCTGCATCGAGACCCGAGATCATTCGCTCTGGGTCTGGGAAGTTGAGGTCGTCCCAGATCATGTACATGTGGTCTTTGCTGTACTCAATGTCAAGCCACATGACATCCATGGGAATCTGCAAGGGTTTCCGCTAGCGTGCGTGAGCCAGTTTGGATCATGCACAGCCACCTATCAACTCACATCTTGATCGCTGAACTCTTTCGAAACGTCAAGAACGTCTTGAGTAGTGAGATAATTCCATCTGCTCTGGTGATATCCCATAGCAAAGTACTGCGGCAATGCGGTCCGTCCTACCAACTTTGAGAAAGCCTTGATATTGTCTGCCGGGTCTTGATGAAGATAGACGAAAAGGTCGAGCACTCCAGACTCGGAGAAGAAGTGCGTGTCCAGCGTTTGTTCCGTGCCGGCTTTTCCGCTGCGAGAAATGTCGATCCACGTCTCTGCGCCGTTGAGCCAGAAGACCGATGCGGCACCTTGCTGCTCATTTCCCTGAGCGTGAAGCACTGGCACGCTTCCGTACAGACTCATGGGCGAGTCGTAATCATACTCGAATACATCGGTGTTCATGAGCCGGTACGGATCGGTAAAGTCTTCGTCCGCCTCTCCTCTCGTGCTTTTGAGGTTCAAAGGGCTGGCATGCTCTGGCAAGCCGAACGCAAAGGGCTTCTTGGGAAAGGCAATGTCCAAGGAGAGAGCTTCGGGACCTCTTGGCTTCGAGTCTGGCTTGCCCTGCCAAGATTCTTCCCACTCTCCCGAGTCCTCTTGTTCCAAGCCGCTCCAAACATCCGCGTTCGCCTGCGAATGTCCAGCCTGGATCAGATCGCGTTTCCGCTGCAGAATAAGCTGTCTATCGGGCTGAATTTCTGCTGCCTGCTCTTCCTCGCTACTTTCCGCTCCTTCTTTGGCAGCTTCCACCTTGGGAGTTGGAAAAGGATCGGGTTTGGCCCTAAAGTGCTCCATGTGCAAAAGACCGCGCCCGTTCAGCACCACCTGCTCCACTCCGTGCCTAAAGAAGCTCAGCTTGAGAGGCACGTGAGTCAGATCGATCAGGTACTCTGACGCCGGGCCATACTTGATTCGTGTGTGCATGTCCGTCTGCTCAAACGAAACGCTGTCTGCTGCAGCAGGTCTTGGCTTGTTCTCGATAGCATACTGGTGTGCTTGGTCGTATCTCCTGAAATCATTGTACGTCTGTCCCACCTCGTCGAGCCTCACTCTCGTGCTTCCATCTTCGAGCATGTCGAGCTGCAGGTCGAAGCTGATGTTGGTGTGCAGCGCATTGAAGACCCTCGCAGTGACTCTGCTGTCTTCGGGATGGTAAAGCGGCTGCGAAGAAAGGGCATAAGGGCTGGCGTGTTCGGGCAATGAAGAGAGGCGCCGGATGCGCCGGCAAAAGGAGGAGTCGGCGCACTTTTTGAAGTCGTGCTCCCTGACTGCTGAGCTCGGCGATGCCAGAAGCAGGAAGACGATTAGCGCAGATAGAAGCTGGAGCACGACCATGCAGCGTCGCAGAGGGCCAACGCGGCCGCCAGCGAAGCTCATCTTGTCCGACATTCTCGCGCGCGCAAACAAGTTGTCGATCGAGCAGGGTGCGCCAAGCGAGGTGGTAATAATGACGGTGCAATGAGCCATGCAGCTCACACACCATATGTTGGCGGGAAGCTCCATACACAAAGCATGATGTGCGAGCGGGGCCCGTGCAACCCTTCACACGCACATACTTGGCGAAGCTCTGGCGCGGGGCTCGAGGATCGATGCAGCAGCGAGTCACGTGACTGGTTTGGATGGCACATGAGAGCGGTCCTCAGCGAAGCAGATGGAAGCTTGGGTGAGATCAGATCCAAGTGCTACCGAAAGATTCTTGATCATGACAGTTTGCAGACCGATCATCGTGAAAGAATGTCTTTGCAGGTGCCATTGAGGGTGGCTGCAAGGAGGATGAGGATGGTGCGGTACGTAGGAATGTGCATAGCAACCGCGCGAATCGTCCTCCACCGCGCGTATCAGCTAGCATACGCATCGGGCGCAGTGCAAGGTGAAGCCGTCGACGCTTGCGCAATTCTACTACTATCTACTCGCGCGTGACACTATCGAACACCTAGCGCGCGTGTTCATACATCGAACGAACGCGCTGGCTTATTGCGGCGGGTTGCGCGTCGCGACGTGGTGTAGGATCGAGTCGGCGAGCAATGCTGTGAGGTGGGTGGATCATGCACGGGACACGGTAGCATTGGCAGCATTTTGAATTGCATCGCGCGTGAGAGAGTCGTGAATCTGAAGAGTCACGAGTGCAAGTGTGAGTGTGAGTCTGCCAGTGGAGATCGAGTGGCAGGACCAGCAGTGGGGAGTCGTGAGTGGAGTACTCGCGGCGCGAGTGCACGGTGGATGTCGGATGATGCTGGTGATGATGATGATGATGATGATGCGGTGGAGTGATGAGGCACGAGTCGTGAGTGGGATTGCAAGCATGATCAACCACCACATCCATGCGGCTCATCGTTTGAGTAGGCAAAATTGTGTTCCCGCTTCCCTCCTGCATTTCCTGGACGCCGCATCTAGACTTGCTTCCAGGCCTCCCTGACCACGGTCGCCCATTGGAGTTGGATCCAGACGCAAGACATACGTCGCTGCAACTGCAATTGCTCTCCATCTCGGTGCATTCCCAGCGGAATCGCAGCCGAGGCAGGCGCTTCAAGCCATGCTGAATGTCAGTCCGCGACCTGCAACTCTATCCGAACTTGTTCCATCCAGAACAAGCTCGCGCTCCCCTTCGCCTTCAAGAGTCTCCCCTGGAGGTGCTGGTCCCTCGAGGCTGGATGTCGCCTTTCCCCCACGCTCATCCTCAAGGGCTGCTCAAGGCACCATGCCGACGAGCCAAAGCAGCTTACCGCGCAGCCCATCAGCGCTAGCTCAATCCATATCGGCACTTCATTTGGACGAGCAGATGGATGCAGAGGAAGTCGCGGCAGGCATCGGGACGCACGAATCGGGCAGCCCACAGATTCCCTCCCCGGTCGAGACGGAAAGATTGCTGCAGGCAACTTCCGATAGAGTGGCAGACATCAGTCGGGCCATCTTCCGTATTGAAGAGGTTCGACATGCCAAAGCGCTATCCAGCACGGATGCAGGTGGTGGTAGCTCATCAGCTGGTAACAGTGGCACAAGCAATGTAGACGAGGCATTCATGGAGCTCAATTCGCTCCTGGAGGAGGTGAGCGGGTCGATGCGGATAATCGAGAAGGCCGTCTCTGCTTTGGCCGGTCTCGATGACGCACCGGGACAGGATTCATTGTCAGGCGTACTTGCGGGCGCGAGGCGCAGGCGAGGAAGTGCTGGAAGTCTGGACAGCTTTACCTCCTTTGATGAAGCCGCAGCAGACATCTCAGACGCGACACCAAGCTCTGAAAGTATTGTCAGACACTTTCAACAGCTGACAGAGCACTGGGCTTCTGCTCAAGTCGAAGCGGAACGCGTCAAACAAGAGCTGAGCGAAGATCGGTACCTCACGGTATTCCGAGGCCTCAGCTCCCAGGCGACTGGAATGATGGACTCGCTCGACAAGGCCATTGTGATCTGCGCAGACTTCATCTCCAGCGTGCAACAAAAGCTCGCCTCATCTCCAGCGCACCCAAACTCGCGCGAAGAAGAGCTAGACGAAGAAGAGGAGACACGCAAGAAACTAGAAGACTTGAAAAGTCGGCGGAGCGCGTTCGAAGTAAAGCGGCAGCACTACGGACCTGCGTGCGAGCGGGTGTTCGGGGTCCTCGAGCGAGGCCTCAAGGAGAGAGCTACAGCGCATGGCAGCATGCTCAGGCGGTACAGAGAGCTCAAGCAAAGATGGAAATCTCAACGAGACGCAATGTCTCGCATCGACAAGGAGCTGCGCAGAGCGGAGGTCGCCCTCTCTCCTCGGTCGAGGGAACGAATCCCGTCTGATGCAGCGCATAGCGCCTCCAGTCCTGCTTCGAGCGCTGCAGAACTCAGCGTTGGCAGTCCTGCATCAAGCTTGCGACCTCGTCCGGGTCCCAAGAGCAGCTCCAGAGAGCTTCGACCGACAGCGCATCGAACCCCTAGCTCTAGCAGCCTGGCTTCGGCCGCTACGTCACCACCTCCTAAACCTCCCAAGAGTTCGCGCAGGCAAAGCATGATCGATGCGCCGCCTCAAACTTCGAGTCCTTCCGCATCAAGGTCGCGGCCTATCAGTTCAGTCTACGCTCAAGGTGTTTACAAGCCTGGTGCTGTCTCGCACGCTTCGCCAAACGCGCCTTCACCTCGGGCTCATGGTCGAAGTGCTTCTACCAATCCGGTGCCGAGTCACACTGCCGGCGAGCGCGGGTACACGAGACCAGGACACGCGCCTTCCTTCTCCACGTCGACCCACTCTTCCGCCATTGATCCTGTCGAGCGCTTCGGCATTCCCCAATCTGGCCGCACCACCCCAGGAGGCACATTCTTGAGTCCAATGAGGCGCACACGCCCACTTGATGTGGCTGGACCTCCCACGTCTTATCGAACACCGAGCGGACTCAGCGCAGCCCTGAACAACAATACCCGATCCAAGACTCCGCAGCCGACCCCAACGTGGTCGCGAGGATCCTCAGAGCCTCCTCCTGATAGACCTCCTTCGCGTAACTATGGCAATCGGAGGAATTCTAGCATCTTCCATGGCCCGTCGCCGCTAGATAGGATGAAAGCTGAGCAAGATCTTGGCGACACGTCTGTGGACTCGATAGGGTCGAACGACAGCGGCAGACCCGGAAGCGCTGCTGGCATCTACTATCGGCCACCTTCGTCTGCCAGCACCGCTACAGGCGAGCGCGGAAGTAAGCGTCACAGCATGATTCCACGCCTCTCTTTTCCCGCGTCGAATGACCATAATGGTGACAGTCCTCACAGCAGGCCGGGTTCTGCTCTGTCACACGCATCAACAGCCGCGTATGCGGCTGCAGGCGCTTCGCCAGCACGTACCTACCAGGGCGGAAATCGTTCGACGATGCAGACACCTGAGCCAGTCCTGGCAGCGCGAGTTCAGCGCCTCAGCATGTTTGCAAGACCATCCAAGGGCACGCCTGCTACTTCCGCAATGGGCGGCGTGTACGATGCCACAGGATCACCGGCTGCGAGGCGATCCAGTCGGCCTCCGCCAGCTCGATATAATGCGCACGTAACCTCTCCGCTGAATATCAACAAGTCCGGAAGGACGACGCCTCTGAGCGCTGCTGCTTTGGCAAAGCTACCGGATGCGGGTCCGCCGGGACCTCGCTCCATTTCTGGATCGTCCGTCGCGAACTACAGGGCAGCTCGTGCAGGCGGAACAGCCGGCCTGGGTAGTTCCGCCAACCAGTCGCTCTCTGGCAGAGCTACGCCAACCTTTTCAGAAGGTGCCAGCAGCGTTGGGGCCTTCAGTGCACTAGGAGGCGCTCGGGCACAGCTCGAGCATTATCGACCAAATCAAAACGATGCATTGGACGTCGAGGTGGCTCACATTGCAAATAGCCTGGGCGTGTATCTCGAACGCGTCACGGATCCATTACCGAGGGGTGTCAGATCGGAACCGAGACCTGGACAGGAAATTCAAGCCCAGTATTCGATTGGTGGGGGCAAAGCGGTCATGTGCAAGCTGCTTGAACTCGTGAGTCCGCAGCAGTGCGTGGCGTTGATTGTGGAGCACGCTCGTTTGCTGATGATCACTGCTCTTGCGCAATGATGTAGCATCGTCCCCAGAGCTCGGCCGGAGCTCGAAGCGGCACAAAGGTCAGGAAAATTCTTGCGCGCGTAGGAGGCGGATGGATGGACCTGGAGCAGCACATCTTGAACAAGATCGACGAAGGTATGGCCTAAGCTCTTGCGCATCCCAATCATCGACGCCGGACGTCGTTTGCGTCTGGAGCACTGCGCACGGCGTCTCACTCTATGTATGAAGCTGTTTTTGGTGATACATGCCCATGCATCGTTCTCATCATGTGACCCATCAGGCTGCGAACGTTGTGCAATGATGGTGAAATGGCTTTCTGGGTGAGCCAGGTGGCCCTTCATCCCGAACAGGGGGCCATTTCCGTGGCATCGTGAACATGCTATGCAGGCTGCACGCAATCGCGCAGCAGCTGCAGGGATCGACGATGTGCCGCTCGATCTAGCGCCTTTGCCACGGCGTCCTGCTGCTGCTTTTGCGTTGCTGCTGCATGCTGCTCTTGCTGCATAGTCGCAATAGCTCGTGCGAGGGTCTTGTCGCACCTGCGGCTCGTGCTCGCTGCGACGTGACTGTAGGGCTCAACGGCCGGCATGAATTGTGTGAATGGGTGCTCCCAGATGTCCGGTGTGCACACGTGCGCGCAACGTCTCGGATAGCCTCCTAGAATTCAAGACTTGTAACTCGTGACTAGGAGCTCAGGCCTTTTCAGACCCGTGACCATCAACATCTCCAGGCGCCTGCTGGACCTCGTCCATCTTCTGGCCCCTCCTATTCATCGCTATCCGCTTCCACTTGGTTTCATGATGATCCTACCCAACCTTTGACTCTCTGCTTGCTCGACGTTGGTCGCTTTGCGCCATCGAAGTTCTAAAGGACTGCATACACGATGCCAGTCACGGACGAGGGCATGCAACATCAAAAGAGCACAAGTCCCTCGGGCGAGCCGAGCTCGGCGCTTACATCAAGCTCGTCGCCAAAGACGGGAATGCGAAGACTGTTCAATAGGCGATCCATCAGCAACTCAAAGAGACCAGCTAGGACATCTGCCGCTGAGCCACAGCCAACGACCAGCGCTTCGACCCCGGCTTCATCTCGCTCAGCAAATGTACCGTCAGCATGCGTGTATGAGAATGGTGCAGGCGGTGCTCTGACAACATCGGCCACTGCGCTGCCCGAGGGTGGCCCTGCTCAAGCTGAGATCTCGCCGGCGGCCCGGTTCGCGTCATCCGCCGACCCGTTGCCGTCGAAATCAATCGAATCGGCTCAGGGAAGACGTGGTGGAGATCTCGCCGAGGATGCTGTGCGAGATGTTAGCTCCCCTCCACCATCCATCCTGGCAAGTGCGAACGCGTCGACATCAGGGCTGGCCTCACGTCGTCCGTCTGCGGCAGGTTTGCAACTTCAAACTTTCAACCTACCAGACCCAGGCATCACCTTCTCGCCAGCTCCCGACAGCCGAGACTCTCCGACTCCTATGGCTGGCTCGCCAAAGGCACGGAACAGGCAAGCTGCAATGCTTCACGCGGTGAACAGCGCCGAGTCATCGAGCTCTAGAGCAGAAGAGGCCACAAGCGCAACATCTGGCATCTCCTCCGGCCGGACCCCGCGTAGGCTGATTCATAGGATCGCCGCAAGCACGGACAACGGCGGCTCCTCCTCACACGAGGCGAACACCGGGACCAATGGCGTCAATCCGCGTTCTCCTCATCCGTTCAGAGCGCTCGCTGGAAGCAGGTCTCGACATCACGTTGGGATCGGAAGACCCGTACGCAGCGGTACATTCATCCCTGCGCCTGGCCAGGTCATTGAGGAGCGAAGAGTGTCTCTACCGGGAGCAGAGCCCGTCGTTCCCTCTTTCCACCCAGCTGCGCCCATTGCTCTCCGAGCTCCAAACGAATCACAGCCGCTCACTTCTCCGCTCGCCGATCCAGTCGATATCGAAGCTGGTAGTGAAGAGGTAGCCCCAAATGGTGCCCGAGCCCACACGCTGAGGTTACAGCGCCCGCAAATCAAAATTCGTTGCATCACTTGGAACCACGGCAACAGTGTGCCAAAGGGCGATCTGGAGGTGCTCCTCGGTCGTGTGGGAGAGTACGTGCCTCCCGAGCCCGGCTGGGATGAGAGCGGAGACGAGGATGAGACGGAAAATGCGCCATCAGAAGCCGGCGCCAAGGATGAGCAAGTGGCGGAGAAAAAGGCACCCAAATCGAAGGGCAAGGGTGTAGCTGGACAAGAGTCGATTCCCAGAAAGGATCGCATCCCACCCCTCGTGGCAGACGATGCGCATCCGTACCATGTCATCGTGATAGCAGGTCAAGAGTGTCCTTGGGGCGATGGCAAGCGCTTAGCAGCCGGCGTGGCATTGGCTGGCGAGCTGAGCGACTTGGCCCGAAGCAAGAATAGAGCTATACCCAAAGAGAAAGATAGGGAGAAGGAGGAGAAGGAGAGGGAGAAGAAGGAGCGCAGGGAGGAAAAGGAGAGAGAAAAGCGCGAGGAGAAAGAAAGATTGAAGCGAGAGAAGGACGCTGCAAAAGCCAACGGCAAGGAGCTCGCTTTGCAAGAGGACAAGCAAGCCGGGTCCCACTCAGGCAAGATCGTGGATGGAGAAGATACTGGTCCAACCACTCGAGACGGTGGCGTGCCGCACTCGGCATCTCTTAGCGAGATGCGGGTCCAAGACTTTGGAGCGATGGCCCCCTCGATCCCACCTTCTCCGATGCCTGCTACATCGGCAGTCGATGGGTACTTTGAAAGTCCGGCCTTCAGTCCGCCGCAGAGCGGAGTTCCTATGACTCCCTTAGCGGCCGGTTCCTTTCCATTTTTGGGGCTTGGTGGTGGTGGTGGAGTCAAAGGTTGGTCAGAAATGTGTGAAGCTTGGCTTTGCCATGGTCCTGTTGCTCAATTAAGCGCAATAAAGGGCACGCCGGCTTCTCTGGCGCAGCTGGCAAATAGCTCGAGCACTGCTACTCCTAATCCTATGTCGGAGACGAGTACGGAAATAGAGCCTTCTGTGGCGGCATCGCGTACAAACACGCCTATCCCGATATCCGGCAGCAAACACGATGTGCCTAAGCTGAAGCTGCGAACAGATGCTCTGAGCGTTGGTGGTGGCAAATCTGCGCCTGAAGACGGGAAGCATAAACAGGCTCTGAGCCCAAGCACGCCGCTGGACGGCCCAGCCCTAGGAGCTGCAGGCGGTTCCCCAGCCAAGAAATCTGCTCTCGCTGCAGCAGCTGGCCTCGCGACGTCACACGCGCTGGCGGTCCCGCACAGCATTTCTCGCAACAACAGCTCCAGCCGGCTGGCGCCTACCTCGTTTGGGAGTGTTGCAGATCTTCCGTCGCCTGGCTTGCTCTCGCCAAGCGAATTTGGTCTCATCAGAGAGCCGTCGCCGCCAGAGCAAAAGACAAAGATCGAAGAGCAGGAACCTCCCACCTTACAGACGCAGGAGCAAAGCTCTTCGCACCACCGACACCTCATATCACGCTTCGGTCAGCATCATGACGGAACGCCGCGCACGCTAGGCCCCTATGAGCTTGTGATGAAAGAGCGATGCTACATGATGTACATGGCGGTGTACGTCTTCCGCGGTGCTTTAGACCGCGTGCGTGGAGTGTCGCGAGGCCATGTTAAATCTGGACTGCTGGCGGGGCGCGTTGGCAACAAGGGCGGAGTTGGTATCAGTCTTAAGCTCGGCTTGACTCGTCTCTTGTTCGTCAATGCGCATCTTGCAGCTCACGAGGGCAAAGTCGCAGAGCGCATTGCAAATGTGGAGAAGATTAAAAGGGAGTTGAAGGTGGACACGTTTCTACCAGAGACAGAATCCCAGGATGAGGATATCACAGCTAGATTCGATCACTGCTTCTGGATGGGTGATCTCAATTGTGAGTAAGGGCGATCAACCTCGAGAAGGCAGCTGACATTGATTTGTATTTATGTCCAAACAGTCCGTGTTGATATTACGAGAAAGCACGCAGACTGGCTGCTGATGCAAAAGCGCTACGACCAGGCGCTAGAATTTGATTAGCTTCGCAAGGTAATGCGTGAGACTTCTACTTTTCACGGGTTCACCGAGGCAGCGATATCCTTCATGCCTACCTTCAAGTACGACGTGCTCAAGACCCTAAAGTCAAAAAATGAGAAGGACCTCAAGCGCCATGTCAGCGTGCGCAAGCGACTGCTGCATCGACACGAAGGATCTTTGCCCGATCTCGGAATCTCGCCGGCTGGCGCAGGCATTGCTGCAGCTACCAGCGAGGGAAAGGGGGGACCGGAAGAGACTTTAGGAAGCAGGAATGGTGACTTGAGTAGCTCGCCTCATCATTCGCAGCGCAGTGGTGCAAGTCGCCGAAGGCAGAACCTGAGCGATAGGATTGCAGCTGCACTCGGCCAAAGCACTGATACTGAGGATGACTCGAGCTCAATCGCAACGACCCTCGAGACAGCTTCCATCTTGGGACTTCAGACGACTCGCTCTGCGAGCGGAAGCATCGCTGATAGAGAAGCGCTCGCCAACAATACAGCCGCGGCGGCGGAGACTCCTTTGATCTCGCGCGGCAAGGCAATCAGAGTCAAAGGGCAGCTGATGAAGGTCGTGCAGGCTGTCAAAGGCCACCGGTCACAAGCCGGGTCACCGCCTGCGCACAACATCTCTCCTCTGAACAGCCCACTTGTGCCATCAAGGCAAGGCCAAGGATTGTCGGAATCCTCACACAATGCTGCTTGGCCCGCTCAAAAAGCAGGGGCGTCCGAAAAAGCCCTTGGAGCGCATTCCTCGGATCGCGCCCTTTCCGACAAGCCAGTTGGCTCGTCGCCACAAGATCCCAGTGCACCTCACAGCCTTCGTACATCATCCTCTTTGGAAGACTGGGCTATGAACGGATCGGTTTCAGCCCGAGGGAGCCCGTCGCCAGCGTCAAAAGGTCGACGCGTGTCAGTGCAATTGCCCAACGAATTTGGAGTCGGTCATCGACGACGCTCTAGCGCAGACGATGCTGGCGAGATGGTCTCGAGCCTGGATGGTGCCACGCTCTCGGCAATGGCGGCGAGCGGTAACATAGCTGACGTCGATGTGCAACGATACGACACCTCGACGAAGCAGCGAGTACCATCCTGGTGCGATCGTGTGTTGTGGCGAAGCAACGTGAAGATCGAGGCCGAGGAGGGGCACGCGGAGGATGGCGCAGGTGACACAAGAGCGTCCCGCGTGACTACAGCACTGTCAAAGGCCGGAGCACAACTGCGTTCAGCTACTTTCCGACGCAATACCGATCGCGCAGATGGCCCAAGCGTGACGTTCGCACCGCCTCCAAAGGTGCCCGTGAGAGGAACTTCCATAGCCGGTCCAAAGCTACTTCAAGACTCACCAACCGCAACGCAAGCGCCCGCACCTAACGGTTCTAGCGAGAAGCTGGCCAGAACCCATGGTGGAGCGGCGCACGACCAGGCTGTTCGCCGTCGATGGTTTGGCCGGCGCCACAAGCTGAAACGCTCTCAGACGCTAGATGCAGAGACCTCGGATCGTGCGGGTCTGAGCACATTGAAGGAGATGAGCGCCAGCAATGGCCGCGCAAACAGCGCTGTAAATCTTCCTTCACATTTGCGCCGCCAAAATAGCACAGCTTCCTCTAGTCGCCCCCCAGGATCCCCGCAAAGCACCAGACTTTTTCCACGGCGAAGCTCCAGCACTCGGACAGCACCGTCATCAGCGGCGATGCCTGCTGCGCAAGGCTCATCAACGCCTGATGGCGCAGAAGGCAAAGGAACACCACCAATTTCCTCAGCTCGAAGTTCGCCGTTCAATTTCGTTAGCTCTCGCATGTCAGCGGCACGCCCTTCGAGCCCATCGCCCCGTGGATCCCCTGGATTCCGACGAGAACCGCTGGAACAGGCTTCCCCAGGCAGCAATGCTCCTACCTCTGTTGACACAGAGCTGGCGCGAGGCCTGGCCGCGCCGCCTGTGCCGACCAAGGCTGCGCTCACTGCCTCGCCTGCCGAACCGCCTCGCCGCACATCGTGGTGGGCAGAGCGCATCGGTGTGCACCTTCCCTCGCTACGCAGTGCCACTGGCGCACTTTTGCCCTTCTCGCTTTCGGCTGCGCTCGCACGCAGCCAAGAACCTGCCGAGCCTACTCAAGTCCTCGTCGGACCCAAGAAGGGCGAAGTGCAGTGCTTGCTCTACAAATCACTAGATGACCGGTAAGTTGGCATCATCGAGAATTTGCTGGCATATGCTTTCGATCGTCAATGCTAATGAACTCCTTACTAACCTTTCTTACTTTTTTTCCAGCGAAATGCGTCAGCTTGAAGGCCGCTCCGATCACCGACCCGTAAGTCGCCCGGCAGATCCAGCTCTATTTCGAGGGTGATCCTGACGAGCTTCATACAAAACTCTAGGTCATCTTCGTTGCCGCTGTCGGCGTGTGAAAGCCTCATCCTTGGCACTTGCGGCTGCTCTACATTCCTTCCCGGCACAGATATCCAACTTCAGTAGGTGTCCACGCCAAGTCATCGACGTTTTTCGCCTTCTGCTTCATGCTCCGCTTGCTTGCCTGTAAAGTCTAAATCTTCGAGCCACTCTTCTGAGCCGTTTTGCCACTACTCATGGGCGCGGCGAAGCCACGTATACCCTCTGCGCAACGTTCCTGTGCACAAATAGATGGAGACCTCTTCTTGCACACTTACTCCAGCTTTTCCTGATTTTCGTCAGACATTGGTGACTGACTGTGATAGCCTGGTCTGAGTTGTGTCGACGCAGCCGCCCTGATGCTACTTTGTGCGTGACGCAGACCGATGAGTCTTCTGCTTTACTTCAATCAAGACTCAGCTCTCCGTACCTCGATCATCAGCAATCATGAATCACGAATGATGCCGAATGATGCGGCCACCTACGTCTTGCGAGTCACCTCCACGTCGGAACGGAGCTTGGTGCGCGCGGCATTTCTCTGCTGTAAGCGTCCGCGTCCGTGCATAAGACGCCATGAGGCACGCGCCCTCGAATCGCGAGTCGAGGTGAATCGTCGTCTGTGTGCAGCTAGCTTCTTCCTTCCACAACCACAAGCAACCCTTGGAACGCACATCGCGCAAAGAAGCGCAAGGCGGTGACATAAGGCTATGCAGTGATCATCGTCGACATCAAAAGACCATCGCGCGAAGCCCGAGCAGCCCGAGCAATCCTGCATTTGTAGTCTCCGCAAATCAGCAGCGGCAGGCCGACGCCATCCTTGTTGTGTGTGTGCAAGCAATCAGCCTGCAGTGTCAAAGAAGATGAAAGTCATCCTGCCACGATGACTTCACACACGCTCCATAGCAGTCCCGCTTCCACCTTGAAGCTGGCAGCGCCGCCTCCAGCTGCAGTCCCGCTTCAAGCCCGCATCAGGATACATCCAAGTTCAAGGACCGCCTCGACGCTCCGAGCGCTACTGGACGAAAAGGGCCACGAATTGCCCTCTGACCTGTTCGAAGAGCTATGGCACGCGATGGAAGAGTATGACCGCGCAGAGCCTGGCAGCAAGAAGCTGGACAAGAGCTCTGCTCTAGCATCAGGGTTGAAGGCAGGGCAGGTGGCGAGTTCTGAATACGTGGTACCTGAGGAATCCATACCTGCTGCTGCTCTCATTTCTATTGCTCGGTGGGCCAAGAAACGTGCGATGCTCTCGGGTGAGGTGCTCAGTGTGGAGCATCCATTGCGACTGCACGTACTCCTGAAAGGCGCAAACTTGGCATTGCCGCAGAAAAGGCCCTTCGTTCGAGTGAGTGCTGGATGAATGAGCGCTCTGATTAAGCAACATTGTCTGCTTGGTGCTCCTGCTTCCTTTCTGTACCCTCGAATTTGTGTGCGCAGCGCATACGCTGCGAAAGTTGACTCCGCAAACAACTTTCATCTCCTACTTCCCTTTGTTCTAGTCGCCCGAACTAGAAGCAACGCTGGCGCGCATCAAACAAGCTGCGGAAGAGGCAGAGTACGCACGCATGATCAGCGGTTCAAGCTCCGCCAACGAGGCTACTGGACGAACATTCAGGACAGCATTCAACGTCACGGGCGCACCGAAGCTGAGCAGAGCAGAAGAAGCGATGGAGTGGCAAGAAGTCAAAAGAGGTTTGAGCGCTGTTGTGAATGTCGTCGCTAGCGCTGCGGCTGTCGCTCTCGCTGCTTGGGAAGCTCTCGGCAACGGAAGCGTCTTCGCGGTGAGTTCCAAGAACAGCGCTTCGTGTGCCTCCGCACAAACTTGTGCTGTCGCTCAAACGAGCGTGCAATTCCACCACAGAAAACGATGACATCGCTCTTGCTGGCTATCATCGTGGCAGTGGCAGAGACGGTGCTCTACGCTCGGCACTTTGAAAACATCAAGCAAAAGCGCGCAGCAGAAACGTTGAATCGTGCTTTACCTTCACAGTCTGCCAGGAGGGATGCGGACAGGACTGGACGGGGAGTCGATAGGCGGATGCTGGCGACTTTGGAGACGCAAAACCGCGCAAGCAGCTCGAAAGCTGAAAGGTAAAGCGTCAATTGAAACGTCGTTGTTCGTATCTGAGCAACGCGAAGCATAGCTTCACGTTGCCTCTGCGAGGCCCATCGAGATGCTTCTACATTGTAAAGCCAATGCATGAACCATCTACACAAGAATGGACTTCGATTACGTTTGAGCGGGGGACTGCATCTAGGCGTACCAGGTGATGGGTGGTGCTGGGTCCGATGGGAAGTGTTGGCGGTGAGAGCTGCGATGATGGGGAAGGAGGAACAGACGGGGAAAGTGTGTGTAGGAAGAGGTTGCAGCGTTTGTCGCGCTCCCAGACACTACGACACAGGAGAGAAGTTTGGAACAGCGAGCAAACCGCTGGATGAAAGTGAGGCTGCTGGGCCACTACAGCACCGTCGGGGCGGTCAAGAAGATCCTAGGTCTCATTGAGCCGACGGTCTTGCGAAGGATTTTAGATGACCACGCGGCGAGGGAGCAGCTCCTCGTCTTGGCCGATCGGTCTGTGGCTCGTGAGGCCCCTCTTGCTGCCGGCCTTCTTGCACGTGTGCGTGGTGTACTGGAGTCGTGAGCGTGATAGGATGTGAGTCGAGGTGCCGTGCGAAAGGACGAGGCATGGAGAGCAAATGCGCAACTCACATCAACATTGTCGATGAGGATAGCCTTGGTCAGTTGCTTGGGCACCAGAAACTTGACGGTGTCGATGTTGCAAAAGTCCGGACTAGCAAAGGTGGCGAGCGTCATGGGAGAGCGAATCAACATCTTGGGCTTGTAGGTCAACTTTTTCTCCGACACCTTTTTGCCGTCCTTGAAAGCTTGCACGGTGAATTCGCACGGAGTGGCGTAAGCAGTGAATTCAGTTCCGAGGTTTTCAACACAGCTAAAGTAGAAGGAGTGAAGGTTGAAGCCACCGACGGCTGGAGAGCCGGAGTAGATGGTGCTGAATTGGGGAATCTGAGGGCTCAGCAAAGTGATCTCGAAACCAGTGCCGACAGCGTTGGGATAAGACTCCAGGACCAGAGGGGCGAGAGATGTGGAAGTGGCCGTAGTCGTGTTGGCATTGAATCCAGCAAAGCCCTGCCAGGCAAGCTCTTCGTACGTGCCGATGGTGTTGGCGACGTATTGACCAGGGAGCCAATCACGGTCATCGAACTGTGCAGATGGTGGAAAGCAGAAACGGAAGGGTGTGAGCTCGAGCAGCCAATCAGAGTGACTTGACGGGCCGGGACAGCGCTGGAGAGCGGACAAGGAACACTCACGTTGGCATTGTAGCGAGTAGAAGCGCACACTTTAGGTCCAAAGGGCTTGATGCCGGGACGAGCGTTGGTCGCCTCGGTGCACACGATGGCAGTCGAGACAAAGATGAAGCCCACAAGAACGAGACCAGCTGGAGAAGCGAGCATGATGATGGTGGCAAGCAGGTGGGCCAGGTTGAAATGGACCGAGCTTCAGCAGCTTAGGCTTGAGGTTGAGTGAAGAAGCGACGACGATGACGTCTTGAGAGATGAGCGTTGTCGACGTGAGAGCAGGCTCGGAGCAAGGCGGAAGGGCAGGAAGTGGTTGAGAGAGAGAGAGAGTGGATGAGAAGGAGGTCGAGAGAGTGTGATTGTGATGGTCGAAGCGAAAAGACGTCGTGGATGAAAAGTGAGAAGGACTTGCTTATGTACCTTTTTGGTATGCGGAGCTCTGAGTGGTCACTCTAACAGAGCCAAAGGGTGGAGAGCCAACACTGAAGCCGTGCGAGTTCCTGCCATGCAACAAACACCCTTCTCGAGCGAACGCAACCTGAGCTGTCATCGTTGGCGCATCCAACAGCAGCCTCGTGCTGCCATCAGGAATGCTGATGACGAGCAGCCTTGGAGAGGTGCGACTTGCGAGGGTGTGTGCCGATGGAGTGCCATGGGTGGATGCTGATCGAAGGCTTGGCAGCCGCCAGCTTTGCTGCTCAACGGTCGTTGGATTGTTCCACATGTGAGCCGAGCGAGCGATGCATACATGGCCCCTGATTCGCTCGTGACGTGACTGCTCCGATCAAGGCATCAAGCTGTAACGGTATACGGCGATTTGATTGCGTGGACCATGATTTTCAGCAAAGCTGATCCATACAGCACATATCTCACCTGCTGTGCATGCTGCTCATCTGCTCAAGTGCGGCGAAGGGCGCACACGGAACCGCGGCCGCGGCCGGGAAAGCAATCACAATGTGAATCAAGCCGTGCTATAGCTGATGCCATGGCGAATCGTGAATGTTTCGGTGTTCTCGCGGCTGACGGGACCGTTGAGCCCCTTGCGAGGATGTGCGGGTGCGGGTGCGGGTGCGGGTGCGGGTGCATGCAGCTAGCTATAGGTAGAACATGAGTTGCACAGACTTGCTTTGTATTCCAGATTCACATTTGCGCTCCCTCATCGCGGCGCCCAAGCCACCCACGCA
>CCYA01000065.1:237998-250070 GCA_900000165.1 Ceraceosorus bombacis
AAGTCCGGCCACTCCACGCGCAAGCTGTATAGGAGCCGCTTCTCGGCCATGTACTGTACGCGCGCTTCTTTGGAACACGCATGGAGAGGGTCTACGGTCGTCTGCATCAGCATGGTGTCGACCACAGGACTGGATGATGGAGCAGCGCGCGGGCAGACTTCTCGGCATCTGGCTCCCACCTGCTCGATTCTTGCTATGCAGCATCAGCGCTCCGCCTCATCGGTTGCGCAGTGGTCGAGTACCGCAAGCAGAGCAAGCACGCACGCACGCACGCATGCATGCATGCAGTCAGTCAGTCAGTCGACTTGTGATCGACTGTGGCCGACTTCAATTGACGTGTAGCACATGCACCCTCGGCGTGGCGTCGCCGAGACCATGGATGGACTGCTTGGTTGTGAGTGAGTTGACTACAGTCGTAGGTACCGTGCGTGCACGCTAAGACAATTTCGATCAAGCGCATCCCGGCCCGCAATCAACGTACGATTCGCATGCAGCATCCGTGACTCGGTTGTGCTGGGAACCACGAATGAGAAGAGTAGTCGTGAGTGGAATCAAGAATATACTCGTGACTGTACGATGATTCACGTGATTGCGAGCTTGACTCACAGTCAAAAGTCGACGATCGATCGATCGATCGATCGCAGGATGCTAGACTCAAAAGGCTTCCACGAGTTCTACTGTGTGTGGCTGACGCATCCCGCGTATGATAGCGCAAAGCGGAATATCAGAAGTAGCTTGCAGACCCAATATTCCGCAATGCGACGGTCTGTCCACTATAGCCGAGAGGTCGTTTACATCGTGGCGAAGCCATACCTCCCATACATTCACGATTCAAGATTGTACCCGACACAAGGCCCAGCGTTCACCATGCATAGCTGCAAAATCATTCGGAATTGCCCACTCCTCGTGCGTTGCGAAGCGTTGATGTGTCGCCTAGGCTTACGTCAAATCACGCATCCGCCACAAGATCACACTCAAACTCACGAATTGCGCAACAACTCACACTGCACTCACACTGCTCCATGTTAGCAGCTGCAGTTCGGCTTGATGATGCGCTCGTGTAGACCTGATGTGTGTTGTTGCGGTCTCTTTGGTTGGCGTCGAGACGCCTGTGTTCCCTCCATCGTGACAAGACATCATTCGCGCCGCTTGTGGAGACTGTAAGGGTCAGAATCGCTGACAAATTGCTTGGTTCACGATTCATCGCAACGCGGACGCATTTTGATCGAATCAAGAATAATCGTGAATTTTGAATGTGACTGTCATAATTTGAATTTGAATCTAAGCCGGTAGTCAAAGTGTCCTTGGGCTGCAGGAAATCTGCGCTGCTTCCTATCACGTGAACCAAAAGCAAGCGGTATGGTCACGTGCGCAATGCACTGGTCATAGTCAAGTCCACCACGATGAGCTTGTACTCACGACTAAAACCTTGACTTCTCCTCCTTCTCACTCTACTTGTGCTGATTTCTTGCATTTTGAGTCCAATTCGCAGGCCTAGCCTCCATTCACTTCCAGTCGAGTAACAATCCCTCTACGACTTTGATCTCTCGTGATTTTAGCAGCTCGACGCTCTCTACCACAGGAAGTGAATCTGTTAAAGAACTGGAACCTCCTTCGGGCGTAAGCTCTGTCCACTTGGCCTTGCGATCTTACCCAATCCACCACTCTTGGAGTATGTCTGTAGTCGCTGCAGCTACCACATCGGCAGCTCTAGCTCGCCAGTCTACACTACGTTTGTTCGCGACTCAATATGCTGCCTACTTGAGCGGGGTGAGTTTGCTCTCCACGTGTCTGAGAGGCACCGACATCGCATAAGGTCGCCCTGGAACATCTGGTCGTGCAGGGTCGCAGCAATGTCAACCTTCATCTCTCTATACAGCTATCGTCATCTTTTGCTGATACCGAAAGTGTTTGCATCGCTTCTACATGCAGGACTCGGTCTCCCTTCTGACTGCAGACACGACCATCCCACTGCCCGCTCTCGCGAAGGAGGTCGCTGAGAAGTCTTCGAAGGGTGAAGAAGTGCTTGGGCCTAAGGATGCCGCAAAGGAAAGCCTAGATTGGCTACAGCGCGCAGAGGCGGGCGATGAAAAGGTCACAGATTTCCAAGTGAGTGCCGCGGTGAGTGCCATCGTCCCCAGCACGCTTGGAGGCACTCTGCTCGAGCGAAGCTGTGCGTGTCGTGCGGTTGACCTTCACAGCTGAGTCTTGCTGCACCCCAAGTCGCTTGATGCACATCTCACCAGCAGGACGTACCTGACGCCCGCTCTCAAGCCCACCGCCGCCGATCTAGCTGTACTGTCCTTTGTACACCCTCATCTGAGCGACGGCAGCTCCTCTGCTGCCATTCACCACGCCTATCCGGCCCTGACTCGCTGGGCGTCTCAAGTCTCTCACTTGGCTGGTGGACAGGTCCTGCCTCCATTCGAACCTCATTTTGATGGCTTGCCGAAGATTCAGAGAGTGGACTTGGCAGCTGAAAAAGCCAAGGCTAAAGCGGCTGAGAAGGAGGCCAAGAAGGCAGCGGCTGCTGCCACTGCAAGCTCAAGCGCAGCAGCTCCAGCGGGGCCAGGGGTCAAGGACGGAGGAGCCTCTGCTCCAGCATCTGGCGCAGCCGCACCACCCAGTGATGGATCAGGCAGGAAGGAGAAGCCACCAAAGGAGAAGAAGGAAAAAGCCCCAAAGCCCGCAAAAGCGACACCCGCACCTGCCGGTCCACCTCAGCCTTCCCAGATCGACCTTCGCGTAGGCAAGATCGTCTCCATCGAGAAGCACCCCGATGCCGATTCCCTCTACCTCGAAAAGGTCGACTTTGGAGAGGCAGAGGGTCCCAGACAGGTGCTAAGCGGTCTTGTCAAATTCGTGCCCATCGAAGAGATGCAAGGTCGTTGGGTCGTGGGAATTTGCAACCTGAAGCCCCAAGCTATGAGGGGCATCAAAAGCTACGCTATGCTTCTTTGCGCCAGCAGTAAGAGCGTTGAGGGAGAGGAAAAGGGAGTGGAGCCTGTTGCGCCTCCTGAAGGAAGTTCGCCTGGAGACCGCGTGTGGGTGGAGGGCTACGAAGGAAGGGATCCGGACGAGCAGCTGAACCCCAAAAAGAAGGTGAGTTGTAAACACTCCTGCCCATCAGCCTGGGACGGTAATGCAGCAGCCTAGCAATCCTGACAAAGGCGCGCCTCATCCTTTTTTTTGGCCTCTTGTCTGCAGGTGTTCGAAGCAATTCAGCCCGACTACACTACGCTTCAAGACAGATCAGCTGCATGGGTTGGCGTGGGACCTGCAGACAGCGAGGACAAGGAATGCAGACCCAGAATCCTACGGACAGCCAAGGGTATCGTCAAGGCACCCAATTTCATTGAAGCCACTCTGTCATGAGGGTTTCATGTTACGATGGCTCCGGCGAGACGATGCTCGAATCAGGACGGGAGAGCTGCATTGGCGTCGACTATAGGTATCAATTCTGCACGATGTCCACAAACCCAGCATTCTCAAAAATGTGCCAGGAAAGGCGGGAGTGTACGTAAGGGGGAAAACTGCAGCGGCACATCAAAATGAAGCGGGAAGTATCAGTATTGTCCATCCACTGTGGCGATGTGGCTTTCGTTAGCCATCAATTCTTCTTGCCCTTGTTCTTGCGACGTTTGCTAGCGCCCGATTTCTTCTTCGACCCGCCTTGCGACTCAGCAGTGATTTCACTGGAGGGGTGAGCATCGGCGTCTGTGGCCACGCTGTCGGCCTGCGAGACGGTGCGCATACGAGCAGTAACAGCGTCTTGAACAATTGCGTCGGATCCCTTTCTCGATCCAGCTCGTGAATGACCGCGCGAAACACCTGTGAGCAAGCCGGTCGAGCCAGACGAAGGTAGCACCGCGCCTTCTGATGTCGAAGGTGCCCCCGTGGACGAGGATACCTTTCTGACGAGTGAAGTGATGCGTTGCCTGAATTTGCTAGGAGAATCTGACTCGCTAGGCTCTGATCTTTCCACGCGACTTTGCTCGGGCGATCCGCTCATCTCTGCGGCGGTCGCAGGGAAGCTCACCGACGCCTTGGTCTCGTCTGCATCTGGTACCGGCACAGTCGCTGGGGCAGCTGTAACACTGCTGGAGACGCCTGCGTTCGCTTCTGCCGATACGGAGCTTTGTGGGTCCGCATCCGCTTCAGCTGCAGCATCTGGCACTTGATATGGCGCGAGGGCAGGCGATGCTGTCGCAGTGACCTCACTCTGGTTTGCCTCAACCTGTGCAAATGACCTTCCGTTTGCTTCTTCCGCAGCGCTCGCCTGCTCTGCCCGCGGCGACTCCTTCACTGGCGATAGCGAGGCGGGCGGCTCCCCTGCGCCTGGGCTCGTCACTGGAAGAATTCCGAGGAAATTCTTTGGGGCGGATGGGGAAGTGCTCGCACCTTCGTCGCGGACAGCCGATGTCGGTTGGGTGGCAGTCCCGGCTGATCCAGAAGCGACTTCTTCTCCAGGCAGCTTGGCATCTTCTTTGCTCAGAGCTTCACCCGAGGCACTCTTGGCTTCGTTGATCTGGGCTCGCCACATGCCTGCATAAACGCCATTGCGCCCAACAAGATCCGTGTGACTTCCACTCTCGACAACTCTACCGGCATCAAGTACCTGCAATCAACAGATTGAAGCCGTGAGTAATGCGGCCAGTGTCATCATTCGCCGATCTCGCCTTCACTCACGACGATACGATCCGAGTTGACGATCGTGCTGAGACGATGCGCGATAGTCAAGCTGCTTCGGCCATCAAGTAGGGTAGATAGCGCGGTTTGGAGCAATTGCTCGGTGGATGTGTCCAAAGCAGATGTGGCTTCATCAAGCAGCAAGATCTTCGGGTTCTTGAGGAACGTGCGTGCCAGAGCGACTCTCTGCTTCTCCCCACCCGACAGTCTGACTCCCCGCTCGCCTACCACTGTGCCCATGCCATCGGGGAAGCCTTGAATACGGTCCCAGATCTGGGCTGCTCTTGCAGCTGCCTCGACGCCTTCGTCACTTGCATTGTGATCGCCGTACAGAATGTTGTGCTTAATGTCCGTGTTGAAAAGGGATGGCTCTTGGGGTACGATTCCGATAGCTTTGCGGAGAGACTTTTGCGTTACCTTGGAAATGTCCTGCCCATCAATGAGAATCTGTCCGGATTGAATGTCGTAGAAGCGGTACAGCAAGCGGAGGATGGAGCTCTTGCCTGCGCCTGATTCTCCCACCAAAGCGCACGAGGAGCGCATGTTGATCTTGAAGCTGACACCAGCCAGGGCATTGACCTTGCCATCGTATGAGAAAACCACGTCACGAAATTCGATTTCTCCGTTTGTGACGACGAGGTCCTGTGCGCCAGGGAGGTCTTTCACGTCGCTCTCTTGCGCAAGAAGCTCCACGAGCTTGTCGGTATCCACCTAGTGCCATGCAGAAAGGATGCTCAGCAATGCTTCTCAACACATTATTATGCAAGAGGTGAACCACGTACCAAATTCTGCTGAATGACTCGATACAACGTTCCCAGCCAGTTGAGGGGACCGACTACTTGAGTGACGTAAGTAAGCATCACAACAAAGTCACTCGAGGTCGCCTCGCCTCGAACGACTGCCGAAGCAACAAGGAGAGATGCGAGGAGGGTTCCAAAGGTGATGATCAGATTCTGCACCATGTTGAGCAGGGAGAGCGAAGCGGTGACTTTAAAGGCGCTTGCTTGGTAAGCCAAAAGAGCTTTCCGGTACCGCTCGACCTCGTAGCTCTCGGCGCTGAAGCCCTTGATGGTCTCCCAATTGAGGAGCGAGTCGGCGTGAATAGCTCTGGACACGGAGTCGAGGTTGTTGGCTTGACGTCGCAGGGCCGTTCGCCAAGTAGTCATCGCAACGGACACCCAAGTGTAAACGACCATGACCACAGCCAATGTCACTCCGGTGCCCCAACCGAATCTGCGCCATAAGAAGAATACGGCAACAGCCAGGTCCACAAAAATGGGAGTTACCTGAAAGAATAGGTACTGAAAGAACGAAGAGATGACGCTGCCTCTGTCCAAGATGCGCAGCACTTCACCAGTCTTGCGCTTCGTGTGGAACGCCATGCTGAGATCCAAGAGCTTCTCAAACGCCATGATGCTGAGAGCCCTATCAGACCATTGCTCGACCGGGATCCAAGCGTAGCTCTGACCAAACGAGAGATTCGGCGAGATGAGCTTTCCAGATCTCTGTGTGTGAAGCTTTCAGCGGCACTGTCCCTTCGAATGACTCACCTGCGCGACGCTTAACAGCCCACCATTGCCTTGCAATGCTTTGAGTCCAGCATAAAGCACCAAGTCTGCCCAGGGTGTTGTACCCTCCGTGAGATCATCGACCACATTTCCAAGTGTCAATGGCACGAACAAGTTGACGATCCGTCCGGCTACAAGGATGAGCGCGCAGAGGAGAGCAAGACTCTGCAAAGAGATGGAATCCTTTGGCCACAGGTAAGGAAAAAGCGACGCTATCCTTGCCGCAAAGATTTTGACAGTAGGAGCTGGCGTATTGGCACCAACGGAGAGGCCCATCACGCCGGAAGCTTGACCTGGAGCGCCTGCCTGCTTAGGTGCTTGCTGGTTCGCCGGGGTATTTGCCCCATTCGTGGGAATAGGCGTGGATGCACCTGTGGAGCCATAGTTCGTGTTCGTTCCGTTCGCTGGCCCAGTCAGGAGAGAGGATGCTTCACTAGCGGGTGCTGCTGCTCGGCTGGAAGAGGCGCCGACAGCTTGCTGTTCTCTAGCACGCGCGGCAGCATTCGCACGTAGATCGGCAGCTCGAACGAACTGGGTCGAGTCGGAGCAGGCGAGGGCACATGCAGGATACAGAACCGCCAATCTGACGAGAATGATGGCCAGCTGCGCCGCTGTCCACCTTCCGGTCTTGGGAAAGTCCGAGTCGCCGCTCGAGGCGTATAGCCCAAGAACTGCAGCATCAGTGAATGCACCAATCAATATGGAACCGAGCACCTTTCCACGACCATATTGACCCCGACTTCGAGCCTCGATGGCGCAGGCCCCGGCGACAAGTGCCCAGGCGAGCAAGCCAATCAGGGCAGCAATGTCCGATCCGACCCACCGAGGGAGAGAAGGAGTCCATATGTGGTCAGGAAGAGCGGCGCGCAGGGCGATGAGGCCTCCGGACGCGACGTGCGTGGCAGCAAGCGCCAGAAGCAGAAAATGATTCAGCGCTCTCCTCCTCGAACGGACTGGGATCATGACGGGCGTGGGCTGGGGCGCTGCGCTGGTGGGAGAGAGCCTGCCGGATGATGGAGCCGCAGCATCTGCCTCGGTATCGATATCTGCAACCCGTATCTGAGCTCTAGCCAAGACATAGGGTCTTGCCAAAGATATCAAGACGAGCAGGATGATCAGCGATGGTTGCGCAAGCCGTAGCGCGTGCAAAGCTTCCAAGTGCCAGTCGGAGGCGCCTGGGTAGCTTTGAAGGTCGAGCGTATGCATCTTTGACGGAGCGGTCAGAAGCGCCGCCAACGAGGGCAGACCTCCGGAGAAGAGATATGCGCCAGGAGCACTCATTGTGACTGATGCCGAGATCATGCTGGATAAGCGGCGAGGTGTCAGGTGCTGGCAGAGGTGTGGGTGGGACCAACAAGAAGTTGCCTTGCTCTGCTCAACCCGTTTTCGATCACGTCAGCCCCGAGCCAAGCCGAATGAGGTCGCAGCTGTTGCTACTGAGCAATCGTGAATGCAGACTGGCGCCGTCTCCTGCTGTCCCTTAGCGGTGCGTGGCTGGCGTTGCAATTGCGAATCGTCAATGGTGGTGCAGGAACGTGACTGACCTGCATGGTCGTGATTGAGTCAAGGTGATTTGACCTTCTGTCCTGTCGCTCATCATCTCTCGTCCCTGCTGCCTCGAAGCGCGCATCTTGAAATACGCAGCATGGGCTCGAGCGGACGAGTGGGCGCACATGCGTAATGGTCACGTGCCAGCTTCGAAATGCAGGGAGGGGACACGAGTCCTTGAGTTTCACGTGCGAGACGAGACGCACGGGTGATCATCAGAGCAAATCGTTGATTGTAAAAGATCATTCAAGATTTTGATTCGGATTATTCTTGGTTTGAGCTTGTGAGGTCGTCCAAAAGAGGGCAGAGATGGCTTGACAGTCAAAGTCGTCTTGCAGAGATACATATACACACACAGCTCGTATCGGTCACTTGGGCGCACGACGTGGTGTGGAGGGGCTGCGGAGCAATCGCAGGCAGACCTGTTGCACTGCCTAGCAATCAATCACTTTCCACGACAATAAATACCAAGGCATGCGCGATTTTAGTAGAAACACATTTCGATCAAGTCGATCATCGACGGAGTGATCGTACTTTGAGGTGCACTGCAAAGCCACGAGTTGGTGGCTGACATGACAGTCACGACTCAAGACTACCTGCCTCACTGAGGTGGATGGTGAATCACAATGTTGAATGGCTGCCGCCTTCGGCAAAAGCGGCTCACATCTTGTCGTCCGAGAGAAATACCGATGCCTGCCTGCAAGGAAGCCCTTTCCCTTTTTCTTGATTGATTCTAATCACGAATACTGGAGTCTCGATCACGCGCTCCGGCACAAGCGGAAAGCTTGCTTTCAGTCGGGACAGACAGCAGAGAGCTGCTGCATGGTGCAGGCAGCCCATCGTGATTGATGAGTGACTTTCTTTTTGACTTCGACTCACCTGTGCAGCCTACCGTGCCTGTTCTGTTGTGCTTCTTCGGGTCGCGCGTGCGGGGGCTTCCTGCATAAACACGCCTCAAGCAGGCGGCATGCAGCTGCATGACATGGCCTCCTCTTCGCATTCACGTTTCCGTTCAAGTCTCACGATTTGCACCGTTCCTATGCCTGGCTCCTCGTTTCCACGCCCATTGCACTGCTTGCTTCGCTAGGCTCCTCCTCCGCTTCTGCTGCAATGGCCTTTCATCTGCAGCACTGCTTCCTCGCAACTTCCAACTTCATCTTCTCAAATGGTGGATGCGGCTGTTCCTTACCAGTCAAAGTGCCAAGTGTGTCAAAGCATCGGCTCATGATCGGCACCCAGAGCTTACAGTACGTAGCATGCTCGGCAAGCCAGTCAGTCGAGAAGGAGTCAAAGTCTCATTTAGATTAGAAAGGTCTGAGAACAGTGTCCTTCCCAGCTCTTACCCGCGCGTGCCGCCTCGCGGGCTCCTAAACAAGACGTCTTGTATTCCTGGACCCCTCTACCAGATGCCCGGACCCCTCGACCGTCTTCTTCCCACACATACGGCGAAGTGGAGCCGGGTCAGATGCCTCGCCCTTGTGAACGTGTGACGCCGTGTCTGCAAGTATATATCTTCTACCTAGCCTTGGTGTTGCTGCTCCCTTTCCATAAATCGTACTCCCCTCCTCCTCCGTATTCTCTGACCGTCGAGCTGGACTTTGGCGTTCCGTCAAAGTATCATTGCTCGCACCCGGCCACCATTGACTTGCCCCCTTCGCATCCCCAAACTTCTGGTTCCGCCTCATCATGCTCCTTCTACGTTCACTCAGTCTGTTGCTGGTTGTGAGCGCGTGCCCAGCGTTGTCTGCGTCAATTGGCCTGAACAGCAATCCGCCCAGCATCAGTCTTGGCCAAGCGACGGTGGTTGGCTCGTCTGCAAATGGCATCGAGGTAAGCGACTTCAAATTCAGGCTTCTTGGCGAACGACTTCACTAACCCATTCGCGATTCTTGCAGTCCTTCAGAGCTTTGCGATATGGCAAGGCTCCGGTAGGAAAGCTTCGCTTCATGCCACCCGTGAAGGCTGATGCACCCACCGGAGTGCTCCAAGCGACGCAAAATCCACCCTCTTGTCGCCAGATGCCGCTTATACAACGTGAGAGCGCCCCGCAAACTATCACGACACAGTCTAAGACTTATCTGCCATTCCGTCACGCTTTACGTAGCACCCGCAAATCCATACACCGATGCCATTAATAAATTCTTCAACTCGCAGAACGACAGCGCCTTCGCTCAAGGATTCGCACGTCTCAATGCACCAACCAACGGTGGACAGAGAGGAAGCGAAGTCAGTGCGCTGCCAAGCTCCAAAACGTATGATGCTTGCTGACCGCGACATCCTCCTCGCGCGAAATCCAGGACTGCTTATTTCTGAACGTGCACCGTCCAGTGGGCACCAAACGAGACGCGAAGCTGCCAGTGCTTTTCTGGATGTACGGCGGTGGCTTTCAGTTTGGGTCGCTTGACACCTACGAACCCACAAGCCTCATTCAGCGCTCTGTCAGCCAGAAACAACCAATGATCTACGTTTCCATCAACTACCGTGTCGCAGCTTACGGCTTCCTTGGCGGGCCAGAGATAAAGTCAGCAGGTTCGGGCAACATGGGATTGCGCGATCAGCGCCTTGCGATGGAATGGGTACACGATAACATTGCCGCCTTCGGTGGAGATCCGTCAAAGGTGACCATCTGGGGCGAATCAGCAGGCGCCATCTCGGCTGGACTGCATCTCGTGTCGCGCGGCCAGACAAGCTCGAAGGGGCTGTATCGTGCTGCCATCATGGAGAGGCGAGTGAAATCATAAGGACAGCCTTGTTTGAGCGTGGATGCTGACGTCAACGAAATGCGTCATCTTGAAACAGCGGAAGCCCCTACGGTCTCGCCAAGACAGAGGATGTTACTCGGCCCATCGCAGTACTATCGGGCGCTGCGGGATGCAACAGCGCTCCCGCAGGGCGGCTTGCTTGCTTGCAGGCCCTCAGCGCAGACGCGCTAGATAATGCAATGAATCAAGTCCCCGGATTGGGGACCTGGTCCGGCGTGACTCTAGCCTGGCCACCAACTGTTGACGGGGATTTTATTCCTGGTGAGGCTGCGTGGCAGATCAGATAGGTGCGCCGTGCGGAAACAACGTTGACGATTTCTGTTACCCTCAAGACACTCCCGACAACCTCGTCGCACAAGGAAAGTTCAATCGAGATGTTGCGATAGTCAATGGCGACAATGAGGATGAAGGTACCATCCTGACCACGCCTGCCGTTACCCTAAACACGACGGACGACGCGGGATTCAAGCGTTGGGTTCGAGAAGTAAGTCTGGTCCGCTTGCTTGAGCACGTGCGAGACATGCTGATCTTCCTTCGAATACGGTCATTCTAGGTCCTCTACACCGATATTTCCGAGGCGGATTACCAGCAACTCGCCAAGTTGTACCCAAACAATCCTGCTGACGGCAGTCCGTATGGCACAGGGCTGTACGGTGCTCTGAGTTCGCAGAACAAACGCGTTGCTAGCATCTTTGGTGGTGAGTTTTGTAACGCGGCAACACTAAGACTGACTCCCCGCTCACGTTGAAAGCTATGCGCCTCTACACAACGACATGACAGACGCTACCTTTCAAGCCCCCCGCAAGCGTCTCCTAAAGGAGGTACAGAAGTATCAGCCGCGCAACACGTTTTCATACAACTTCAGAGGTTTCAAGGTACGTATCGGAAGACGTAGTGCACATGGGGGCTGTGGATTGTGGTCAACTGATCGTCTTCCACAAACCTTCTACAGTACGTATTCCTGATCGGATCCTTCCATGCCTCGGAGCTACTCTACACGTATGGATTTGTCAACACTCGACTCACCGAAGAATTTCAGTCTAGATTCATCGCGTTCGTCTCTACCTTGAACCCTAACTTCAACAACGGCCAGCTCGCCTGGCCCGTCTATGGTCAAGACAGAAAGGTGTTGACGCTCGACGAGCTCACAACGACGGTGCAGCCAGACAACCAGCGCGATGAGCCTCAGGCATTCCTCGATAGCCTCGCGCTTAGGGGTCTCGGGCCCAAATACCGAATCTGATGCGAAGGATGACTGGTCACCGGTCGACATGCTGCTCTTCTACATTGCAGCACTTGAGTCACACTCCAGCTCGACTCAATGACTACCCACTGAAGCTAGGATACCATGTCCCTCGCCGACGGATACATCTGGATTTTCTGCTACATGTATTTGTCTATGCTCATCAGGATATTTTGTTTTCGTGATTGCATCTGCTTTCGTGACTTGAGAAAATCTCATGCGCGTATTTGCTCTGAGAGCGCTTCAGACCACATCACTTGAT
>CCYA01000065.1:250080-279431 GCA_900000165.1 Ceraceosorus bombacis
GCTGTCTATGCTCATCAGGATATTTTGTTTTCGTGATTGCATCTCCTTTCGTGACTTGAGAAAATCTCATGCGCGTATTTGCTCTGAGAGCGCTTCAGACCACATCACTTGATTGAAGGTATGCTGCGGCAATGTAATCGCGAGTCACATTGGCAGATAACGCAGAGTACTACTATTGACAAGGAGACATCGGAATAGGCTGCGTATTGATGTCCGCTTTCAGCATCGCTCGTCTGGGCTCGTGATTGTTTGCCAAGACATGCACGCTCTGCGCATACAAGTGGCATGACTTGACGCAACGAGCCTCGTGTGTCATGCCGGCGCTCAATCAAATTCGTGAAGCTGACGTCGTTGGCGCCAAGTGCACGGCGGTCACGAAATGCGAATCGTAGCGGTGAAAGAGACGAGCCGTGTACACATTTCGATGTTCGTGGATGAAACGACCATGATGTTGCGTTTGCGATTGCGTGTATTCTGCTATCTTCACCTACAAGGCAAAGGACTGCGTGAAATTGATGTGAAATTCCTGATTTCAGCTCCGACGAGCGTGAAATCACGATTGTAATCACCAATGCCGGACGATTCAACGCGCAAGCTGTATGGAAATGCCGAATGACGCGCGATGAGACATATGGCTTGCCCAGGCGCTGAGACAGAAGGGTATGGTGTTCGCGGCACAGCTACGTGGCTCCCGACCGGCACGCAGTCAGAGCGTGCCGTGCTGGGCAAGCATGCAGAATAATCTGCTTCCGCCTCCCGCGTCCCGCACAGATGCATGACTGACTCGCGACTTGAGCACTTACGAAAGCCGTTCACGACCTGGACTCTGACTGTCCCCGCGCCGTGGCTGGCCGCGGGTCGTCGGAGGAAAGGAGCGATGCGAATTTGGAGGCGTATGTAAATCGTGAAGGATCATGACTACTCGTGAGGCGGGGATATGCCCTAGCCAAGTTGCCGCTGCACTGTGGCAGCATTCAACAGGCACAAGATGACAAGGTTTGAAGTGTCAGAGAGGTCTGATGCCCACGCGAGCCCTACCTGGAGCGTGCAAGCTGAGCCATGAACGTGCTGGATGCATGCACCTTCACGCATCTGTCTGCACTTTGTCCGCCCGCTCGCATGTTGTCACTCTTGCGCTGCCCTTCGTAAAACTGACTTGATGCCTTGGCTGGGGCAGAAGCCTGCAGCAATCACACAGTTGTGCGAGTCACAGCAAGGCGAGCGCAGGACCAGAGCTGCAGATCGTCGACGGCTCTGCATGGAAGCGAGTCGTAGGTGCTGAGGGGCTCATCTCGCTGCATGGCGCCTCACCGCTCACGACACACATGCTCGCGTCCCGCAGCAGTTGTTCGGTATCTTCCAAGACCTGAGCACTGCGTCACTGCGTGCTGGCCTGACCTATCACCTCATCTCACCAGACGCGCTAAGCAACGCAGATGATCTGCCTGCGTCCTTTCTGCCACGTTGTGGGCTAGCGGCGAGTTGGGATTAGCGCGGTCTGCGTGCTGCTGCGTCTTGCTCGTCGATTTAGCGTGCCTTGTGTGAGTAAGTCACGAGTGTGACTGACGCCCCAGCTTGTCCGGAATCGACCGCATCCACCGCGAAGTAGAGCCTGGACTGGCACACCTCACTCAGCCCACTCATGGTCCCATCTCGTCAGACTCTACACCTAACCTTATCACCACGGTGCGCACACCACATAAACATCTAGCATATACGAGCTTCATTCACTCCCATTCACGGTAATCTTCCTCGACGCAAGCCTCCTTGAAGCGCACGAGCACCAGGTGAACTCAGGACTCCCGCGACGGCATCTTAGCGGCATTGCCTGCGTGAGAAGCAGCGCCAACTAATCAGGTCATTTGCCGCTAACTTAGCGCTCTCGCGACGCGTGCGCAGAGCGGATCATCTTCGCGTCAACGGCTCGACAGACCGTGGCGTCTTCGGATACCTCACCAGACAGCATAACAGCTGTCATCTTCACCAGCCACACAACGATCACTGGTCATTTTGCTTCGAGCTCATCGACATGTCACGCATCACTCGTCGCAGACCTGTGGGCAAGGTCGAGGGAGGAGCGGATTCTGGCTTCGCCGAACCTCTGCCCCCAGCATCAGCGGGGTACGCACCTTACGATCACGACCAGCTCGACCCCAACCTTGGCGGAGCGGACTACCCGCACAACGCTGGCGGATATGGAGCTCCTCCGGGTGAATACAGCAGCAATGGCGCCAGCCATCTGCCAGGCCACTCCTTTTCCGACGCTAGTGTGGCCCAGCGCGGGCACACCTCGCCAGACGATGAAAACTCACACGCTGGCTACTACGGCTCTAATTCGTACGATGGATCTCGAGGTCAACATTTGCCTCCTTTAGCACAAGCGCTCGACGGCAGTGCACACGACGGAACTACTCGCTACCAGGGCAATGGAAGTCATGCAGGGGGCAGCTATGATGCTGAGCCTACTTCATTTGATTCGCACATCATGAATCCCAGCGATGGCAGCGCGGCTACGATCAGTGCCTCCCATGACTATAGCAATGGTCACGGCTCAGCTGTCCATCACACCTCGAGCCAATATCAATCTGGCCCTGCCTCGAGTGCTGGGGTGATGACCCCTCCGCCTCCTGGATCCTCACATGGCGGATCTACTCACGGTTATTATCAACAGCCTCCGGCTCACATGCTCCACCGGGCATCCATCTCGGGCCCCGTCATGTCTCATCACTACTCGCATGCCGCTCCCACTGCCGCTGCTCCAGTCAGCGGATCCGCAAGCTTTTCCAGTATGGGCGCCCCGCCGCACGCGGGTGATATGGCCGCGTGGGGCAACGCGAGCGGATCTGCCCGCCCTCATACCGCCGACGGCATGTTTGGTGGACCTTTCGGCCTGGGACCACAGGGATGGACTGGGGCGATCCCTTGTAAGTCACTCTTTCTCTGCAACGCGTGTGCATCGATGACGCATGCTGATCCTCCACCTCCGGCCCCAGCCAACTACAACCGCGGTCCGCGCGCGTCCATCAGCTCCGTCTCATCCATGAACGAAGGCTCGCCCACGAGCGGCGGCGGAAAAATCTTTTCGTACATGGTTGGCGGCGATGAGAGCGCGGGAGGTCCAGGTGGCCATGGCAGCAATCACAAGAAGCGCCCCCGTAGGAGATATGATGAGATTGAGCGTCTTTACAATTGCAGCTTCCCTGGATGTGCCAAGAGCTACGGAACCCTGAATCATCTCAACGCTCATGTGGCGATGCAAAAGCACGGCGCCAAGCGCACCCCAGGAGGTGAGTACCTAGTCAGAGGTTAAGAAGGGAGGCCGTCTCAAAAGTTTGATCCCGACATCGTCTTTTCCCGCCCGCAGAGTTCAAAGAGATGCGCAAAGCGTGGAGGAAAGGGAAGCGTGAGGAAGAGTCACGTCGTCAAGCCGCAGTCCCCACTCACGGCGACGATTTACTGCGCAGCGGAGTTCCTTCTGCTGGCTTTTCCGGCGCTCCAGGATCTATGCAGCATGTCTACCCGTCGGGAAGCGGCTTGGCCTACCAAGGTGCACCAGGCGGCTCTTCCATGGGCAGCATCAGTGGCCACCAGCCGCGCTACAGCGCACCTCACGCCGGCAGCTCTTTCATGAGCCCGCCTTCGAACGGAGCTGTGAGCGGTGCACCTTATGCGGCTCAGTCTGCCCCTTTAGATCCGAGCGGAAGACCCTACAGCAGCGCTGGAACAGCAGTGCACCACCAACAGCAGCATCAACATGGCCATGCTGTCGGTCCTGGACCCCAAGGTGGCTTGGGTGCCTACCTCATGGCACACCGTGGCAGCATCTAGCACGCTCCTCAGTCTGAAGCAAATATCCTCACCTCGCGTTGCGCTGCGCCTTGAACCTCTCAATGGATCGCCTCAGCAGGCTCAGCCTCCTCGCGTAAGCTCCTCTGAATCCCGCTTTGTTCCGAAGGTGTCCTTGTCCTGCCCATTTACCGTTTCACGTCCAAAAGACACCTTCAATCCTTTCCACCATGCCGCGTTCGCTTGCTGTTTCGACCAGAACCTCGCCGCCCTTTACAGTTCCTGTTCGTGTATCATCATGCTTATTTGAGGTCTCACCCCTCTTGGAAGACTGTCTTTGCATCGTACCCAGCATTCACAATGCTTGTGACAAGAGAATAATCGTGGGAACAGCGCTATACACGTATCTATTTGAGCTCATACCATGCTTGCTCGGCGCGACAGCCCGCATGACGCTACTTCCAGCCGGGCAAGCCTCGCCTCAGAAACACTAACGCTAGCTTACAAACAAGTGACAGTAGCGCAGCGGCCGGGCCATCACTGAGCGCGTTGCATTGAGACCTGGCACAGGCACAAGCTTCTTCAACTATGCACTTCTGTCCATCTGTTTCGAAAAGTTGGAGCGTGATCGCAATACTCATGGACTGGACTGATGCGGTGATAAAGCTTGGCATTCGTTCGAGCACGCAGAGCCTCGCATCGGATACTCATGGACGCGACTGCCAAATCCTCTTCCACACAAGCTGGGCGAAGTGATTGTGTGATCAGGCGAGAAGCATCAGCCCCAAAGACAATCTTGACTCATGGCGGGCGGCAGCGTCAGGGATTGATGAAGTGATTGATGCGCCCAAATCGAGTGCAGGTCGGTCTGCCGATCTGCATTGATGGCTGATAAAGTGCGTGGCACTCACTGATCAAGCTTTCAAATTCCGAAAATAGCGGCCGAGACAGCATCAGTCCCTGGGCGCAGCAAATGGTTCAACTTCCGCCATGTTCAAAGTCGCCGCGGTGCAATGGGCGACTCGTGAGGGCCAGCACTCATTCACGTCACTTCTGCTGCTTGTGTGGTCTCCACATCTTCTACATGCTGTTCGATGCTGATAGCGGGAGCTTTAGTTGCCTTCCAATGTCTCCACCTCTTCATAGGCCCGAACCACACTGCCAAGACCATAATGCCTATCCACAGCAAGAGCTCCGATGCGTAAATCACAATGGACTCGATGGAAAGGGGCGATGCTAGCGCAACTGAAGGATCAAGCGGGAATGAGCCTCGCACACTGCGCATGCTCTCGACGTGCCTACGCACCGCTGATCAAGCTCGTCAAATCTCCCCCCGCATCTAGGTAGACGAAGATGAGACTTAGATCTTGGGTCGACTGCGTGCGGAGAATGTCCACATATTCTCGCAGGACGCCGAGCGCTAGACCGACTGCTGCGAGGACGGCCATAAAGGTGAGGAACCAGCGAGGAGGTCCCTGCGTCAGGCCATACTGTCAGGCGGAAGGCGAATGAAGTTTGTGTGAGAGTGGGGCATTGCATCCGGGTGATCAGAACTGACCCTCAATCCTGCAATGAGCGCTGCTTCGACTCCGGCAAAGGCGAATGCAAGACTGGCGGTAGTGAGACATGTGCGAAGCTTGCTCCATTCCTACGAGTTCCGGCATCATCTACATGTCAGTTAAGGAGAAGGCCTTTGCAAGCGTAGTGGAATATATTGCCTCACGTGTTCAAAGTACATGATCTGCGCCCAGGTAACTGCGAAGAATGGGCGAACAGGGCGATAAACGGTGGGCAGCCTTTCATCTGACCCAGCCTCGACTGCCAACACACTTAGGGAAAGTGCGGTAAGAATTTGAGCTTGGACCTGTAATGCAACTGTACGAAGATTTCGAGCGGTCAGCACTCATTGCGTTCAGCATTCGACGTACACGCACTGTTGACGTTGGCCAGCACATTGTGCACGCCAAGCGCGAGCCCGCTGACGGCCCATAGCATCATGAAGGATGGCTGGACTCCCTGCGCTTGACGCCGGCGATGATTGAGGTAGCTGCCCAAATTCGAAGTCAAGCGATCAGATGACGAGTCCATACATCAGATGACGAGTCCATACAAATTTCGGTAAATTCCTTCCAAGCGCGCCTTGCTCACATTTGAGGCAGGAGCTGAACAGACCAAAGGACCTGTAATGAAAGAATGGCGAGCGATGTCTATGTGTGGTCGGGTCTATGGACGAGGTGATGCCTGGCACTGCTCACCGCGCCCAAAGTGCCAAACACGTTGACCAGCACTTCGTTGCTAGAGTCTGACATGACACACAGAAGAGAGTCCGGTGACGCAGAAGAGGCAAGAGAAGGTCGAGCTTGGTCTTGATACGCTTTCGATAACGTATCGCTCCGATTGACGTCCTGCTTTTGAGCCTTTGTGTAGGTCGCAAAGCGACAACACCCTCGAGGATAGTCAGGGACTCGGCGACATCGCGATTAGCCTGCGCTACACAAACTGAATACTGCAGGCTTGTGTGTTAGTTTGTGGGTCGAAAGATGTGACTCGATGGGGAGGGTGGGACGCGGGTCTATTCAATTTAGAATCGGGCAATCAAAAATCAAGGATCCAACCAGAAACAAAACGTGAATGGCTTATCATACATGCACCTCTTCGTACGTTATGCCGTGTACGCACACATGCGGTTTTCTTGGCTAGGCGGTCCTGCACGTGATGCTAGTAGTTGGTGTATGTCCCTCGTCAATCATGAATCTCGGAGACTAAGCCGCTCCATGCGCGAAGCGTATCTTAGTCAAGAAAGGGGCGACTCTAGGTCCAGGAACACATAGTACGTACTTGACTTTCCCTGCGGCTTGCAGTCAATAGCGCAAGAAGGGCAGACATTTGGGCGTGCGAAATCGGGACTTCTCTTCTGAGTGCACGATGTTGCGCGTGGTCGAGGGCCGAGACAAGGGGCGTATCATTCATTCCGATCCTTCGTTCCGACTCTCCAAGGGCAGCGAGGCTCCGAACAGTGATAGTCGTGCGTGACTTTCAGCCTACGTCGCCACAGGGTGGCGATAGAACGACTCCACGGAGATCTCGCATAGCAAGCGTAACAGACCCGAGCCTGCGTATCAGATAGCAAATGTGCTCGTAGCCTACGCAAACCTCCAAGTGGCGATAGCTCACCTGCGAGCGACGCTTGGCGCAAAGGGGTTGGGCGCGTCTGCTGAGTTGACCATCAACGTAGCACGACGTCTCGACGTTGTAAAAGCAGAACGTAAGCCGTCACTCTCTCGCCACTCTGATCACCTAGCCAGATCAAACGTTTCTCTCGTCCAGGCTCCCACCTGCGAACACGATTACTCTAGCGCATGCATCCGTGCTCACTGCGCGGCGAGTATGCCCTCGAGCTTGAAGGCGACGATGAAGTAGCTTTTGCGCCAAGGCTTTTGACGGTGTTTCAGCGATAGCAGATTGCTCCATCAGACGAGCCTTGCGCGCTATACAGAGCACCCGCATGGGGTTGTCTTGGTGAAAGGCGGGTGCCAGCTGATGTGGCAACAGCGCGAGTCTCGTCGCTGTAAGCATGGCCCTTCCATCAGCCTCGAAGCTGATTCTCTTCCACTGCCCGCACCATCAGATGACTAGCGGACCTCGGTTGCGCCTGCTTGTCCTTCTTCTGATGCATGCCCCAAGAACTTCTTGATGGACGACTGCCATGAAATGAGAGGTGATGACCACGTGACCACGTGACCACGTGACCACGTCTGCGGATTCACTCAAGATGAGGCAGCAGTCTTGAGGTACAGGCAAGCCACAAGTCGCGCAAGTGAGAGTCTTGAGTATGCAATTTCAAAAGTCTGTGTGAGTCATGAGGCATCGCTCTTGACTTCGGCCGCACGGGCTATATCTCCGCGTTGCCGTTGCCGTTGCCGTTGCCGTTGCCGCGTCAACCCGCGCTTAGGTCCGAAGGGGTGTCAGCATTCGTGGTTTGAATCAGGATAAGCCAATGCGTGCGCATCGTGCTGACAGCCGCGGTGTGCCGCGGATTCAGCTACGATATGGCGCGCATCAGCAGTCGAGATGGAATTGCGGCCGGCGGCGTGCCTGCATTCGACTTCGGTCCGCACATTATTATCATCATTTGCTCTCATAGAGCTGATGTGGACGAGCAGCAAGCCCTGCCATGGGGTCATGGTCATAGCTGGGAAGCCTCTCCTTGCTGCTTGATGCTGCTGCTCCTGGATGAGGCTCACACCGCAAGCAGCCTATCCTTTCATGCTAGCGGCGGGCATTGGGCTTGCATCCCTTGTGTTTTGATTCTGCGTCTGACGGCTCATGCAGACTTTGGGGAGAGTCATTACATGCTGTTGTTGCACAGCACACGTCGTGCTTCGGTGATATGCCGGTCAAAGGAGCGGTGCTTACCCCTTCATCTGTGCTCCAGCCTTGGGCCAGAGAGGGCAGACTCTGCACGAAGCAGGGGCTAAGGAAGACTCTTGTCGTGATTGCACGTCTCGACCTTGCAGGGTATGGTGATCATGCGAAGGATGGGGGCATGTGACCACTTGGATCGTGCACAGTAGGTGTAATCAAGAATCGTAGCGCTCTTCGGCGAAGCAATCAATGGCCAAGGAAGAGGAACATAACGCCAGAGACACGCGTCGTGTTCCCGAGACGAGCGGTCTCAACCCGTCGGAATCCTGCTTTTGAGGCTGACATGACTGCAGCAGCATGATGAATCGGTCTGCTGGGCATACGCGCAGTGCATGCATGCGGTTCATGCAATATCAGCATGAATACTACTCTACTGTAGTCGCGAGTCTCTGCAGCAGCTAAAGCGGACCGTGCTCGACATGTGATTCACGAGTCACAGTCGAGTCGAGTCCGAATTCGCGGGCGTCATCCCGTCCGTCGGCGTACGGCTCCAAAGTCATTTGCGTCCTCGGCGACTCCGTCTGCAGCCCGCTATCATGCAAAAATGCTGATGCATGGAGCCAAAGCGTAAGATGATAATCAAGGGATCGTGCTTGCTCTACCTGCTGGCGAGAGTGCCGGAGCTTAGCAGAATGGTGGTGAACCTGCTCGGCTACACCCTGAGCGCTTGTCTCGGATATACAGCTTCCTTCCGCGCATCTGCTTGGCTGGGTATGGGACGATGCGGCTGCTCAGCATCCTCCCGGTGTGATGGACAAATGTGTTGACGAACCTTTAAAACGATCCGTCTAAGCGCCGATATTCCAAACCCCCCACTTGTCATCCACCTGAGTCGGACTCCCCCTCCCCTCACATCGGCGAAGATTGAAACCACCCGCGACACCTTTCGCCATGTCTCAAACACTCGCGCACAATGCTAGCGGCGCGCCATCCACCGTCAGCGATGCCGAGCGACCACCGCACACTTCCAACTCTAGCGACGGCGGCAACCATGAACTCAAAGAGAAGGACGTCGAGATGGCAGAGAACCCCATCGCTGCCAAAGCTGATCCTGCGCTTGAGGACGAGTCGAATTACGTAACTGGTCTCAGGCTTGTCCTGATCATGACCGTGAGTAGTGACGAGTGTGCCTGTCTCTCCCTTCGTAGCACGCTCTGACCATTCCTCTTTGTCATTTCTAGGCTGTCAATTTGACCGTCTTCCTCGTAGCACTCGATCAAACCATTGTCTCAACTGCTGTGCCCATCATCACCAACCAATGTGAGTCTTTTGCATCAGCGACCCCTCACCAAGGCGCTTCACTGACTTGAGGTTTGACATTTTGCAGTTCAAAGTTTTACCGACGTCGGATGGTACGGATCCGCTTATTTGTTGACTTCTACTGCATTCCAGCCTCTCTTCGGAAGATTGTACTCTAGCTTCGACGTCAAGAACACCTATCAAGTCGCCCTCTTCATCTTTGAAATTGGTTCTCTCATCTGCGCGGTTGCGAAGGACTCCAAGACTTTCATCGTGGGCAGAGCCATTGCTGGTCTTGGTCTGGCTGGTGGTTACAGCGGTAGTATGATCATCGTGAACATCATTGCTCCCTTGAGGCAACGTCCCTTGCTCACCAGTCTCATGGGCGCCAGCTACGGCATCGGAGCGACCATCGGACCTCTCATCGGTGGTGCTCTCACTTCGCACGCTACTTGGCGGTGAGTGTGCGAGCGCAATAAGAGCGCGTTTGCATATCAAGCGACAAAGAATAACAAAGTTCTCCCATTTCCTGCTTTCGTACCCAGTTGGTGCTTCTACCTCAACTTGGTCCTCTACGCTCTTATTGGGCCCGCAGTCCTCTTGGCGCTCCAGGTGCCCAAGGCCAAGCACGAGAAGACGGTCATTCAGCGCATCATCGAGATCGACTGGCTCGGCAGCTTCCTGATCCTCGGATCTCTCATTTCTCTCCTCCTCGTGCTTCAATGGGGAGGTGTCGACTACGCATGGGGCGACTCCAAGATCATCGGTCTCATCGTCGGCTTCGTCGTCATTGCCATTGCTTTCCTTGTCGATCAGTGGTTCATGGGCGAGATGGCTACAATTCCTTTCCGACTGTTCAAGCAGCGAACAGTCGGCTTCGGCACCATCGTCAACTTTGGTGTCGCAGGTGCATACTTTACCGAGCTCTACTACTTGCCCATCTACTTCCAAGCGGTCCGCGGCTCATCTGCCATTCGCGCAAGTGTCCAGATGCTTTCATTCATCGTCGCTGTCGTCTTTGCAGTCACAGTCATCGGCGGCGTCGTCAACAAGACCGGTCACTACATCCCCTTCCTCATCGTTGGTACTGCACTGGTGGCCATCGGCGGTGGCATCCTTTCCGTCTTCGAGGTTGACACCAGCCTTTCGGAGTACGTCGGCCTCCAATTCTTGGCTGGTTTCGGTCCGGGTATGAGTTGGATGCTGCCATTCATCGCAGCTTCTGCGGCACTCGCTCCTCAAGACATCGCGCTCGGCAGCGGTATCGTCATCTTCTTCCAGACTCTTGGTGGAACGATCTTCGTGTCCGTCGCGCAGTCCGTGTTCCAAAACAAGTTCCAGCTTTACCTCAACGAGATCCCTGGAGCAGACCCTGGATCCATCCTACGCCACGGTATCTCCGCTTTCCGCGAGACCACACCTGCAGAGATTCTTCCGGCAGTCCTCGACGCTGCAAACCACGCCCTCAGCCGCGTCTGGATCATCGTCGGTGTGCTCGGCGCTTTCGCCTTTGTGGGCGTCTTCGGCATGGAGCTCAGACGCAAGATCCCTATTGGCGCCAGCGCTCCTGGTGGTCTCTAAAGGTCGCGCAGCGCCGCGGTGGGCAGCTCTGACTACGCATACCACTCCGACCCGATCCTGCGCGATCACCGCTCTCAAATTCTCACGTTCCAATTTCCACAAGATTGTCCGATGCTGCCTTTCCAGCGCCTGCCGTATACATGCCTAGACTCTTCCCCATCATGTACTATTTGAGGATCTTACGAGTTCAAATGAATACCAAAACGCTCAACCTTTGACCGGTGTTTGACGGGCATTTTGCCCGTGCGCGCTTGATTCGGAAGTTCTCCACACCTTGTTGCCGGTCTCTTCGCCCTGGGAAGGTGAACATACGACTATGATACGCTAATTACGCTTGAAGACCTCATCATGACTCGTGTGACTCTTGATGGGCGTGGACGAGCCCACCGTAATCCTTGTTCAACAGCTGTTTAACTCACGACTGCCATGATGTCACGTGCCCTTGTGCCTCCACTTCTAGAAAATGCCATGGGTCGTGCGCACGCGTCGCGGGTCAGCGCTGCGTGAGTATGACAGCTAGGGTATGAGGCATCGCCAGACGGGCTTGGAAGTGGCTTACACCACCAACACCATCATCCTCATCCAAGCGCGACGTCACATTCTCAACATGTTGCGACCTTCCTTCGCAAGTTTGGCGCGGTCCCTTCAGACTTCGCTGGCCCTGAGCTCTTCAGCTGCCAGCAAAGGCGTGACCGCGTCCGCTGCGCCGGTCCGAATGAACTCTACCCTCTCGCCCCTCAGGCACGCGTTCCAGCAACAGAAAGCCCAAGCGTCCCAGTCACTCTTGCGACTGCAATCAGGCGCGAGAATTTCTTCACCGAATAGCATCGGCCAGCAGGTCCGCGGTGTTCGGACCTCACCTTTCAGACCTCAGGGTGGCGCAGGCGACAAGATCAAAGCGTTTTCGCTGCCTCATCAAGCTCCTAGCGGTCCGCGATCCATGGGTGAGCCAGGAGCATGGGCTAGACTTCTGAGCTCTGGTGGTCTCATCGTGGGTGGTGCAGTAGCAGGTAAGTCTGACGACTCCTTGATCGTGGTTGCCCTGATGACGCTGACAGAGCAGCGCCTTTTGCCACCCATCACAGTGCACTGGCTAATGAACCGAGAGACGCGCGACGCGCCCTTCAGCGAGTTCGTTTCCAATTACGTCCACTCCACCTTCGGCTGGCTAGCTACAGGTCTCGCAATGACGGGTGGCGGTGCTTTCCTTCTGCATCGTATGGGAGCCAGTCGATCTCTTATGGCCGCCAATCCTTGGCTGGTCATGGGAGCTGGACTGGTTTGCTCCATCGGCGGCATGATCGGGGCTCAGACTTTGCCACCTGGTAGCCCTGGAAAGATGGCCAGCTACGTGCTTTTCAACGCTGCGCAAGCTGCCGTGCTCTCTCCGCTCTTCTTCTTTGCGCCTGCAGTGCTTTCTCGCGCTGGTGAGTCGACGACTTCGTGTCAGCGGAGCACGTCCAGGCCACTGACCTATCCATGTCGACACTTCGCAGCTCTTTATACCGCTGGTATTGTCGGATCGTGCTGCTGGGTCGGCATGACCGCAAAGGATGGACAGTACCTGTGGCTCGGAACACCATTGCTCATTGGTGTGTCCATCGTGGCGCTCTCCTCAATCGCGCCTCTCGTTCTGCCAGCGACGGCTTTCCGAGCTCTCGCAGTGACCGAAGCTTTGTCGATCTACGGAGGACTTGGTGTCTTCTCCCTCTTCCTCATTTACGACTCTCAGTCGATTGTCAGGAAAGCTCAGATGGCTCAAGCAGGAATGATCCCTGCCGACCCTCTCCGAGACAGCATCGGCTTGGAGTTGGACGCTATCAACATCTTCGTCAGGCTCGTCACTATTCTCGGCGGCCAGCAGCGAAAGCGATGAGCACCTTCGATGGTCCTGACTTAGTGTGTACAAGACTACCGTCAAGAAAGCAATGCTCCAGATTTATCACCACTTCGACACATGAAGAGGGCGCCGAAGCCTGAATAGGTCCCAATGCTTTGGACAGGACAGGCGAGCAATTGACATTGATGCGTGCTATTCTCATAAAATTTGTGCTATCTGCCAAGGGCTTGATAGTCGAGTTGCAGACCTAACTTCTTTGTGACGCGCGCGGGCAGCGCATACACTGGGTCGATTTCCTGCAGCAACAAGCCTTGACCCGACTCTTCCTCTTTCAAAACGTCGGCTGACTCGTGACTTTGATCTTTGGCATTGTTGTCTAACCGATAGCCTAGCAGCGATAGCCCGGCAACGCCAAAGAAGGTGTGAAAGACGTCCGCTACATTGTCGGGCCTGTCTGCGATTCCACCGTGGTCAGGATCCTAAGTAGGATGCGATTGGTGAGGAAGTGTGAGTCAAGCTTCGTGCTCCGACGAGTGAAGTTGTGTGCAAACTTACCTGAGCAGATAGAATGAACTCGCAAAGCTTCGGAGGAGAAATCCAGTGCAGCTTGTGCAGGATGGAGAGAGCTGTGAGGACCCACCAACTGTAGCAAACCTGCGGGTGAGAGTCATCGTCATCGCGTTGTCAGACTGCAGCATGGTGGGCCCAACTGCGTGCGCGCCACCCAATACTCACATCCTCGAGCTTTTGAGGCCTGCCATTCAGCCCTCCGTTCTCTAGCTGCCTCTCGGCCAGCCAGGTGGCCGTTTTATCCTTGGCCTTCTTGTCTAATCCGTCCAGTCCACCCAGTATTGCCAAGGCTCCCATGCATACAAAGGCTTGCCCTGCGTGAGACTCTGCTCCGGGCACTGTGCCAAATCCGCCGTCGTGGTTGCGAACTGCGAGCACAGCACGGATGGTGAGAGGCTTGTCGAGATGATGCAGAGCTCCCAAGAGCGACAAGGTCGATACGCTGCAATAGAGGAATCGCGTGTCTTCTTCGAGATATGTCTGATCACCGCTGAATGCACCTGTGCTTGGGTTCTGGAGCGAGGTGATGACTGTTGACCTCAAGAGGTGTGCAATTAGACATGAGCAGCTCGTCAAGGCGAGCACAAAGAGCTTCACTCGCTCACTCACACTTGATCAGCTGGTCACGCTTCTCAGCATCAAGATCAGGCAAGGCATCGCAAAGAGCGAGTATTTGCACAGCGCTCAAACTAGCGAGAACATGCCCGTCGTGTCCCGGATGAGGGCCAAATGCTCCCCTCTCTTCATCCCAGCAGCTCAGTGTGAATTGCACCAGCTCGTTCCTGGGTAAAGCATCTGGAGCATCGAGTATGTGCAAGGTGCACAGGGCCCAGTAGATGGCATTTAGACGCAGGTGCGTTGTGAGGCGGTAGGCCAGAGAGGAGGTGTGTGTGTGAAGAGAGGCGATGTAGTGGATGTGAAGAGATCGTTGCAGGTATGGAGGAGGCTTGCTCGGACCAGCCACTGCGCCCGCGAAGCTCTCTGACGTTGTAGACATACTTGCTCTGGGTTCGTGGAGAGGATTTGATGGCCTCGCGGTGGAGATGGGGAACGCAGCAGCTTGTCAATTTTGGAAGAGCTACGAACAGCTGGCTTAATAGATGTGATGGTCGGGAGGTTGATGTGGAGGAACTTGGCAAGCTGGATCGCTTTTGCGCTTCGTGCTGCTGTGGAGGCCCTGCCTGGCCTCGGCTCGTATTGTGTTTGATAGGTGCTCATCCACAATTCAGTGGAAGGGTGTGCGAGCGCTCATGAGTAGCTGCATCTAGCTATTCGAGAAGCCCAGCTGTGAGTCTTCAATTGCATGGTCACGAGTGCTAGAGGCTGATCTTGATGAATCACGAATGCAAGAAGCGAATCAAGTGAATCATGAGATTCGGGTCAGCCTTGAGATCGTGTTGCGAAGCACGAGGCTTCTCGCACGAGATGAGTATCTGCGCTTGCACGGGCGTCCTGACTCGGCTTCGCAGCAGGCATCTCGAGTCATAGCACCTGCTAGCCGATACGTCACCAAGATGGACTCTCACTACAGTCCTTCCAGAGTTGCCCTCATCTTCTCGACGAAATTGGACACGGTCCAGTGCCGCGATTGACAGCGTACATTTGCAGATTCGAGATTGACCACAACACACACATACAACGCTACCGTCTGTCCACATCTTTACACTTCCTCCCAAGCCGTCAAAGCACCACGAACAGACGCTACTTCCACCCGCAGTACACCGACACGACGCACCAAGCTCGCAACATCATGTCGGGCGTCAAAGATGCTCTTTCGCAGGCTGCTGCGGCGCTCCATCTGGGCGACAAGGAGCAAAGCACTGGACCTATCGGTGCGTTGGCTCGAAGTGCGCTGCTAGCAGCCAAGGCCTTCACTGCTGAATGATCAACCACCCTTCCTTCGCGCAGTCCACGTTGACGAGACTGCCGGATCAGACGAGACAGGCACCGGCTCAGCAGAGAAGCCTTTCCTGACAGCTGTTACCGCGCTCGTCTCCGCAGGACCCACAGCTCGGGTGCTAGTACGGAAAGCGCCAGCCGAAGGAACGGCACCCCCTGCCGACGCTGATGCTGCAGGATATCAGCCCATCTCTGGTGCTGGTCTGAAGAGAGCCAAGAAGGGCTACGAGGTTGCCATCAAGAAGCAGCAAAAGGAAGCCGAGAAGAGCAAAGGTGAGACCAGCAAGGCCGAGGACGAGAGCAAGAGGCTTGAGGACAGCAAGCAGGTCGTCCTCAGCAAGCCTGAAGATCTTGGCAAGAGGGTGAGTCAGCGCGTGCATTGGCTGTGACCGAATCACAAGATTGATTAATACGCTACCCTCCCGAGCAGATCAAGATCCGTGCTGGTATGCAGAGCCGTGATCAGCTTGTCCACATCTGCGGTTGGGTTCACCGTCTGCGAAGTCAAAAAGGCTTGATCTTCTTGGTCTTGCGAGATGGAACTGGCTACCTGCAGTGTGTTCTCAGCGGAGAGGCCGTGAGTTCTGTTGGGTCGAGGTGATCCTGACGCAAACAACCGCTCAGTGTGCTCAACGTCCACCTCCAGGCAAAGACGTACGATGCATTGACGCTCACTTTAGAATCTTCGGTTGAAGTGGTCGGAACAATCAAGGCGCTGCCTGAGGGCAAGAGTGCCCCTGACAACCACGAGCTTGCCGTATCTTGGTGGACTTGCGTCGGCAAAGCACCAGGCGGCGATGAAGCATTCAGCAATAGAGTTGCGGAAGTGAGTCAAGCGATTTGCGCGCGTCCGACCCCTGCTGGCTGGCTGCTAAGCCAACCTCCTCACCACAGACCGCCGAATTATCCTCTCTGGCTGATTCAAGACATCTTGTCATTCGAGGCGAGACAGCCTCTGCGGTGCTTAAGGTCCGAGCCGCCGTGCTGCAGGGATTCCGAGCAGAATTTGAGGATCAGGGCATTCTGGAGGTCACACCGCCCTGCATGGTGCAAACGCAAGTGGAAGGCGGCTCAACTTTGTTCAAATTTGACTACTATGGTCAGGAAGCCTTCTTGACTCAGAGCTCTCAACTCTACCTTGAGACTTGTTTGCCGGCGCTCGGAGACGTGTTTTGCGTTCAGGAAAGCTTCAGAGCCGAGAAGAGCCACACTAGGCGCCACTTGAGCGAGTACACGCACTTGGAAGCTGAACTCGGCTTCCTCACATTTGAGGACCTGCTTGCACACCTTGAACAATTGGTGAGTCCATCTTCCCCGGCCTTCAGTTCGACTCGCTTCGCTGTACTGACAGAGGAGCTCTTCTGCATCATAGATCTGCGGCACGATCGACCGTGTCCTGGCACATCCCACGTCCTCTTCCCTCATCCAGCAGCTCAACCCAGACTTCAAAGCTCCCAGCCGACCCTTCAAGCGGATGGACTACAAGGATGCGATCGCCTGGCTCAACGAGCACGACATCAAGACAGACGAAGGAGAAGACCACAAAGTCGGAGACGACATCGCCGAGGCCGCAGAGCGGAAGATGACGGATGCCATTGGCGTCCCAATCTTCCTTACAGGCTTCCCTCGTGAGATCAAAGCCTTCTACATGAAGCGCATTCCGGGCGACGAAGGCTTCACCGAGAGCGTCGATGTGCTCATGCCCGGCGTTGGAGAGATTGTGGGAGGATCGATGCGTATGAGCGGATCTCAGGAGCTGTTGGACGCGTACAAGCACGAAGGTATCGATGCCAAACCTTACCACTGGTACACCGACCAGCGCAAGTACGGTACTTGCGAGCATGGAGGATATGGACTGGGCGTGGAGAGATTCTTGGCTTGGCTCACCAACAGATGTAAGTGGGAGCATGTACCAGAGGTCATTAGGTGCGAATCTGACGAGTTTCTCAACGTTTCCGGCGCACCCTGCAGACACCGTCCGGGAAGCTTCGCTTTACCCTCGATACACTGGTGAGTAGGAGCACAGCGCTCTCCATCAGTGACCACTGCTGAACCCACAGTGTCTCTGAACAAACGCAGGACGCTGCCAACCTTGATCAAAGTCGGGCGCCCCTGATCCCGAGCCTGCCAGAGACATACTGGCAGATGCTTTCTGCCAAGCTGTCAAATCCAGGAGCAGAAGCTGTGCGAACTTCTTTGGACAGCAAGCAATTCAGTACGAATGCATGCGTACCACACAAGCGAGTGTTCTTGCTGACGCTTGAGACGGGGTCGTAGCATTTCCCGACGAGCCAGCAACGTCCATGAAAGGAGGACAGCGATACCCGATAAGCTAGCGAATCGTGGCGCGCATTCGGAACCCTCGCCGAGTGAACTTTGAACGCAGCTGTAGACTGGCCGAGGTAGAAATGCCGTTGTCCATATGGGCCTACATGCTTCGCACCATTTCCGTAACTCCGGCGCAAGTCACGAGTAGTGTGGCTGATGGCAAGGGATGAGGGGATGCGGATGTGAGGATGCCACGTACAGCTGCGTGGGCCGCCGCGCCGCCGCGCCGCTTGCAGTGAGACGTGTGCCTCTGCGGCGGGACCTTCTGCTGACGCTGCATGCATGAAATCGTCAATCGTGCCTGCTGGCCGGCTTTCATGGTGGAGCCGGGCCCGACCCATGCTGCTTCGTTGTGATTCATGAAGGCCATTTTCAACTTGCTCACGGCGCCCACCACCTCAGCTGCGGAACGCGGTGTCGCTCAACACAGATCACGATCGCTAACTTCACTCCACGGCCTAGAGAAGATGTCATCCATTGCAGCTTTCTTTGCAAGCCCTGGCTTCCGCGCGGGACTATACGCTGGCAATGCACTTTGGCACACCAGGTGCGTCGGATCGACGAGAGAGGTCTGTCAATGATGTGGAAGGACAAGTCCTCGAGCTGACGACTGGCCGCTTGAACGTTTGATGTGATCCCCTAGCGCTTTCATACACTTTGGTTTCTTACCCCAAAAAATGATGCGCAAGCTTTCTACGCGTGTCAAGAAGGTGGACACGATTGAAACACCGGAAGGAGACGCTTGGCACCATGATCTGGTCGGTATTCACTAATCATCGACTCGCGCTTTTTCAGTTATCAAAGCTTTCAGAGCTCATACTCGAAACCCATTTCGTGCCCAGATGCGCTACTTGGGCGGTATCAATGCTGGCTTTGTGGTTCTGGCAGCTTTGCGCTTCCTCCCGCTCCTCACATCCTCATCGATTTCCAAGCAACTCTCTGCGCGTAGAGGTAGCCTTTCCGTCCTGAGCGCAGATGGAGATCCAGCCGCTGCTCGCGCTCTGGACATTGTGACTTTGTCCGCGCTGGCCGCTGCGAATGCGAGTCAGGCTGCTCTGAACTTTTTCTGGGCCAGGCCTAGCGGCAGATGGATCGTGGGACACGGGTTCGATAGGATCACTGTGCTCGGTGAGAAGACTTCATGTTTGAACAGTCGAAGGAAGCCGACTCACTATTCTCACGTTCCGTCGTACTCTAGACACCGTGTTCACCATCCTCGATGTGACCGTAGTTGCCCTCCGGGCAGCCGGATGGTAAGCCACAAGCACAGAGAAATCTGCCGGACGGCACGGTCATGACTACAAGAACCTTTTTTTTTACCACAATCTGCGATAGAAAGTCAGGCTAAAATATTTGGCTTGACCAATGTCTCATTGATTGCCAATTTTTTGCACCAGTCTTGCGGGGGTGAGGGGTGGTAGCACAAGATGGGGTGATTGATGTCTGTTTTTCAAGCTCAAGCAGAGTCGTACTCGATCTTGAGGGAGGAAGGAATGGGCGACTCGCGAGACGTGTGGTCAAGGAAGAGCGTCGCAGTGGCAGCATCGGCATTGTGGCCCAAGTGCTCCTTGGCAGCCACGAAGTGACCACCGCTAACAGCTCTGCGGATGTTGGGCAAGGAGAAGACCGCCTTGAAGATGCCTCGAATGGCTGGCACGACGAGCGCAGCGCCGAAGCAGAAATGAAGGCCTGCGCCCATGTGGATGTAGAGCTTGCGATCTCTGCTTGGGTCCATCTTCTCGGGGTCCGGGAAGACATTGGGATCGAGGTGTGCCTGAGCGGTATTGACGATTACCTTGTCGCCCGCCTTGATCTCAATGTTTCCGCGAGGGCCGTCGTCTAGGTCAACATCGACAGCTGCGATGCGGGGCAGGCCGAGAACGACAGGACGCAGACGCATACCTTCCCAAATCCATCCCTCAAGCTCCTTGTCAGCTTCTGGAGTATCCTGCTTGACGAGCTCGACAACACGATCGAGTGCGTACTTGTTATGCGGCTCAAGCAAAAGATCGATGAGAAGGCCCGGTTGCTGGGTCATATTGCCGGCGATAGGAATGATCGTACCCGTGCAGTCCGCAACGAGCTGCTTGATAGGCTCGCCGGTCTTGATCAAGGAATGGTAGAGGAAGTCTGCCTCTTCCGAAACCTCGAACGAGGTGCCCTTAGCGAAACGGTCCAAAATGGCTTCCTTGACACCTGAGTTGGTCTTCAGGCGGCCCTCGAACACCTTCATGAGCTGTGGCCCATGTTGCTCAGCAGCATCGCGCAGTACCCAGCTTGCTGCAGGAATTTGGTCGAAGCTGGTGTAGAGGAAGAGGGTGGTCAAGAGCAGGCCTAGTTCGAACGTCGACATGAGTCCGTGAGGATTCTCTTTGGTCTTGAGGGGAATTGCGTATTTTTGAGCGGCCCACTGGATTGGGACGACGTTGCAGACGTCTCGCACAACGTCGACAACGTGGCGTTGGCCATTGTGATAGGAGAGACTGTGATCTTTGATGATGGCCTTGGCGTGCTCCAAGTGGTATTGCTCAGCCTTCTTTGCAAAGTCGGGATAGGAGCGGTATTGCTCAGCCTTCTTTGCAAAGTCGGGATAGCCAAAGAATGCGTTCTTCATGCGCAAAGACTTCGGATCGTGACCAGAGGCATCGTCGTGGCCAATCATGAACCGAGCGCCTGTGAGGTGCACAATGTTCTCGTCGTACGGCACACGGAAGCGCTCACGATCCAAGAAGATACCTTTAGCTGCAGCGTACGAGTGAGCACCGTGCATCTTGAGCTGCTTGGGTGGTCTAGAGGTGTCGTACTTGTCCAATTTCTTGTTCTCTTTGAGAATGTGGCGCACAGCCTTGGGAGTATAGAAAGGCAGCAGAGCATAGCTGGAGTACCTCTGCCATTGCGAAGGCAGGGTGCGGTAGAGGATGGTGGGCAGCATGCCACCGTACGCGCCAGGAGCAGCTTGAGTAATCTGCTGAGCTCCCCAGGAGGTCAGGGTGCTGCTGTTAAGGTCGAATGTGAGAAATCTATCTGCACGAATCAGCTGCACCGCATCGTTGAGAATAGCCCTTCCAATGGTGTGTCCGGGGCAGACGCCAGACCCTGGCATGCTTGGTTTGGCTTCCTCCGCAAGGAGGCCTGGGTAAAGTTCAAGATTGTCGACGTGGCCATACAATTTGGCCGCTGCGGCGGCAACCTGTGGATCAGGATTCCAGTCCTCGAAAGTTTCGAACGGCTTGAGATTCAGGTAGCTCCTGAACTCATTCATAGTGCAAAGGTTGAACACGTCCCGCGCCTGTTTTTGGCCAAGACAGTCTACAATGCGGAGAGCGGCTGGTGTTCCGTGAGCACCAAAAGCGTGTGCTGGGTCCTCAATGGAGTTCTTGATCATCTCTCCCAGTGCGACATCGTCGAATTTGCCGGTCTTAGGGTCACGCTTAAGGCCTGAGAATTGCCACTCCTTCTCGGGAGTAGTCTTGGTCATTTGGGCGTGCTTGGCTGCAACGATTCCGAACTCCTTGAGACCGATCTGCTCCACAGATTCAATACCCGGCAAGCTTGACTTCAAGGTGTCTTCCATCCATGCTGCGTCCTTCTGCGACATGACAGCGTGCCAGCGACTGTGAATGCAGTGCAAGTCAGCTCCACTTTTGGATAGACTCTGTTCGCAAGAAGACTCACTACAAAATATTGAACTCTGCGCTGTTCACAACTCCTGTACCGCGCTCGACTCGGCCAGCGCCGCCAAGCTCTCGAATTTCGGCGCCAAGGTCGAGGGACCACTCGGAATCTGCGCGCACCGTGTTGAGGATGGCCGCGACATAGTCTTTGAGGACGACTGTAGCGAAGAAGGCGACATTGACATTTCGCGAAAGCTGGGCAAACGGAAAAGGACACATCAGCGCTGACCTTCATTGGCTCAAGAATGCAGGATGGGCGCTCACTTGAAAGATATCTTCATCTTGGGCTTTTTTGCCCGCTTCATCAAGTTCGTTCCAGGGCTTGTACTTGCCGGACTCGTTGATTTGCAGCAGACGCTCTGCGATGTGGTTGTGGTGACGCGAGAACAGAATGACGATAGCAACGACACCAGGCGGCATCATCGCAATGCGCTCCGAGCTGAAAGTGTCGGGCCACAGTTCTCCATTTTTGTGGCTTCTGACAGCATCCTGCTGCTCTTGATTGAATCCTGTGAGGCGTGGAGCATCATTAGCAGCGGTCGAGGGACTGCGGAACATACCGCCACTCACCATACAGGACGCTCAGGTCGACGTAGCTGCTAGTTTGATTCCTGGTGTGGTCCTCGCGAGAGGTTTGGAAGCACTCATGAATGACTACCGTGGCGAAGCATGTGAAGAAGGCACTCAGTCCACCGGGGTGCTCCCTGAAAGGCGACTCGTTGTCAGGCCGACGCAAGAGCATGTCGTACACCTACACACGAGATATTGATCTGAGATCAGCAGGCGCGCATGCACGGCTCTATCTGCCTTTGCATAGAGACTCACAAGCTCAGGGTCAGGAAGATTCGCGGGCTTGGGGCGCATAGGCGGCACTGATCGCGCGTAGACGGAGCCAGCTTTACCCATCTCAGGGTTGTGCAAGTTGTTGCCTGAGACGCAGGTGCGGGCATGTCAGCAACTTCTTGCTATCTCAGTGCTGGCTCGCTCGCTCGCTCGCGCCGGAGCCGCTCACCTGACCCATCTGCGCTTCTGTACTTGGCAGTGTTGCCTACGACTGTGCCGTGCGGATGTGGCAGGTCTGTACAGCATGGCGAGAGTGTCAGCACCGATGGCAAAGAGAGCAGGTGCGAACTACTCACCACGCCACAGCATCTTGATGAAGCCGTTGGAGATCGCTGAAGAGAGACCGCTGCTGGGCGGAAGACTCTGCAGCATCTCGACACCATGCTCCAATAGCAGCTCTCTGTCATCGATTGGGTCACCCGAGCTCAAATCCTTCAAGGCCTCTGCCATGAACAACGAGTTCTTGACCCCGAGGTGTCGAATGTCGTGCATGACAGAGGTCTTGCCTTGCTGGTGGCCAGCTTGCTCATCGGTCATGCCATCGTCTGCCGTAGCAGGCTTCTTTCGGATGGTGCCGATCAGGTTCTTGATTTGACCCATTTTGTCGAGCCTTAGTGGGGAAAGTGGTGTATTCAGAAATTGGATAGCGCCTGGGAAGGTGAAGATGTGAAGCAAACCTCTGGAGTGATGCAGAGAAGGAATTGTACTACTCTGTTATAAGAATTCAGCTGTATGTTCACGGTCTGAGTGCTTGACATCCAGGCTTGAGGGAGCTGCGCGTCTACTCATTGCTCGAGCACATTTTCCTCTCGATCTTGCTGTTCACGCTCTTGGATAGTCTCTATAGCCGTCCGCTGCCCCGCACTCCGGTTCGTCGGAATCCCTGCTGATTGCAAGGCTGCCATTTCTCTGCGCTGCGCAATCAGTCTCAAGGCTTGGTTTCGGTGGAGGTGCGACTCGCTGATCACCTGCCTCATGTCGACTCTTGCTGACAAAACAGCAGTGGCCGCCGCCTCCTGCAGCTTAAGAAATTTGGTAGCTCGAAATTGTGAGTTACGGTCACGAGTCTTGACAGCGGCTTCTCGCAGCGGCGCACCAGCAGATCGAGACAATTTGCAATGACGGTCGTGTGCACGCGGCTCTTGACGATTGGATGCATGCGATTCAGCCCGTGTTCGACACATGATTGGCTGCTTGCCCGCCAGTCCACCTTCTTCCAGCTGCTAGCGTCGGCTGGCACCACAGCTGGCATCGCTCAAGACACGCCCATCACAGATGGGATGCGAAGGCCGTCGTTTGCTGCTGATGAAGAAAGCCCTTGCATTGACGTTGTCAGGCAGCTATACGGTCAAAGTCAAATCTGGCTTAGGCGGGCTAAGTCGGGAGTCGCCAATTCTCACAAGATGCTGAAGCTAGAATCGAAAGACAATCATTTGCATCCGCGTAGGTGCAGAGTGTTGAGTGCCTTGAGTGAATCATTGGTGGGCACGAGCGTGAGTGCGCTGTCCGTGACTTTGGCAACGTCACTCGATCGTGACTGCAATTAAGTGATCTGCCAGAGCGTGCACGGGCTGCGAAGACGAGCACGATGCAGCTTTGCGCGACATCAACACTTTTTCCAACTCCGACACACCGGTAAGTGCAGAGCTATGCGGCGCATCAGCAGCATGACGCCACGTATGCACCCTCCCACCTTGGAAACCCTACATGCAGTCACCGGTTGGCCCGTCTGCCGCTGCTGCTACAGGATGCAGCTAGCCTGGTCGCGCACAGATGAGTCTGCTGATGCGGCATTATTCTTCCCAATCTCGCCTTCGCCTTTTCCAAAGTTTGCTCTCAGGGCAAGTCTCACCTAGTGACAAGCTCTGAACTTTCGGGCAACTCCGTGGGAAGCTAGCTGCACGAGCGGGGTTGCGCAAATTGAAGTTTGATGATAAACCCCCGTGCGAAGTTGTCGCTCTGTCCGTGGTCACCTTGAGCTCTTTCATCCCACCTTTAACAAGCCTCAGTCAGACAGCCCTCCTGCTCCTGTTCTGACTATGATACAAGTAACCTCGATCGCTTCGGTCAATTTGTTCAGCGCTGGTCCTGAGTCACAGGCATCGAAAGTCCGACCATCTCGGGCAAACGCACGCCGCAGGCGTTAGCCGAAATCGTAGAAGCACCCTAGCTTCGCCGGCTGCCGGGCTTAGACAGCAGCTACAGGTAGGCAGCATCTGCGCTGCACCCAATTAAGTCAACATCGTGCGCCAAGCCGATGCTATATATGCAACGAAGCTGCCTCAAAATTGCCGGACTGTGTTGGAGTGTGCATGCCATTGCTTCCATTTGAATGCGAGAGCGATCTTGGATGCACAATTGTGTATGCGGGCCGGGCCCCTCTGGCGCCCCTCAATTGACTGCTGTCTGCGCCGGCAGGTCATTTGATATCCGGGCCGACGCGCTAGCGTGAACCTTGTGCGTTGTGCATCGGGTCGGCTCGCGACGGTCGATTTGCGGAGAATCAGGGCAATCAGCACGCATTGTTGACAGATGCCATATATGAATCTCATGCATCGCGATCGAGCAGAGCTGGCTGTCGTGGTGCTGACAGTGCCAAGATGCTGCATGGCTGGCTGCGTTCGTCAGCCAAGGCGAAGAACGCGAATAGAAATGGTGCTATTACGAGCCTAACCAAAATTTGGAACCTTGAATGAATCTGTCAGAAACGCACTCGGCGCAGCCAATCAAGCCCGCCGCTGACGAGCTTCCAGCCCGGCGCTAAATGACTACAGTGACCCTTCAGTTCTTCCAGAAGGCGTGGGGGGTCACGAGTCACAAGAGCAGACTGGAGAAGTGCCTGTATCGCTGCATATCGTTTGTTTCACCCCGCCTGGATTCACGTTTGGTCCGACCTCCACAACCACTCAAGACTGACGCACGTACACACAGCGGTCGTCGAAGCTGACGGGCCAAGGAGGAGCAAACAAGAGCATCACAAACAAGCTAATTCACGATTCACCCGACGCCTCACTTTGTGAACCCACAATTTGCCGCTGCAACACAGTCGTGAACGAGTCAGTAAACTCACGAGTGAGAGTCGTGCCTCTCTCGGGACAGACACATGTGTGAGGGAAATTTGTCTGGGCAATGTGCATACACAATTTCGAGTATAGCTCCCCCTCGTAGTCGGGGATTCAGCTTAGCAGAAGCTTGGCCGGACTTTGGACCTGGCGCTTCATGCGTGACTGTGAATGATCCCGAAAAGTCGCAAGTCACAGTCCCAAGTGCAAAGTCTCAGCGCCGCTCTGCCTGTACCCGAACCAATGAGTGAGCAAGAGGGGCCGAGGATGATCGCTATCCAACAGGCTTGAATGATTGAATTGCTCTCCAAACTTGTATCGTCGCCACAGCACGTGCCCTGCACCAGCACAAGACAAGCCAGCATCTCAAAGATCCTAGCGCCCATCACGCTTTCCATCGCTATAAGCAGCGCAGCAGACGCATTCGAGGCACGGAGCGGGAACATCAAATGTTCCAAACCACCACCATACATCGCATCCAAGCCCGACTTTGTCACTGAAGCCTGTGTTCGGATAGTGCAGCTCCGGCGCTTTCCAAGCAGAATACGTTCAGCCGCCAGAAGACATTCGAGCAGCAATGGGCGTCAGCGGCGACATCCCAGCGACGATCGCGGCAGTGCCGAATCACCGCAACTTCACAACCCGAGGACCATCTAGGACTCTGTGTATTCTTCTCGATGGCACTGGTGACCAGGTGAGAACACGCATCGCGTCTGAGGAGTTTTGTGTGCTTGCTAAAGCTTGACGCGCCGGATGCCAGTTCGATTGCGACAATTCCAATGTGGTCAAGCTTTTTGGGGCCCTGAAGAAAGACAGCTCTCAGAAGCTGTACTATCAGCCAGGCATCGGCACCTACAGCGGCTCGGGGAAGCTTCAATCAGGAATCAGCTCTGCTTCCGACATGGCTGTTGGCTCTGGTCTTGGCACCCACATCAAAGAGGCGTACTGTGAGTACCACATATCGAGCTGTGCGATCTGGCGCTGAGATGCAACCTTGTCGCCTGCCAGCGTTTCTCATGGGGAATTACACTGAAGGGGACAAGATCTGTATCTTTGGATTTAGTCGCGGAGCGTACACTGCGAGGGCATTGACTGGCATGCTGCTCAAGATTGGACTGCTTCCTGCCAACAACTCCTCCCAAGTTGCATTCGCATACAAGCAGTTCAAGGACGACACACCCACAGGATGGGAACAGTCCGCGTTGTTCAAGACCACGTTCTGCATCGACGTGAAGGTGCACTTCCTTGGATGCTGGGACACTGTCGCGTCGGTCGGCTTCATTCCTCGCCAGTTGCCCTTCGCGAAGAACAACACCAGTTGCGTTCGCTATTTCCGTCATGCGATGGCCCTCGACGAGCGACGTGCCAAGTTCAAGGTCTCGCATTGGGAGCAGAGAGCCCATGATGTGACACCGAAGCAGAGCAGTCAGAAGGTCACTCTAGACGACACTCCTTCCCTGACTCCTGGTGCGATGAACGATCCTCGCATTGCAGAAAAGCGAGCCGCTATTGCTCAAGAGCTAGCTATGAAGCGCAACAGCTCCATCAGCGCTGCTCGTCGCTTGAGTAGCATCCAATTTACGGAGGAGCCTGCCTCGATCGAGCCAGCGGAGGGCACAAACACTCCCACGAGTAACGGATCGGGCGAGTTTGGCAGCGTTCAAAAGACCCCTGGATCACCTTCGCGTCGCAAGAGCTTGCCTCTGGCCTTCCGTCGCAATTCTCAAGGACCCCAAGGGGATACCGAAGAGAGACCCAAAATGACGAAGGCGCAGACTCAAGAGGCATTGGCTCAGCGGTTCACCAAGGTATGCTCAATCGATTTTGCTTTCTTTAAACCCAAATCACTGACAAACAAATTCTTTGACAGCTTGACCAGCGCGAACTTGGCGGGGAGCGCTTCAAGACAGATGCGCTTGAAGTTTGGTTTGCGGGCGCCCATGCTGACGTTGGAGGTGCGTATGAGGAGCTCAGGACTTCAGAGCGGCGTGTCTTCAAGTAGTTGATCTGCCGGCGTCATACTCTTACTTGCAGGTGGTGCCGTTGGCAATGAGACTCGTCACGTAAGTTCAGTGGTTAGACGTACGCGTGATGTACTCAAAGCTCACACGTGTCCCGGTACAGGCTCTTTCCAACATCCCTTTGCGCTGGATGATCCGCCAAACTTTCGCCTGCGACACCGGCATTCTGTACAATGCGGACGTCCTGGCTGATTACGGCATGGATGTTCATACCTTGTATCCAACTTTGGTCGAGCGGCCCCGTCCTTTCTGCGGGTGAGTGGCTCACAGGCGCAAGGGATGGCAGTCGTTGCCGAGCAGCTGACCCACCACTGGTGACTTTTAGGCCGCCTCCTTCAGCAATTGATCGCTATGCCTCTGGCACGCTCCCTTCCCTGGCCGAGCGTCGTAAGTCGATCCGCAAGTCGCGTGCGGACGCCCTCGCTCGTTTGGAGAACAATGATGGCATCGCGACCTTCAATGACGGTGTGGGAGAATTTGCGCCACCAATCCCCACTCACCAACAGCTGGACACTCCGCACGTTGAAAAGGACCGGTCCCATTTGCGTAGCAATTCCTATGCTGGACTTACCGGCCGAGAGGAAGATGCGCAGCTTCCTGAAGCTTGGGAAGACTACTTCGACGCGCTGGCACCAATCAATGACCAGCTCAAAGACGCCAAGGGCTGGTGGATTCTTGAAGTCTACCCTACGAAGCACCGCGAGCAGCAGAACGATGTGAGCGATGAGCTTATTGAGCGAGTGATGCCCTACGATCTCTCACCTATTGCTGAATCCGACTCTCGATTCCTTGCTTCCGCAGGGCAAGTGGAAGAAAGGTATGTCGAAACCGGCGTGCTTCGCTGAAAAGTGCGGAGTCCACTCACCTCTCTTTCGACGTTTCACGTTCGCAGTGGTTGGCATGAACCTTGGTCGCTACCGCACGATTCGGGATGATGAGCCAAAGGTGCACTACTCTGTTATGCAGCGCAAGCAAGCCCAAGGCTACGAAATCCGCAACGTCATAGGCGAAAATAGCGTCATTGAGTGGGTCAAAAAGACCCGGCCTTCGATGCATACTTGAATGAGCTGACCCGCTGTTCTGCCTTGTTCAGATACGTCATGTGAATGCCGACCCTAGCCTTGTTTTAGGAGCCACATGCCTGCCTCGCCATCTTGATACGAATCAAAGCAAGCTTCACACTCTTTCTGGCTCATGCACCTCAAGCGATACCTTTCTGACTCGAGCTACGCGCATGTACCCGCTCCCCCAACGCTTGAACTTGCATCCAAGTGCTCGTCGCCAGTGCACGAGTTTGACGAGCACGTTCGGTTCGGATCATTTCTCAATCCAAAGACTTGACAACGTGAGCCTCGCTACAAGTCTCGCGCAGTGTTACCAGGTCGAGGGTCTTGACTCAGCGACTGCTTGTGTTGCAAGGGTTGCTCAGGGGTCGCCGCTAAGCTTTCTATGATTTCGGTGCATGGCGCAGATGCCAAGGTCGACAACGTCTCCGCCAGCTTCTCTGCAGCGCTGTAGCGGTAGCTTTGTCCTCTCTCAGCCGGCGAAGCTTGTAGGTACCGGTATAACCGTGGGGTTCGCTACAGAAACAGATGTGGTGACATCGAATCGCTAATCGAAATCACGATTTGCGGCGCTCGCATGTCGCGTGGCACACGATGCGGCATCCGCACATCTTGCGGAAGCCTCGCGCGCGCAGCTTAAACTTCTCGACGTGACATCAACATCGACATGTAATTGCGGAACGTGCAGTCACAGTTACGCGCTCGGCAAGACTGCTCAGGTGCCGTTTGCGGGCGGCCGAGCCCCCAAGTGTTGGTCTCGAAGTGTGCATGGACCAATGTGGAAAGTGCACCAACCGCGCTTAATTGAGCGCCGCGCCCGCTCGACCCTATCTAGCTGTGCCACTACAGCAGAGCAATCCGCTTGGCGGCATCAGGTGATTGAGATGCAGCAGGAGCCATATATATGTACACTCTTCGTAGAGGCACGGTCTCAGTGTCTCATGTCAGAATTGGCCGATCGAAGCAGGACCGGTGGTGAGCCTAATAAGCGAACCACCCGCCCAAGGCCCGCATGAATT
>CCYA01000065.1:279631-299137 GCA_900000165.1 Ceraceosorus bombacis
ATACCGAAACGCAGACCTGCTGACCAGCCAAGGCTTCCGCTGCTGCTGCTGCGCACGTTTGCAACCTCCGACACACGAGCAAGAACAACGACTATATTGGCATTCACACAGCCCCACCTTTTTGGATCTTCACCACCATGTCTCAGACTTTTGACGCTTCTTCCAACGCTCTCCTTCAACCTTCAGCCACGATGAACAACGCCGCTGGCCTCATGGCTGAGCACAGCCTCACCCTTCCCGATCGTGTACCCAACATGAACGAAGCCATCATCGTGCAAGCTCTTGAGCAGGTGAGCTTATAGCGTGACCGTGATCCTGACTGACTGTGCGCTGATGCTCTGCGCCACATCCGATCCTTTCCTCCTATAGCTCTACTCTTCAAGCTCAAGGGCAACTTCGTTGGAACCTTTTGCCGAGGAGGTCATTCTCACTCTGCCAAGTGGCGATGTCTGCGTGGGACTCACTGCTTTCCAAGCCAGATTTGGTCGAGCTTCCGATGAGGTGAGCTATGACCATGAAGTCGCGTGACGGGTCCCCAGTGAAGGTGCAAGGGAATTTGAACAGCGCCACCGGCGTCTTCAAGGTTGACAAGGCAGCCCAGAGCTGTCTCCCGTGGGGTGCGGTGGGGTGCGAACACTGCCAGAGCTGAACTGCCAGTTGATCATTTTGTTCGAGCTGACCCTCGTCCCACCTCCCTTCTCCGCCCATCTAGAACCCTCGCCCAGCACATGTGCGCTTGCTGGAGACGCCCGAGTCCCTGCCTGAGGGAACGATGTGCTTGGATGTGGTGCTGCCTGCTCAAGACACGACTTCGCAAGCTGGTGCGATCAGGAATCTGGTCGTTCTGAAGCGCAGGGCTGAGGACGGCAAGATCGTTTCAATGACCGAGGAGGAGGGCCATCGCAGAGTAAGTCACCTTTCAAGGCTTAGCTGGTAACTCGCATGCATCCAGTCGGATGTGGCTCAGCGTCGGCGACTGCCTGATGGTCGATAGCATTGAGGTGCTGACAGCAGAATGGCTTGACTCGCTGCAGGCCACCGCTCCTTTGGCGGCAAGGACTGCCGCTGCTTCCAACTTCTACAGCTGCTCTCCCACCGACAACATGGTGTCTCCTTGCACCAGCAAACTGAATTTGAGCAAGAAGAAGCACTTCATGAAGTGAGTAGCAGAATTAGATATCATTGCAGAGTCTTCACTGAGGATTGATACTGATACTAACTTTTCTCGAAATTCGCTACAGGGGCAAGCCGACCACCTTGTTCCCGGCAGCTGGGGCCAACTCTACCCGTGCGCCATCTAAGCTCAATCGAGTAGCATCAGACGAGAACGCGGAGCCATAAGATCTTCGTGCCTCGGCGAGCAAGCCCTACTCCGCACATGCTTGGTCCGTATTGAGCTCCAGCTCTCACGCGCCAAGTCGCCTTTGCAACCTTCGTATTTCTTCAATTCAACATCGTGTAACAACATCCAATCAGCCCCACACTTCCAGCCAGCGCGCTTCTTCTCTCAGAACCCCCTTTCCATGTTCTCTTTCGAGAACATACACCTTTTGGAGCCAAGAGGTCGCTTATGCCTGTGCGCGGGCCTTATTCTTGATTTCATCGTCGTCTCTTTGGGACTTAATTGATGATGACTTGTCAGACCGATGTTCGAGTCCAAAGCGACAAGACTACAATCGTGAATCTCCAATGCCGCAATACATATCACACTATTCGCATGTTCGCGTGTCTGCGCGCGTGCTCCAGCTATGTACATGCAGGTGATTCACGCGAGCACAGCTAGTACATAGCTATGTTCCAGGCTTGATCCTGATGACACCCAGATGAATGTTTTGAGATCAAATCTGTCTCAAGGGCTACACGTATACAGAGGTGTAGCCCACTGTGACTCATTTATGCTTGCATCATGCACGGCGCCACGATCGACCGCTGGAGCACGATCACCGCCTTGCCTTTGTTGACTCTGACTGCAATGGCTCGGGCGGCTGCTATATAGGCTGTTTGTGAACAACCTATGTATAGCCGCACGGGTCAGTGATGGTGCATGACTTGCGCGCCTGCTGCTGATGATTCAGCTTTCAGCTACATGGGTGATGCCCCATTTACAGTTAACCGCATTTGAAGCAATTCGGGACCATCCAAATCCACGCAAATCGGAAGCTTGGCGGGTGATGCTGCTGCTGCTGGATGGGGCGGATAGGATGTCGCGCGGCATTCATCACCGCCGCGCGCTATATCGTATGAGAGGCCGGTACGGTATAGGCGTACAGAGACCGAGACCCCCGGCGTAAGTAATTAATGCAGACTCTGCTTGCTGCTGCCTGCTGCTTTGCCATATATGCAACGCTCAGCTGATGGTTCTAGCTGCGGGCCAAAGTGGTCCCGGTAAAGGCATTCAAACAGTGTGAGTGCATATACCAGCACAGCGTTCAACAGGACGCTCCGCTCCGTTGGTGGCTTGAGTGTCGCAGCCCTTTGTGCGTCTCCTCGCCCTTTTTCTTTCCCATATGCTGCCCCTCACTGCTCCCACATCACGACCGATTTTGGCACCTTTGCGGAGCTCCTGTTGGCTGCTCGTCACCCTCGGCCCCTGAATCTGTCAGCGCCATGCCCGAACAGCTGACCCACTCCCTTTCTGCGGTGTGCCAAAAGACAGGCAAAGAAATCCCAAGCAAGGAAAAACGCCATCTCTACTCGGCTGCACAGAGACAGCCAGCTACGATCCTCGAATGAGCTTGGATGATCGCAAATGCAGCTCGCGTCGTCGTGACGTGCCACGTCGAGAAAGATCTGCGAGGATGTTGAGCTGCAGCAACGGACCGCCCTTCTTCCGTACAGCAAGCGGCACTCACAACACCCACTCCTCCGAGCGCACAGACCGCCAACGATCTCGCAGCAACTCCCAACATCACGCATCGGACCTTGCCCATGCACACGCATTTGCACGGCACTACCTTGCTCCTTTCGGTCAAGCGCCCCGGCCTCCTAGGTCAGCACCTCCATCCGCGTCTGCATCCACACCATCACTTGCAGAGAACCAACACGCTTCTCAAGATGCAACAGCAGGCGCATTGGTGGCAGCGGCGGCGAAGACGGATGCATCTAGACGACCTGGATCTAAGCTTGCGCACGCTGCAAAGAACGCGATAAGGAGACTATCCAGCTCTTCTTCTTTGAACAATTCTCCCCTTCCCAGTCGCAAAACCAGCGAAGCAAGATCCTTGACGGCAAATTTGCCAGCAGAGTCCAAATCGTCTCCCTGTCTGAGCCACAAGCAAGCATCGAGCGACCGGATTTCTGACGCGTACAGCGATCCAAGCTTCTCCCGTAGAAGTTCGTCCACATCGCTCAGCTCATCGGCACTGGTCACGCTGACCAATGCAGCACGCCCCAAAGGTCAAACCTTTGCGTGGCATCTCGGATCGGATGACGAAGATGCGCTCGAAGAGCTCAATGATGATGGACTGTCGTATCATGATGGCTCTCTACAAAGACCTGCGTCTTCCAGCAGATCTGGATTAGGAATCTCTGAGGCACACAGACCAGTAGGAAGATCGCTCGACACCAGAATGCACGCGGCGGTGGCAAACAATTCTTCGCAGCTACTCTCTGAAGACGCTACGCCCTTTCCACCTCCGTCGGCTACGACAGAGGCAACCCTGCACCTGGCTAGTCTGAGTCCCTATCCTTACCAACTCATCTCTTTGGCCTACTCCTACGCCAGTCATTCTCACAGCTCGACAGATGCGCCTCGTGCTTGTGTGCGAAACTCTTCCTCGGCTCAGTCCCTCCGATCGCTGGCCAATCATCTCTCTGCCGTCTCTCTTTCGGCTTCAGCACCAATTGCATCGCCCACTTCATCACCTACCCCCAGAAAGAAGGCACGAGCGCCCACAAAGGTGTTGGACTTGGGCTGCGGAGCAGGTGTGCTCTCCCTCTTCGCGTCTTCCTGGCCCAACATTCGAGCTCTGATTGCTCGAGATCCAGATGCAGCCGCAATAGACCTAGCGCGAGCTTCTCGAGAGTTGAGCGACGCGCAACGTCGCTTCTTGGGATTCCATCCTTGTAGCACACAGAATATATGCTATAGAGATGCTGACGATGGAAACGGAAGGCGGGGAAAGGGATGTAGACAGGGTGATAATGAGACGGCAAACGTGGTTCTGGGATGGAGCGAGAAAGAGGGCTGTATGCTCGATTGGGACATTTCGTGAGTCGCTTAATGTGATTTCCCTCTGCCTTGGAGGTGCGAGGCTGCATCTCTTCTTACTGGGTTCCCTTCATTGCTGCTGGTTGGACGGTCGCAGCGTGGGCACAGCAGAACGACCTCGTGTGCCGCTGGAGCTTGTTGGCAAGCTCGATGTGATTATGCTCGGATCGAGCGCACATTTGCTGGAATGGGGCGAAAATGTTGAGACGGATGTCGAAGCTCCAAATGAGCGCAAGCCGCCAGATGACGAGCGCACGACCCATGGAGCTCACCTTTACAACATCTGGCATAAGCTGCTCAGACCCGGTGGCTCGCTTCTGATCATGGGTGTCAAAGCCGTACCTGGCTCGCTGCAAGGCCCATCATTGATACCTGCACACTCCAAGGAGCATATTGCGGGCGTCAGGAGCGTTCCGTGCACCCCTCTGTTGAGCCCCCAAGGTGCCTCGCGGTCGACCCAATCACTACGAGAAGCGCTGGATGGTTTGCCTCTTCACCCTTCGCTCTCGCCATTCTTTGGCTCGAGAACGCTTTGGGGTGCTAGGTCCATGTATGCCCAACTACCCCTGCCATGGGACGAAAGTGTTCGTGCTTCAGGTTGGAATAGCGAGTCACTCAGAAGGTGGGTGCTCGATCCCGCTAGAGTTGAGTACAACCCCTCGCTGGAAGCGAATGCGAACTCGTGCTCCTTACCAACGGCGAGCAAAGTCGAGAGTGCGGATCGACTGGATGCCTGGCCATCTTGGGCCTCGACGCCTGAGCCTACACCCTCGCAACTTCGGGAGCAAGCTGAAAAGTGGATCACCCCGCGAGCTTTGGCTGCTTGGGTGAGTGGGTCTTTCTCGTAGCCATCTTCAGCGCGCCCTGCGTGCTCATCTCCTCTCCTCCCGGCCTCTGTCAGTTTCGCAACACAGCTCCATACGCAGCCTACTTGCGCTCCTTGTCCGTGCAGCCTACGCCATTTCTCCCACAGCTTCCCAGCACAACGATCGGCAAGGAGAGTCCCGACAAGGCACAAAGCTCCGAAGACGGAGATGTGGTGGGCCTTGCGTTCAAGGCGGCCTGCGAAGTGGGCGGTATCAGCATGGATGAGCGCATCCCTTTAGTCTTTCCTTCGGTGCTGCTTGCAATGCAGCGAGATTGAAGATTATCAACACACTTCCGATCAGGATCGCAAGTCACGAGCTGCAACATCCCTTCTTCACGATCCCATTGCAACGAGGTCATGCCAACACTTTGACAGCAACCTCCTTTTCCGCACACGGCACGCCAACGCCTGCACTAGGTTCCGTGATCTTTCTTTGAGCCGCTCTTGTACAACATGACCGCCACACAGCTCTGCTTGCAAGGCTTTCTGCGCCCCTCGCCATCGGTTCTCAGCATGTAGCACTACTTTCACCCCATCACTACTACTAATACATCTGCGTGAAATTATTGCAGCAGAGCTTTATTTCTTGCGGATAATAGACAGAGCTGCGCCTTAGTAAGGTGACAATGATTCTTTACCCATTCGAAGAAGTGCCGCGCATCATCCACTTGTCGACAAGGTCCCCAAACTCCATCTCAGTTGGGCCGGCTAAAGTAGAATCTGAAGCTTGACTCTGTGCGGGAGCAAGAGCCGGCTGATGATCGCTCCTAGCAGCAGCTTGCATATTTGATTGAGCAGACACACCGGCTGCAACGCCGGAATGATGCTGCATCGAGAAAGGCGACGAAGGCATGGAAATGTGGCGCTGAGGCATATCAAAAGCAGCGTGCACTTGCACGGAGCTCGTGCCGGTTGTCAAGGGTAGACCTTCGATGGGGTGGCTCTCAAAATTGACCGGCGCTGCAAAGTCAAGCGGTATGATGCCGCTTCCGATGTCCGGTCCGCTCATCGAAGGCCGACGGAGCTCATCCGGCGCTCTTAGACCCAAGTGGTACAGTAGAGCGGATTGATCTGCGCTGCTGCCCGCCGCGTCGAAAAGGTCGGTAAAGCTTTCCGCTTCGCTGCGAGGAGTCTGCGATGCAATTTGCTGATGGTCCACAAGACCTCCGAAAGGGGCTGCTGGACCAAATTGAGACGAGCTCGGTGTAGATGCTTGTGCGGCACCTGCTCCACCAAAATTGCCTAAATACGCATGTTCGTTGTCTGCAAATGTCGCATGCATTGGGACGTTGCCAGCTTCAGTGAGACCTAAGGCGTAAGCAAGCGCATGGGCACCATCTAGAATGCTGTTCATGGACGCAAGATTGTCGAAGGGCACACTGTCCGACTGCCCGGTTTCTGCAAGCGTCGTGCCGCGTTCGTCTGTACTCGCTGCTATGGCTGCTCCGTCACTGGGGACCCGCACCTCCGCTTCGAGTGGGCGCTGCAAGACCGGGCTTGTTGCGCCTTTTTCTGCACCTCTTTTCAAAGTAGGAAGCATGCTAGCAATGCTGGCGAAAGCCGCGTTCCAAGCAGAGGCCCCGCTGTGGGCCACCTTCTCAAGCGCATCCCACTCTTCCGACCCTTTACCGCTGGACGGTGCCAAGAGATGAGCGGCAGACAGCGCAAAGAAAGGCGCCAGCGGCGGCAGTCTGCTATCACCAAAGCATTCGCAGAAGCGGTACAACAGGCGAGGCAGAGCTCCGGTCGACGTTGGACTTTGAATAGTGACTCGCTTCCAGTCGCCTCGACCGCTTGGTCGCCTGTCTAGGTCATCACCAGACGAATCCGACGACTGAATCAGTGGCAACCTCCACAAGTTGGTGAGGCCGCTAACCGCGATATGCTTGACGACAAGCTTGTCTCCCGACGGGGAGGCATTGTACGCCCTTGTGCCGGCGTCCGTAGAGCCCGCCGAAGCCTTGTCAAGGACCGCTGACCAATCTTGTTTCGCGGCAGCAAGCGCCGCGCGCTCGACAAGAGTAAAGCTGTAATGGCAGAGCATCGAAAGATGCCACATATGGCAGGGCTGAGGTTGGAGCGGCCGGTCAGGCCCAGCAAGAGATGCAGCGCCTGGCGTCGCTTGAACCATAATCGCGAGATGCCTTGGCAACATGGTCCGCCAACGATGCAGTCGTGCGGCCCAAGTGTTGATCTTTGCTTCGACTGCAGATTGAGCTGCAGCTGCGGCCGAATTCTTGTCTTCACCGTGCAGAACCTCCGGAAGCTGGATTCCCAATAATATGTCGTTGACGATCACAGCAAGCTCGGTCTGCGCCACGAATGTCGAGAGGGCCCGGCTTTTGACCATTTTCGTCTGTGGTGCTTCTCCAGGAGCTCTAGGCGGAGCTCGGGCCTGGACGAGTGCCCACTCGTCATTCAAATCTACATCAGGAAGAGGTACCGAGCCGTCGATGGCACGAAGCAGAGGCGGACGTCCAAGCGCCGCGGACATGAATGTCTCTATACAAAAGAGCGAATGGTAGGTTAAGCTCCTCTGACGCTGAGTTAGAGCACTTCGGTGCAAAGATGAGCGCTGGGTCGGCGATCTTGCATTCGCGTCACGTTGCTGTCTAAGAGTTTCCCTAGAGCTTGGACTCGCGTTGCTTGATTGCGTAGAAGTCGGACCCGCACGCTCCAATTGTAGGTCCTGAGCCAGCCTCGTTGCGATGCCCAGACCGACCCACGCGCGCGAGTGATGCCCCAGCAGCATGTCGGCTATGGTGATCAGCATCGTAGCCTGAACGGCTTCCAGATCGTGGGGCGCATCTGCACGAGTCCTTCTTGTAGCACGAAAATCATCATCGGCAAATACAACGTCCGCCGAGGTAGCAAAGAACAGCGATCGCGCTCGCGCATGGCAGTCGTCGCCCAAAGCACGCAACTGGTCGCAATCGACTGGTCTAACAGTGATGCTAGGAGATTGTCCAGATGCGTGAGAGCTGCTCCATCCAGAGGAGGTACTGCCGTACCCATAGCACGCCACCGCGCATATCGCCAGCACAAGCGCGGTTCTGCCTGATGGCGGGCATCCTTCAGGTCCTCCGAATGCCGCGCACGGTCCCGCTGGTCCAATGAACAAGCGCTTTCCTCCTTGCCTCATTGCCGCGCTGCTCCACCGTAGTAGCGAATCCTTATCAACAAAGGGATACAAGGGGTGAAAGTGGGTGAAGTACGCATCCAGCAGGTTGTCCATCTCGTCCTCCAGCTCAGCAGGTAGCGCCAGTGCGTTGGCGAGATCTTCAGTGGCAGTGGGACTTTGCTGGCTATGGAGTGGAGGCGCATCTGATCTAGGCGTCGTCAGACTCGCGCCAGGTGCCCATGTAGCATCCCTAGAAATGGGTGCTAGATGCGAAGAGATGCTTGGCAGCTGGCTTGTTGAGCCTTGCCTGACCGATGTCTGCGAGGCACGGGGCCGACCTCGCGTGAAGCGTTCGGCATCCCGTGCAGTGGAGATAGACTCCGCTGACCAAGAGCCCACTGAGCCTTGCGCTGATTCGTCAACATGTCGAGCTTGGCTGAATGGAAAGATGCTGCCGCGCGAGAAGCTTGGAGAGGCGGTTCGAGATCCTGAAGCGTCATGGGACCACTGCATTTGCTGCGTCAGAGACGGTCCTTCGCGGGAAGTAGAAAGTGCAGGGATGGCATTTGGAGTGGGTCGATTGTATGATGAGCTGCCAGACTTCTGAGCTGAAGTCGGATTTGGTCTGACCTGATGCGGCGATGCTAGATTTCGTTGGTGTGCTTTGAGAGGTTGGCTAGCTGACAAGCGCAGGATCGAGTCCCTCGCGGCTGCGGAACGCCGCAGCTCGTCTCGCAGTTCTGCTTCGCTCATCTCCTCCTCTTTGAGAACATTGGAAGCTTCCCCAGTGGCTGGGATGCGTAGGCCCAAAAACGGGGCTACGGATGTAGCAAGATCGCTTTGCCTCCACGTGTCCCTTGCCTGCGATCGACTTTGTTGCGGAAAGAAGGAACCTCGATCACTCTTGGGCGAGGACACCTCTGGGGTATCATTGTCGGGGGGTCTAGACTGCCGACCTGCTGCAGAAGCCGAAAGCGCAATTTTCTCATCGAAGACGAGCCTTTGCACTGCGTCGACTGTCAGGCTCGGAAAAGAATCTAGCAGGAAGCCGAGGATGGACTCGAGAGCCTCGATTTGTTCCTCTAGCCTCTGCCTTACGCCTTGTAAAGGTCCACGTTTCTTTTCCGGTCGCTCGTACGTGCAAGGACGCCCAACCTTTTTGCAGATCAGGCAGACCGGCTGTGCACCGTCACACTTGTCCTTCTTACTGTTCGATCGGCATCAAGGTGGTGGGGTCAGCGATACTGTCCTGACTGTTGCTCCGGTCAGAAGCGGAGCTGGTCGATGGTGGATGGCGTCGAGACGACAGCCGTCCGGAAACATGGCTCTTCAACGTGGCTGCTGAGCGTTCGATGATGCCTGCTGTACGCTAAGGGACATAGAGTGATGACTCACGTATAGCACTGATCGCACGCTCTGCTGACCCTCTTTCGCTTCTGTGATGCGCCCGCGTCGGCTCCTGCGATATCCGAGTCGGCCATGCCCGACTAAGCCCGTGCGCTCGAGCGTTCCAGTGATGCTTTGTGTCGCAGAATGGTCGCGCTGTTCAGAGCTTTGTCGAACAGATTTAGTGATGCGCGTACACTGCCGATGTCTTGGCGAGCCCCAGCGCGGGCAAGTCCGGTTGGCGTAGCGCGAAGAGGGAGCTGAGAAGCGAGTGGGGCACGTGAGGGGGACGAAAGAGCAGTGTTCAGCGACGGCTTCATGAAGATGCGAGTCCAACGCTTTCTGTGAGCGGACCGGACCCTCGCGAGAAGCACCCTCAGTGATGGTGGCGGGAAAATACGGCCCTCGTATCAGTAACCAGTCAACACTCGCAGATTGGTCATTCATCAGTCACAGTGACAACAAACATCACGAGTTCAGAGTATGTGAGGTGAGCGCGTCACAGGCGACACTCACGACCTGCGCGATCCACCCAAAAGACATGTTCCCCATACAAATGCAGCTCTCTCGCACGAGACGTGACTCACGACTTGTCCCTCCACATCAAGTGGATCACAAATCATACCACAAGTTACTATACTACCGGTACTTGAGGTGAGTGTACTGTATTGTAGTGCGACAGTCTGACTGATGTCTGCGGTACTTTTCTTGTTTACTCATTCGGCAAGTCGAGGATCGCGATGAAGCGTATAAAGCTACGGCTTCACTCACACGCTCAATCTCACTAGATTGCACACACTCTCCCTCCATGTCCTGCTGCAAGTCGATACTCTTCGCATCTGCAACAACACCACTCTGCAGACAACTCGTGCCCTTTGTGAATAGCAAACATGCCTCAAGCAGTCATTGTCCACGACGTGCTGGGCACTCTCTTCAGGTATGTGGCTGCCTCATGTACTTCACGACGGCAGGCCCGAGAGACTCCAGCTGATGCTTTGCGGTCTTTGATGGCATCCGAGCAGCCTAGACGAACCGATTTCGGCGCTTCGTCAGGCCTTCTCCGATCAATTGTCTTCGCAGCCAGACATTGTGCCGGAGCTCATCATCATGGATTGGTATCACGCTGCGCAACGTGACTTTCTCAATCTAAGCATCAACAACGCATACATGCCAATCTCCGAAGTTTTCAAGAGCACTCTTCCGAGGATACTGCTTCAAGCTGGCTTGAGACCAACAGATGCGGCAGTGCAGAAAGCAGCAGCAAGCGATGCCGCGAACGCATTGCGTCGAGGCGGGGCTCTGCAGGGTCCAGGACCTAATGGAGATGTCAAAGGCTTTGACGATGAAGTGTCTCAGATCATGTCATCACTGCAACGCTTGACACCCAGACCCGGCATGCTCGAGGCTTGGAAGCGGTACGAGGCCGCACACGCAGAAGTGTGGGGCGCAACAAACGGCGGTCTCGCACTTGCTTACAAACTCTTCGAAGGCGCTCTCGGGCAGGGTTGCATCCAAAAGCAGCAGAAAGACCGAGGCACGGCTTTGTTTTCGTGCGACGAAATCGAAGTGGCTAAGCCGGATGCTAGGGTGTACGAGGCGGTGAGACAGAGAGCGACGCAAGGCAGACAGCCGCAAAGCATCGACCTCTGGTTTGTAGCCACGCATACATGGGTACGTGAGAGGTAGCAGAAGGGCCACCTCGCTCTAGTCGAAGCTCTACTCATCCGATCCGCTTCCTCGCAGGATCTCTTTGCGGCCAAGAAAGCAGGGTGAGACTGCTCTGCTGAATCGCGAGGATACGCACCGCTTGCAAGTCTTGCTCACACGGCCTTGCCCTTCGATGTCAGTTTCAAAACAGCATGGGTTTGGAACGAAGAGTTCCACGCGAGCTCAGCGATTTATGGAGAGCCAGACATCATTGCCTCGAATCTTGACGATGCAGCGAAGCAGATTCTGGAGCGCGCGCTGCGTACCTGAGGTCATGAGTTTGCGGAAGCGAATGACATTTGGCAAATTGGCACTGTGCTATGTTGATGGTCAATTGTGCGAGGTCCACGCAAGTGACGAGCCCGAGGAGGGCGGCGTTTCACTTTCCTCTTTTGCCACCTCTGCCGGCTTTGCCTCCCCGTGCTCTCTTGCTGGGTGTCCCTCTCTGTAAGCTGTCATCTTCATCCTCGTCTGCATCTCGCTTGACGGCCTTCTTGTCATCCGTGGCGCCCTCCGCGCCCAGATCCCCGGCGTTCCCGGCCTCCGCGATGCAGCTGGGGCAGTGCCACTCGCCCTCGGGCACGGAGCTCAAAGGCGGAGAAAGACACTTGAGGTGCCATGGGTTCTCGCATTTTTCGCATTCCAGTAACACGTCTTCGCTCCCTTGCGCCGACTCTTCTCTCGAGCATTTCAGACAGTGGTCAGAGGACGGCACGACTTCTGGAAATCTCGGCAGCTCGGAGTACTTTTCTCCTTGATTACGGGCGATGTCTGGGTGGGCGCGAAGCAGAAGGACACGCGTGAACAAGGAAGAATGGAGCGAAATGTAGGGCAGACGACTCACAGTACGTGGTATTTTGGCCTGCAGCAATGTCCAAGATAGAAACCTTGTCTAGCGGCTCACATCTGATCGGTTTTGTAGCGCTGCGGGGCTTCTCCGAACCCAGGCCGAGTTCTCCATTAGCAGCATTTTGTCCCCACACTACATTCATCGTGGCATCGCAGTCTGCGCGCATCGCAGCGTCAGGCTCATATGCGGTGACAAGTAGTGTGACACCTCCAAGAGCAACGTTGAGACAATGTACACCCATGAGCTCGTGAAAGTATTTGTAAGTCATGTAGCCTTGACCTGCACCACCTTCGCCCGAAGTCTTCCACTGAAAGGGTGTAGGGTGCGATTTGAGCGATGCATTGCGAATGTCGTGAATGCTGGACAGTGTACGCTCGCCAGACTCACCTTGCCAGCGAGATAGTACATGTGTTGCCTATCGAGGATCGCACTGCACGATGGTCCTGCATAGATCGCTTTGGCTCGCAGTACCGCATTGTCCCTGGCGAATTGTGGCACCAAGGTTGGTGACAATTGATCGGCCTGCATGCCTAAACCAAGCCTTCCATAGCCGCCGAAGCCCCACACGTAGACGTAGCCGTCCGCATCGAGGCTGGGGATAGCTTCGAGTAAGATGGTATGTATGAAGTGCAAGGGAGAACAGCGCAAGACTCACGCTACGGAGTGCTGCTGCCCGCATTGGACATCGACGATCTTCTTGTCTGCGAGCACTCCTCTGACAGGGACTGATCTCGGAACGCAGTTAATATTCTCTGGCATCAGCTTTCGAACGATTCGATGCGTGAAGCGGAGGCAGTGAACTCACGCGGATCGGTAAAGGTCTGAAAAGCCAGTTTGTTGCCCGATATGAAATGCTCTCCTGTTCTGCCGTTGCCCAGCTGCCCTTTCTCGGTGGAGCCGAGTGCGTAGACTGGAGTCGCAAGCAGGAAGGAGGGAGGCGATGAGTGCCGACAACACGAGGGACCTGCCGATCACCCAGCCTCACCTTTTCCAGACTCTGTGAGGAGGATTGAAAAGGTAAGGCCTGCTGAGGCTCTGACCAGCGGATCCTTTTCCTTCTCATACTGGCCACCAGTCACGCGTTTGAAGCCATTCACATCCCCAATCGCGTGGCCACACTGGCCCATCGCATTGCCGCCAGCAGAGTACAGGGTGCCGGCTCGAGTGACGATGAGGGAATGATTCCTGCCAGTGGCTGCCCAAACAATGTCACCCTGAGCTCCGGCTGGCAATGAAGGAGCGAAATGCTTGCTTCGATCCAGTCGGGTGGGCGCATCGATGCTGACTGTAGAGCTCGGCAGGCCGCATTGACCCTTTTCGTTCCGCCCAATCACCCAGACATCGCCCGAGACCGACAGGAAGAATGCGTGGCAGGAAGAGTGCGAGGAAAAGACCCGCTTCATGCGAATGTTTGAGACGGCCCGCAAGATGTGTGGCGCACTGAGGTCAGGTCTGACGATGATCATTTTAAGGGGGGTTGGTCTGTCAGCCTGGACCCTCACGAGCTACATGCGACTGCAAGCGCTTCACCTCTCATCCGTAGGCTTAAGCCCCTTTCTGCCCAGATTTGGCCAATCGGTCCCGCCAGCGATGAGCACTGCAAGGACCATCGAATGGTGAGCAGCAGGATCTTGAGCAAGCATATCGAGGCACAACACTCACCTCTACCCCAAAATGGCGGCTCTTTGACTTCTGATTGAGAGGCCATGATCGCGACGAAGGGTCTCACACTTCAAGAGAGGAGGTGCTCGGCTTGATCAGCTTTGGGCTACCCAGTCTGGATGGCAGCAAATTGAATCACGAATGACCTGCAATCGCGTCGCCTCGCTCCGAGAGCAACGGTGTGCCGTGCCGTACGCGTGCGGGCGATGATTACGTATATTGGGACGTCGGGATTCGCTGCCTGGTCCGATTCGGTTAGACGGCTTGCTAAAGTCGCGTAATTGCGTGTATGCTGTATATAGCGAGATGTGTTGAGATGCTCCGCATTTGACCGGAGAGTTCTGTCCGCACGCGACACCTCTGATATTCGCCGTTTGACGCTTTCGACGTGACGGAGCAGTTCAAGGTGGGGCGCGCTTCTGAAGCAAAGGACGCGTGACGCGTTGAGCGCGCCGCCAAACCACGTGTCGAGGTCAGGGAAGATGTCGTCTCGTCAGAATCATCTCGAGTCTGTTTAGCCCTATGCGGAGTCTCGGGTCCGCCCATGCTGCGTGCCCTTCGGCATGGTCGAGGCTGCAGGAGATGCCGAGGCGCGTTGAAGAGGGACACATGCATCACTGTACAACAAGAGTGCGCTCGCGATGCAGCAGCCGCGCTATAATGCGAACCTGCAGCAGCATCAGAAGCTCGACATGATGAGCGAAAAGAGGGGGGAATCGCTGTCGAGGTTTGCGTGGGAGATGGACCTGCCGCCGGTGCTGCTGCATGCCGATTAGGCGAAGCTGAGACCCCACTTGATCACGCAGACTGCTGGATTCACGACTGTGTTTTTGCTAAACTCGGATGATACAGAGATCTCAGCGGCAAGTTCGGCATTGTCTGCATCCGCCATGCAGCAGGTCCCTCCAGCGACCTTTCGCCACATCGTACGACACGCCTCCCCTCCACCTCCTCGGCGCTGAACGTTGCAGTCAAGAGTAGCCTAGCCTATCCACGCACTATGTGCCGGCGGCATCGCGGAAATCCTCATGACGACGCTTCGGCACATCGGTCGAGCAGTGTCAGGGAAACCAGCCAGCCGATTGAGCCGCTTGACCGACAGGAGGCCTGACCCCGTGTTCTCGACGCCCTGCGTCAGTGAGTCATCTGTGCTGGAAATCTTGCATCCTTGATTCGATTCGGTTTCACTGTGTGCGCGCCCACACGCCGACAAGGCCGACGTTTCCTTTGCGCCGTCGGATCGCGCATCCATTTGATTTGGGTAAGGGTGGGTGGTAGCTGTAAGGCTGCGATCGTGAATGAAAGGAAGCAGTAGAGCCAACGAAGAAGATGACGACGCACCCAAAGCTCGGAATTGTGCTGATCTGGCTCAAGCCTCGGTATTTGCGGCGCAGCGAAAGTCACCGTCTCGAGATGTCAGTCAATCCGGGCTCAGGGTTGGATCGCGTGGTTTGCAAAAAGGAAGTGCAGCTCGCGCAAACGGTACAGCGTGGCAGCCTGCCGTCGCCTGAGTTGCCCAGGATGATATATTTGATTTCGTGGGAGGGCGACGATACCCAACTCGGTCGACACACATCCCTCGCAATCCTCTCTCTCACTAATCACCACCATCCACACCACAACCTGTCTCGTATTCACGACTAACGACTCGACGCTCGTTGCGTACACATCCTATCAGTTCTCAGCACAACGCTTCTCCTGATTTCAGTACACACACTTCAACTGTCATTGCCACGATGCGTGCCGTCGCGATTGTAGGCGCAGCCTTGGCGCTTGCTGTTGTTGGCTCCGAAGCCAGGATTGGCATGGGTGTCTCGCCGCGTTTGGGCAAGCGATCCAAAGCAGGCGTCCCGTTGGACTTGTACGAACGTCACGCCGCTGGACACGATGTCGGCGGGGCTCGCATGACCCCAGTGGCTCGTCGCTCCCCAGCACCCGCCGCTCCTACCAACGAAGCACAGGAGGCTCAGATCAAGAGCGAGACGGAGGCATGCACACCCTACTCCATTCCCGGTGAGTCCGTGTGCTCAATGCAAAGTACTTCTACTCGGCTGACATTCTTTACACTATCAATCGCTTGACGCAGAGGTCGTCAACATCAAGGGTCAATTTCCCACCATCTGGCAGACCGCCGACATCGTTCCCGGTGATTCCGCTGCTCAGAGCGTCTGGCAGAACATCCAGAGTCAGAACATCATCCCGGCGGATATCAAGCCGAAGGGGACCCGTGAGTAGACGCGAAAGTCCACTGCCTTCCATCGCCGTGACTGATTTTCTCCAAGCACGATTTCACAGCCAACGGCGACTTCTCCAGCTTCACACCGACTTACGATCACTCGGACCCCGACTGCTGGTGGACTTTCGACAACTGCGTGAAGCCCAAGCACCCCAAAATTCCTGCCGACGTATACCAATGCCCTGAGCCTTCCACTTGGGGCTTAACTTTTGATGACGGACCCAACTGCACTCAAGAAGTACTGTACGACTTTCTGCAGCAACAAAATCAAAAGGCGACCATGTTTTACATCGGCTCCAACGTTCTTGACTGGCCGCTTCAAGCCCAGCGCGGTTTAGTCGACGGTCACCAGATCTGCGTCCACACATGGTCGCACCAATACATGACCGCTCTGTCCGACAGCCAGGTGTTCTCCGAGCTGTACTACACTGCCAAGGCCATCAAGGATGTTGTCGGTGTCACTCCTCGCTGCTGGAGGCCTCCTTACGGTGACACGGACGATCGCGTTCGTGCCATTGCAACCGGTCTCGGTCTTAGCACCGTGATCTGGACCGACGACACGGACGATTGGAAGGCTATCCCAGCAGGTACCTTGCCCAAAGCTAGCATCGACGCCAACTACGCATCCATCATAAACAAGGAGTCAGACTCTACAGGTAACATCGTCCTTACTCACGAGCTCAACAACGGCACTATGTCAGAAATGATCGAGCAATACCCGCAGATCAAACAAAAGTTCAAGCACATCGTCCCCATCACTGCTTGCATGAACGAGACGAACCCTTATCCAGAGAGCATCACCTATCCCAACTTTGCTTCTTACATTTCGGGCGACATTGAGCCAAAGGGCATTCCCTCGGGCACTGACATCAAGGTTCAGGCTGCCTCGTACGACCCTCTGGCCGCTGCGAGCGCCACCGCCGCCGCCGGTGACGCTACTGGCGGTAGCACGTCTAGCAGTGACAAGCAAGCTAGTGCTCAAGGTCAAAAGAGCACTGGTAGCGGCAAGAGCGCCGCTTCGTCCAACAGAGCAGGCAAGGCCATCGTCGCCGTCAGCGCTCTCGGTGCTGTTAGCGCATTCATGCTTCTCTAAGCGTGTTCTGAAACGAGCATCCCCGTTCGAAGATGCACCCGAGATACAGCTGTGCTGTCGTCTCGCAAGACTTCGAGAACTCTTTCCACGCACGCCCCTCATATCTGCGCGCGTTGATCGTTATTCCTTGCAACTTCTCGTGCCTCTGCTGGGCCATGCACGACTTTGTGCGCTCAAACTGCTTGTAAATGACCGCACTTGGACAATGAATTTGACACGCCCTCGCACTCGTGCTATCTGACATTCTTTGTGAGGCCGCATCTCTGCCACTTGGGAGCTGAAATGTAGGCGTCTCTGTTGTTATGGCGCGCTTCTCGCAGTTGCACCATGGATGAGCGTGTCGAGCGTGGGTGAGCGGTGCGCCGAGTGGCTTCACTGTATAGACATGATCGGTGGGAAAGTGACGATCCGCAATCGACTCAAGACTGTCTAGACGTCGATAGCATCGCTCTAGATTTGTCTGCTGAAGACAGAGGCCCAAAGAAAAGGGACTCAAACAGTCGAAAGTCTTCGGATAAGAGTCGGGAGTTGTGAGTCCAAGAATGGGTGCGGTTTTTAAAGCGTACACGTGTCAAGGATTCGCGGTGTCCAGACGCGTATCGCGCGAGACAGCAAGTCACGCGAATCACGAGTGCGAGGAGCGAAGCAGGCGTGAGTGACGTGGAGCACCGGCTGCCATCCATGCACGAAGGTGCTGATGCGTGACTTGGCTTCTTCTACGCACGGTTGCACGCCCTTGAAAACATTGTGATTCACGAGTTGCTCGGCGATCGACGTTAGCTCTGATCAGCATCAATCACTCACGTCTGAATCGTGAATGTCATGGCTCCGCCTCAAGATTAGACAGCTCAGCCTCTCTCCAAACAACATCTAGCATCTCGCTGCCCCAAGTGCTCCACCGACTCACCCTGATCTGCACGACCTCATCCGCACAAGTCGGTCCAGCAAGCTCAGCATGGCCGTCATGACAACTCGGCGGACTGGCAGACCGCCGTTCGTGGCCATGGTGCTGACTCTGGCTTTGAGCTGCGCTTACATGCTGAGTCACTTTTCCGTCGCTGCCATGGGTGTGGTGGGCATCGACTACGGCACAGAGTCCATCAAGATCAGTTTGGTCAAGCCCGGCGTTCCGTTCGACGTTGTCCTTAGTCGAGACAGCAAGCGAAAGCTTCCTGCAGCTGTCGCTTGGAAGAAGCAAGAACGACTTTTCGGAACAGACGCTTCAAATTTGGCCACCAGATTTCCAGGCGACACTTTCATCAACGCTAAGCTCTTGCTTGGTCGGACCTTTGATGATGCCGACGTGAATGCGCGCGCCAAATATCAAAGCTTGTTGGGCACCAATTTGATTCCGACCACACGTGATACTTGTGCTGTCCAGCGAGCCACCGACTACACCAACGATGCTAGTGGTCCCGATACGTACGCGGTAGAGGAGCTGGTGGCGGCACAATTCAGCCACGCGCGAGAGTTGGCCGAGGAGGCAGCTGGAGAGGAGTTCAGGAGAAGCTACCCAGGCACTGTCGGAAGCTTTGGCGGGCTAGATGTCGTCATCACCGTGCCAGTCTACTGGACAGCAGCCGAACGTCACGCCATCGTCGACGCTGCGAGAATTGCAGGCTTTGAGCCTCGGCTCGTGAGCGATGGTGCTGCTGGTGAGTGCTGATCAGTTCTCGCGCAAGCCATGTTGCTCTTGCGCTAAGTCATTCTGGTCATTCCCCAGTCGGCGTGAACTATGCGCAGACACGCACCTTTCCCAAGAGCGAAAAGCACTTGTTTTACGACGCTGGAGCTGGATCTGCTCGTGCAACGATCGTGGAGTTCAGCACTAGACTCGTGCAAGCCGACAGTATCCTGTCCATCGGTAGCACACAGAAGGAGGCTGTCATTGTCGACGTCTTGTCCGCTGGTTGGGACCGCCAAGCATCTGGTGTTGCGGTCGACACACTCATTCGAGATGCGCTTGCTGACAAATTCGAGCAGACGCATGGCAATCGCCTCGAGAAGCCCCTGCGCTCCCAACCCAGGGCACTGGCTCGGCTTTTGAAGGAAGCCAATCGGGTCAAGCATGTGCTGAGCGCCAATGTAGAGGCCAGCGTCAACGTCGAAGGTTTGGCAGAGGAGATTGACTTCAGAAGCAAGTTCAGCAGAGAGGAGCTTGAGGGGTTGGTTGAAGCTGCAGGCTTGACACACCTCTTCGCCAGTCCTGTGCAAGACGCTCTCAAGTCCGCAAAGCTCAAAATCGTAAGTCTCAATGCTCTTCACAGCTGATGCAGTCTAGACAACTCAATCCTTGTCGGCCTCCCACCACAGAGCGACTTGGAAAGCATCGTCTTGGTAGGCGGAATGTCGCGAGTACCTTTCGTACAGGCC
>CCYA01000065.1:330042-343458 GCA_900000165.1 Ceraceosorus bombacis
CCCCTTCAGACCCTCGACCCAGCAGCACATCCGCTCCCACTCTTGCGCCTTCCGCCTTCAATGCGTTCTACACCGACATACGCTCGCACCTGTCAGTCGACCCGACTTGGTCCGCCGTTCAAGAACGTGTGCTCTTGGAGCCCTTCTCCTACCTGGCTTCCAATCCCGGCAAGGAGATACGCGGAAAACTCATCGATGCTTTCAATTGCTGGCTGAGACTGCCGGAGGAGAAGCTGGGGATAGTGAAGGATGTGGTGGGCAGGCTGCACACGGCCAGTCTTCTGTGAGTTTGCACGGGCAGTCGCAGCGCTCACCTGGCGCTCGACTCGCCGTGTAGATTGCGATCTGCATCTCGCAGGCTCATCAAGTCCATCACTCCCTCGCTGCGGCAGCATGGATGATGTGGAGGACAATTCGGACCTGAGAAGAGGAATCCCCGTAGCGCATAAAATCTACGGAGTACCTCAGACGATCAATACGGCCAATTACGTCTACTTTCAAGCTTTCAGTCTGATCTTCTCCATGGGCACACCTTCATCCTCGCGCGTCAGCGTGGAAAGGCTCGTCAATGATGAACTGATGAATCTGCATCGAGGACAAGGGTTGGACCTTTTTTGGCGAGACGCTTTGATCTGTCCAACAGAGGAGGAGTACGTAGATATGGTCAACAACAAGACTGGCGGTCTGCTTCGCATCGCTGCAAAGCTCATGATGGCTCATAGCAGCCTGTACGCGGACTCAGAGAGCGCAATCAACGCCGAGCAGAGCGCTCCTGATCTCTTGCCGCTCGTCAACCTCATCGGACTGCTCTTTCAGATCAGAGACGATTACATGAATTTGCAATCCGCCGCATACGCTTCCAACAAGGGTTTTGCGGAGGATCTGACAGAAGGGAAATTCAGCTTTCCCCTCATACATGGCATTCGCGCTTCTGCCTCTGGGTTGGACCAGTCGCAGGAGCAAACGAACGCCCCCTCTTCCACGCCTGCCCGTCTTCCAAGGCCAGGCATTTCCCCCGTAAACAGCGCATCGAACATTCGCAGAACGTCACCGCCGAGCAGACCCAGCACTTTGTCCAGTCCAGAATCGGTTCCTCCCAATCGACGTCTCTTGTCCATACTTGCTCAAAGACCGTCAGACGAGGCTACGAAGAGGTACGCCGTCAATTACCTCAAAGACGTCACTCGTTCCTTCCACTACACCATCGGCATCATGCATCACCTGGACGGAATCGTCGGTGAGGAGATCGACAAGGTGGAGGCGGTCCTTGGACAGAATCCGGCTTTGAGATCCATCTGCCTCGCCTTGCGAGCTGGTTGGTGGAGTGCAGATGGAGGAGACGAAAAGTGGGCGGCGTCGGGCGCGAGTTGAGAGAGGACAGCAGGCGGAAAGGCGAGGTGCTGTGTTTGCTGCTGCATTTGGCTTATCTAGGCATGCTCATCCAAACCTGTAAAACAGTCACAGAATGACGTCCCGAGCAAAGGCATCACTGTATGCAATTGATCAGCCTTCATGCCTGTGCTGGGGTCGCACACGTCGCCAATTGCAAACTCGTCGCCATGCGATCGCATTGAAGAATGGTTGCAAGCAGAAGAAAGGCGGGAGGAGGCGGTGACACAACGCTATCTGCGCTATCCACATGCGGAATGAAAATGTCTGGCGGCGTGGACAGGAAAAGACAAAAGGGCTCTGTTGTGTGGTCCTTCAATCGAGCGCGAAGTGGTCGGCAAAGTGTTGCAAGGTTGGCAGACCGCGTCTATGCAGAGCGATGGAAGGAAGTCGGCTGCGGTGGAGTTGGGCACATCGTAATCCATCAAGGTCAGTCTATGTGCAAATGCCCCCCTTGAGAATACTCGCTCACCAAATGATGACGGCATGCGCTGCAAAAGAGGCAGAATTTGCGCATTCAATTCCAAGATTATTTGCGGCTCTTGCAGAGACTGAGCGCGTGCTGAAAGACTCACTGTTTGTCACGCCATCAATGTAGATGCGATGTTTACGCAGAAGGGGAAGCACTTTGGGATCGTTGAGCGTCTTGCACATCCTCAGCTGGGCAGCAGACAGGGCGGGAGACTTGCGGTTGCCTTCTGGTAAAGCCACCTGGAATGTTGAAGGGTGAGCGTCGAGCTCGTAACGCTTCGCAGCCTCGCCCCGAAGCTGCTTTGATTGTTTGATCGTGCCGTTTGAGTTTGCTCGTGCGAGGAAATGCGTGCTTGTCGTTGCAGAAGAGTCCGCCGCGTCTTCACCGACATTTTCCTCCACCGCTTCCCTGACTTTTCTCCTCACCAACAACTCCGCCCAGCTCTTCTGCGGATCCTCGTCCGGTTCTTTGCCCTCCCTCCATCTCTCCTGCATCCTCTTGACTCGTTTAGAGCTCCTTCTGCTCTCTCGAGCAAATCTGAAAAGCACCAAGCAAAGAAAAGTGGGAAAAAGGACCGGAAGGAAGATGAAGATGACGTAGTTGAGAGGTCGAGGCATCGGATACCTGTTGGGGTTGAGGAAGATTGGAAACGTCTTGGGAAAAAGCCGCAGGTACCAAGGCCTGCTCTTCCTTTTGCCGTCAGCGGGAGGCTTGATGCCAGTGATGAGGACCGGGTACTGCGCATCGAGTGAGCTGACGCATACGAGGTCGATGCTCAGAGTAAGCGAGATGCACTGCTGAGTAGTAAACTCTCCTTATCGTACTCACACCTCGCACTCGCCGTTCCACTCATCGAGCACATCCCAGGGCTCGATCAAGCCAGACCGGCTCGGCACAGTCATATCATTGACAGCGTTTGCGTAAAAGTCGATCTTGCGGAACTTCTGCAAGCCTCGAATGAATGCGCTGCTGGGGTCGCTGAGCGCTTCAATCACCCCTCTTGCTTGTGCGTTGCTGGAATGCTTGACAAGCGGAGTCGCGATTGCGTCCTCTTCCCAGCCGGAATCCAGATTGTACTAGTCGAAGCATCGAAACGCGGAGCAGGCTGCGTTTAGACGACATTCAAGGCCAAGCACAGGGAGGTAGCTCAGAGCCACGGCAGTCATTATCGACTCACTAGCTGCCGACCAGTACGTCCCAACAACCTACCGCCAATGTAGTTGGCCAGCCTACCAAAGGAGGATGCGGCAGGAGGGATACCTAGATGCGGCGTGGCAAAAGTGGCAAAGTTGACGGCTCCTACCGCTTTCGGCCCGGTGAAGAAACCGGAAGCTTCCAATTGGCCGACGACGAAGCGCGCGGTGAGGCCCCCGAGAGAGTAGCCGAGCTAATGTGGCCAAGTGTAAAGGTCGTAGCAAGGGTCAACTTGGATGTTTGAGCAATCCCTCGCGCAAGTCTGCCATGACTCACGATGCTGATCAGCCTGACCTCTGAGCCAATCGATTCAAGACGCTTGATCTCGCGTTTGATCTTGATCAGGGATGGCAAATGGAGCGAGTATGGATCAGCGCAGCGAACATCCGCCTACGTCCTTGGCGGCGAACCAGTAGCCCATCAAGAGTTTCAACAGCTACAAACTTCTCCTACGATGCACGCATCCAGCTGTTCGCTCGCCAATGACCACACCAACACGCACCTCGGTGATGACGCGTTCCGCAATCCAATCGATTCCATCATATGTCCCCGCACCTTCGCTCGTCGCCGTGTTCAGAATGACCATCGCAGGTCTCTGGCCACCCGCTTGCTGAGCCAGAGCTTGCGATTCAGCGATCGCACCTTCTAACCACCTTCTACCGCTCGTGACCGATGCCGTATCGTTTGCCTCTGTGGAAGTGGTCGTTGCAGAGGCGGATCTGGACAGCGCCGGAGAAGGATGACCGGATGTCGGCTTTTTGCTGCCTTCTTTGGCATCGGCGGCTTGAGCGTCCGCCTCTCGAGGTGAGAATTCGCCAGCATGCCTTGCTTTGAGTAGTTTGAGTAGAGAGTTCAAGTTTGCTGGAGCTCCCCAAAGTCCGTGAATGGCTACGACCAGGTGAATCTTCTTGTTTGCTCGCTCGCCCTCCACTCGAGGCACGGATGCTCCAGCGGCGTCCGGATCGGCGGAAGTCGATGCTTCGGAGGAAGATGAAGGCATTTTGATCTCGTCGAGTATGGACGGCACTGCCGATCGACCAGCTGAATGGAAAGGCTGAGCATTCGCCTGAGCGAGGAGAGGAAGCAGAGATCAAACGTGAATGAGCACGTCGATTTGCAATCGCGTTCGGCAGCTGCTCAATCGTGAAAGCGTAGCGTGGTGCGTGCGCTTCATGCAGCTGACGTACGCAACACCGGCAAGCCCCTGCCGCCTGCCCGTATGCAGGAAGATCTGGGTGGGCAGAATGCCTTTGATAGCTACGAAGCACGACGAACAGCAGAATCCTCGCCCAGGAACATCGCTACTGATTCGTGATTGGGGTTGCCCTGCTCTTCATCATCACCTCTTCAGCTGGGAGCATCATGTCGCACGCGATCAGTCTGGAGAGTGCACGCCGTACACAGCATCAGATGGCACGCTCTAAAGACGATGAAGATACATGCATTAGTCATCCAGCACCTTCAAACCTCCATGAACAGCTGGCGAGCCGGCGCAGCATCATCTATCATCGAGCCCTCTGCTTCAGTCTTTTTTCCTTCAGCCGATTCCTGCGCGACTCGCAGCGGTAGCTCGTCGCTTCCATCCCTAAATAGACTTGTAGTCCACTTTGGATACACGCGTTTGTACAAATTGAGCAGAATCGTGTCTGTGACATGGGAAAACGAAGCGGACAGTGTCAGCTTGCAGAAGCCACGCAGTGCTGAGACAGCAGAGATGCCACTCACCCATCTGATTGATGGGACCAGAAAAGTGAGCTTTAAAAAGACCGTGTGTGCCCAGACTTTCGGTGATATGACCTGTCTTTCCGTATTTGGTGTGAAGCTCGAGCGGTTTGAAGTAGTGAACGTCGTCTGCGAGATGAAGCAAGTCTGTCAGGTGTTTGCAACAAGCCCCTTCAGAGATCACATGTACCCACTGGCGTTGAAGAACATCCACTTGATGACGCTGCTCTTTCTGTGTACTTTGTAGGGTGAGCCTGTGAGGCAAATGCGCTTCGTGTTGATTCTGGTAGGTCCAGCATCCAACAGATTTCCACTGCCTACGAGCCAAGGCATCTGTCGAGCGCCCACGCCTCTCTGATCGTGCCCGAAAGTGCCATCCTCAGACCTTTCCCTCAGCAAAATCGCAGGTACGTTGGCACTGCCGAACGTGATGGGTCCGAAGACGGTGCCTACGGACGTGGCCCCAGGACCTGAACGCAAGAATCTCTCAAACTTGTGCACATTGTTGGAGCCCCGTTGACCATTGTTTGCGGGATTATGCTGGCTAAAGATGGGCTGCACTCGCATCCTCCGCGGTCCAAGACACAGGACGAGTGGATCCTGCAGGCGCGAGCGAGAGACAGAGTCAGCCTGCAGTCCATGTGACGCTCATCGCCTCGCAGTCGCTTACTTACTTTGGACTTGACCGGCTCTTCATACTCTGTGTTTCGCGACACCGTAAAGTTGAGCACGCTTGTCTTGTGCTCATGTCTAAGTAGACCAAAAAGCACCATGGCCGACTGATCTTCTCCGCAGCTCAGCATTCCATCAACGACTGCTCCTGCTCGAATGGCTGCTTGCAGCGGAACGTTCTCAATGACCACTCGAACTCTATGTCCCATAGCAACGCCCTCCTCCAGCGCCTCGCCTTCCACTCTTCTCCTCGTCTTTCTAAAAGAGTCGAATTGGAAGATTCTGGCATATTCGGATGGCAGATCCTCATACGGATCCCACTCTGACGTTCTCATCGATTTGAGCCCTCTATATCTGGCAAAACGCTGCCTTGCAGGGATGTGGACAGGAGTGTCAACTTCGTCTGGAAACTCCAAGTCCTCATCCTCTGCCTTTCGTCGCTCCCTTTCAGCTGCTCTTGCTGCTTGATAAGCTTCAAATGAAGCCATGTCAATGTCGTCCATGTCGGATGTGACTTCCTCGTCCGACACTCCATCGAAGTCAGCGCTGGGATCAGCAGGCTCAGCACCTCCTCGGTTTGCTGCGACATCGTTCATCGCTTCATCGAGACTGCCTTCCTCGTCGTCGTCTTCCTCATCATCATCATCGTCGTCGTCATCGTCCATGATCCAAGCAGCCTGGAACCGTTTCCGCTCTCGCTCTTCCTTGCTGCGTGGAGTACCCTTGCCTGGAACGGCAGACTTTATGATCGCCTTTGGAGTAGTTCCTGGAAGAGCATCGGGCACCTCAGCGAATCTAACACTCGGTGTAGCACTCTGCTCCAGATCGGCAGACGACACCGCATGCTGCATCTCCTCGGCAGTGGGCCAAGTCTGCTCGTTTTCCATGTCGTCTGGTTCGTTCTCTGAAATGAGCTCGTCCGCATAGCCTTCTTCCCTGTCGTCGAGCACCTCTGTCTCTTCTTTTGCCTCTGCAGCATCCGTCATCTCCACATCGCCGCCTTTGCGGGCCTTGGGAGCGTGCTTGTGCGTTGCATTGACATGAGGAGCACTCTCGATCCTTCGAATCACAAAGTCGCCAAAGTCTGGCAAGTGCACCAGCCTCTGCGCCGAAAGTGGCGCACCCCTGACCCACGTCTCCACACTGAGATTTCCCCGCTGCTCTTCCGATTCAAGCGACGCCTCAGAAGTCGATGCTATCCAGGATGCCTGCTCGACGATACCCCAGCTCCTTGCTTCTCTCCACGCTGCCCTTCGTGGTGTAGAAGTGGCCAAGGTCCTGATGAGCGAAGATCTGTCCGACTTCTCGTCCAGGGCGTGAATCTTGTCCAAACCAGGCGCAAAGTACCTCGCGAAGCTGAGCAAGCTGCTCCTTGCAGCCTGAACGGCTCTCATCCTAGGCCCAGCTTTGAGCGCGGATACCTCGTCGGATGTGAGCGTCGGCACAGCCGCCAGAACGGAGGGCAGGCCTTGCGCTTGCATGATGCGAAGAGCCAGCTCGCCCCATGAACCTGGATCGATGGAGGTGCTGGGTGATAGCACAAAGATGACAAAATCTGCGCATTGCGCCAAGTCCAGCAAGGGATAGAGAGCTCCGTAAGCAGGAGCGTGCAGTTGAAGCTTCGTCCGAAACCGAGGCACGCTGCGCGTGTGCGAGGGGAAGGTGTGAGATGGAAAGCGTCAGATGAGAGTCGGAGAGGTTCGAGGGTGCGAGCATGCGCTTGCGCACTGGTCCACTCACTCGTACTCGACCATTCGTCGCTGAGCGCTGTGCGCGCTTTCTCCGATGGCTTTCAGGTCGTCTTCCTCCCCCGCAACAGCTTCAAGCTGCTTGATGCACTGCCAAGCATCCACATCGTGACTCAAGCTAGCGAAGACCACAGTCCTTGGAGCGCCTTTTGGTCCGCTGAACATTCTCTTTGCTTCGATCAGAGCCCGCCTCTTGTTATCCGCCACATCCTTTGCTCTCCTCTTTCTCACATCCTTTGCATGTTGACCGGGCCTAGCGCCACCACTGCCAGTAGTAGTAGAGAAGGGCGATTGCTTCACAGGACGCGTGGTGGTGCCAGTCCCGGCTTCTGATCCCGTTCTGCCCTTCGCGCGTGCTTTGAGCTCTCCTTTGGATGCATGTCGTCGTCCGAACGCCTTGTGCTTCTGCTTCAGCACGGATCGATGATGGTGTCCCTGCTGTGGAGGTGCCATGATGGCGAATGAGGGGTGCTCTGTGGGGCGTGGCACTGGTCGTCGCAACCCCCTCTGTGACCTCTGAAGGGCTGAAAGAATGATTGCCTGGTGCGACGGTCCTAGCTCTCGAGGTGCAGACACGAGTCAAGCAGGAGGAAGGAGCTTGACAAGCCCACCGCGTGCCCAGCTTTCGCCTTGTTCAAGTTTTGCGAAACTCAAAATTCTTGATTTTGAAAGGGGTCACGTGCTCCATTCAGTTCTCGGCCGATAGCTGCTGCGAGAGGTGAGGTGAGTACCAAAAAGGCGCTAATTTTAGCGTGCCCACCAGCAGCGATGCTGATGATGATGCTGCAGTCACAGTCTGAGTATGCTGCATCGATCCGCGATCACCGCGTAAGAGCACGCGCTGCGTTTCCCGCCGCGCGCCGAGGATGCCCGCATTTGTTCGCGTATAGGGACCGGTACACACGCACGGGCTCCGTTTGGAGGGATGAGCGTGTGAGGGTGTGAGTGCGCCTGCAAGTGAATTCGGGGCCATCATGTCTATCTGCATCCGATCCTTGCAGCATGAACATAGCACACATGGCCACTCACTCAGCCAATCTTTCAGCATTGTGATTCTTGCTGAGACGCTGATCGCTGATCCATCCACCTTCCTTCACCAGCGCATACACCCACTTCTTCGCTTCCAACCCGCTCCCACCCACCTCGAGCTCAGCAAGCGCAACACACGAGACGAGATAGACTGTCACGCTGCTGACTCTTGACCTTCCGCAACTCGAGCTTCACCCAGCGTCTGTAAGCCTACGCGAGCGTTCCAGCTTGCTTCTCGTGCACGATGATGGCATCCGGAGCTAGCTTCACCAGCGTCACTCCGAGCGGCACAGGCGCTCCCACACCTGCCTCCTCAAACGCCGGCGGTACCGCTACCCGCAAATTGAGCGGCCGATATGCGCTGAACGATTTCTCCATCGAGAGGACTTTGGGAACGGGATCGTTCGGAAGAGTGCATCTTGTCAGATCCAGGCATAATTTGAGGTTCTACGCTGTCAAGGTGAGTCTCAAAGGCGAGCGAACCGGAAGGAAGCGATAGCGTGCGACCAGCCCGAATAGCAGGCATCTCAGATGGACTTCAATGTAGAGCCTCTCAGGAACAGCGCTATTGAGAGACAATGGAAGGGACGAAGCTGTGCTTGCTCGGGACCAGCAGAGCTGACATTATCCAGCGAACTTCTTGCGTCTGCCTGGCCCCTCTTGTCATCCTTGTGATAGGTGCTGCGGAAGGAGCAAGTGGTCCGCATGAAGCAAGTGGAGCACACAAACAGCGAGCGAGCAGTGTTGGAAGTGGTACGACATCCCTTTCTAGTCAATCTGTGGGGCACGTTTGCGGACCCTACCTTCCTCTACATGGTCATGGATTTCGTTCCCGGCGGAGAGCTCTTCACGCTCCTGAGAAAATCACAACGGTTCCCCCATCCAGTGGCCAAATTCTACGCTGCAGAGGTCGCTCTGGCCATCGACTATTTGCATCAAAATGGTTTCGTGTATAGAGACTTGAAACCGGAAAACATTCTGCTGAGCGCTGATGGCCACTTGAAGATTACCGACTTCGGATTCGCGAAGTATGTTCCAGATGTCACTTGGACCTTGTGCGGTGAGTCACAGGGAGGGGTAGCTTGGGCTCTTTTGGTCGCTGCGAGATGTACAGGATCCGTCGTGCTGATGATCCTGCATCTCAAATTTCCCGCTCTGATGGACCATCGAGCAGGCACTCCGGACTACCTCGCACCGGAGATTGTGTCTTCCAAGGGTTACAACAAGTCGGTCGACTGGTGGGCACTTGGTGTGCTGCTGTTCGAAATGCTCGTAAGTGATTCTCATCCGCAAGCGGTAGGCTTGCTTGTCTCAGGTATCCGATGAGCTGACTGGAGTTCCGATGGCTCTCTTTGCGTCCTGTATCTTTCCAGGCTGGGTCAGTCGCATTCTGATTTGCAGCTTTTCGCTTTCGCTGCATCCATGCTGACCCTCGGAACCCCGAAACCGTCCTTCTTTCTCCTTCAAAGTCACCCGCCATTCTTCACCGAGGATGGAAATCCGATCAAGCTTTACGAGAAGATCATCGCATGTAAAGTGCGGTACCCGCCGTACTTTGAAGCAGCAGCAAAGTGAGTGTGCAATGGCGAGTCTTGGTCGTTTGCGCGCTACCACATTGAGCATTGCCCCCTCGTCTCGCTCACAGAGATCTCCTGAAGAATCTCCTGACTGCGGACCTCACAAAGAGATTTGGCAACTTGCATCGAGGCGCGCAGGACATTTTCGGGCACATGTGGTTTGACGAGGTCGATTGGGACAGGCTTTATAGAAGAGAGATACCCGCTCCTTACTTGCCTACCGTCACGGCCGACGGAGACGCTTCGCAATTCGAAAGGTGAGTGACAATTTGGATCTCTTGTCGCGCTCATGATGCATTCTCAAATATCCACCCATGACACCGGCCCATGTCAGATATCCCGAAAACGATTTGGCAGAATATCAAATGCACGAGGCGCCAGATGTCTTTGGTCACTTGTTCCCCGAGTTCTGAGGCTTGGACAGACTCCTGCACAGCCCACTCATGCTACACCGAAGAAATTTGTCCTTCGGTTGCCCCTTCTTGACATGCTCTTGTTATATCATCGCATCACCGCATTTTGAACGGTCCGTATCATCTCGTGAGCTACTGTCTTACCAAGGTCGACCAGGGCGCACCTCGACGATAGACATTCAGACTAGATTCGAGCTCAAGCTTTAGGGTGGATAGCTGTGTATTTGGTGAGGTGGTTTTGTGCTGGAGAGTGCGATGGCATGCAATCTGTGCGACACGACGAGCCAGATGAGACTACTTGGGCCGACACTTGCGTTGGACGACTTCTTGTAAAGCAAAAGGTCGACGAGGTGATATGCGCCGAGTCCGCGCCGTAGGCTTCCTCGTGCGCATGAAACTTGTTCAGGAGGTGTGCATAAGACGAAGCATAACACTACAGAACATATCGAGTTCCCGATTGAGGATATTATAGGTGCCAGTCACTGCAGCGCTTTCAGATCCTTTCTCAGCTCCGCCTCGCCAGCGATCTTGGACAATTGCATCTCCTCCAAGGTCTCACCCTTGGCTTTGCGATCTTTGAGATCTTGGATAGCTTTGAGCTTCTTGTTGATGTTGCGGACCTTCTTCTCGATTGCTGCTGCGCCTTCCGCGTCTCCTCCAATATCGGTAGCTCCCGAGGTGGCAGGTGCTGAGGGTTCGCTGCTCGCGTTGAACGATGCCGCAGTGTTGGGCGTGGAAGGCGCACTGGCTTTGCCGTTTTTGCCCGCTTTCTTTCCGCCGGGACTCTTTGCGGGTCCGGTCGGCACCGAACCGGGTGGATGGGCAGCTCCCGGAATCGAGCGCTTGCCTCTTGCGCCAGCGCCAGGAGGCACGTAGGCGCCGTTCTTCGCTGGCGAAGAGGGTGCAGAAGCATTTGCGCTCTCTTGGTACAGCCGTGCAAACTCGCTGCTCGCGCCACCACTGCGAGCACCTGGCGGTCTGTATGCACCACCAGAAGGCTTGCCGTTCGCCTCCGTCGCAGATGCAGCCTTCGCCGCGGCTTTGGCAGCCTGAGCATCCAGCAAAGCCATGGCGGCTTGTGATGCTGTGGGCGCGGGTTGAACCGCTTTGGAGAAGGGATGGTCTGCCAAGCAGTCTGAAGGCAGCTTCGGCCGCCATGTCGCTTGATACATTTCATCCTGCATCTCCACGTGCACAAGCTTGCCCGTGTAATGCCAGATTCGTATCCCGTTCTCCACTCGTAGGCGCGGACTCAACGTTGCAGTGAGCACAAATTGGCCGTCTGGACTCCACTGGCACACGCTGCTGTTGCTGGCATCGAAGGAGTGGAGCTTTGCCCGAGCACTGGCTTCTGCGCTGCTGCCAGCTGCGCCACCAAGAAGTTCGCGATCCCAAACATCTACTGTCCCGTTTAGGTTTCCGAAACCGGCGATCAGCAGCAGCCGGCCTTGAGGATTGAAAGCTGCAAAGTTTCGCCCGGCCACGCCGAGCTCTGCGATGACCTTGACTTGCGAAGAGAACAGCGTCGCCTTGGCTGGCATGTACCCATAGATGACTGCAAATTCCCGGCAATTGGGGTTCCATTCAAAGTCGTGTACTGGCCCTTCCTTGTCGAGACCCACTCGACAATCGAAATCACCTCTAGTGGACATCATGTACAGGTTCGTCTCGCCGTAGTAGGATTTGCCAGTCTTGTCGTGTTCGGTAGAAGTGAGGAAGAGAATGGCCGTACCAGCCGTATTCCATTTGATTTGAATCTTGTCTGCTTTGAAGAAGGTCTTCTGAGAAATCGGTTTGGGCGGCGCTGCTGGTGAAGGGATGAGCGATGCGAGCGGGTACACTTGCACAGATGCTGGCGCGCCTTTCTTTTCCCCAAGAAATACAGCGACACTGGGTCTTTCCCCAGGCCCAACTTCGTACGAGGTGATACCTTCCAGCTTCAATCGACCCACCACGTGTCCATTCATGTCGGCGGTGGAGAAGACTTGCAGCTCGGTAGCGACTTGGCGAATGGCGTGTTGCTCATCATTGGTGAACTGAAAGTGACTTCGCACGACGACGCAGCACAGGAGGAGCTGTCAGGATATAACGCAAGCGTGTATGCGCTCTCGAGAGAATTGCATCCACTCACCAGCCTTCTTGATTCCTCCTTTCAAAGCTCGCTATCCTCTCGCCCGACTGAGTGTTCCAAATGCTATGGTTCTTGATGGGATTGCCGTCCGCATCCTTGTTCGGACGTTCCCACGTACTCAAGTACCGACCTCGAGGAGAGAAGCGCATGTCGATCACCTTGGCGGCCGCCAAGATGAATGAAGGTGTTGGAACCACCTCGGGTGCGGACGACGCCCCGGTGGAAACAAGCCGAACGCTGTCATCGTAGCTCGCGGCAAAGATACTCCCATCTGGACTGTATACGATAGTGCGCGCTGTCGCTTCGAGATCTGGCAGGGAATGACTCGCAAAGCTGGGCGCGCCGGCTCCGAGACCGACGCGCTTCTGAGTGCGGTAGCCCCATTGTTGGGGAGCGAAAGAGGTGGTGGCCATGCTCGACCCCAAGACCTTTGCTATCAAAAGAGTCACAAGGAATAGGGTGCTTCGAAATATCAAAATGAAGGGTTCCCCTCCTGCTTTCCCGCTGGCCTGAGTCGTGAAAGTGTGTCGCTTGCAAGTGCGCTGGTCGTCGGGGTCAATGCGAGTCGCGAATGCGCAGCTTCGAATAAGTTGGAAGGCGCCTTCTTCCTGCCCACCCCTTCAACAACCGCCATCCCTGCATGCTCGGCGTGATGAGCCTAGTCATGAGGTCACCTGACTGGCAAGCCCGGCGGAATCTCCCCACGTGGCAGTCCGCCGATTCAAATCTGACTTGGACACCCTGACCACGTGACTTGTAATTAAACTCAGCGGCAAATTCCCGACCACAAACGCGGCTGTTGTCAATCAAAATCTTTGGATCTTGAATGCTTGATGATGAATCAGATTTCATCCACTGAGAAGGCTGCTTGGCAGACATCTCTTGGCGCACCTTCCTGCCGGAATTTGTGTAGAGAGATGCGGGCAACCCTCGCTTCAACCTACTTTCAAATTTGTAATCATCATAAAGGTATCCGAGTTACCCTTCAAGACCTCTGCAGCTTTTCGTTTGAAGCTTCGTGCATAAGATTCGAGGTCGCGATCTGGACTCAAGACTTCGAGACCCCGAT
>CCYA01000065.1:343468-354070 GCA_900000165.1 Ceraceosorus bombacis
TTTTCGTTTGAAGCTTCGTGCATAAGATTCGAGGTCGCGATCTGGACTCAAGACTTCGAGACCCCGATCAACAGCCTGCAGTCACGCTCGAGCCATATATGAGTCGTGAGTGTGTGCGCAGGCATGCATGAGTGAGTTCAGTTGTGAGTCATCGCGCAGGGCCAGCACGCGAGGCAGCGCAAAGCAGGCACGTCAGCTGCGCGTGTCGGCATGATGCATGCATTATGCAGCATTCATTATTATACTTGCGTACCGCGCCTATGCAATCAACGAGAGACTTGATGCAGTACAGCAGTCGGGATCGAGTTGAGCGTGAGGGTAGGTGATGGCGGCGCCACTCGCGTCAACCAAGATCCCATCAAATGCAGTCAGTCATCAACAGGCTGCTTGCGCGCGTACGTAGCGAGCTCACGCCCGACGAAGTCTGAGAGTGATGACGAGAACGATCTTGTATGAAGCTCGACGACCTTGGACTGGTGACTAAGAAGGCCCTGGCAGCCTGGGCGTGGATCAGCTGCACCTTGTCGTGCGCGGCTCCACTCTGGTTCGCAGAACAAACTCTGCACCTTGTGACTAGCTCATCTCCACTTGACTACTCAAGAACTCTAAACACATCGAATAACGCTACCAATTGCACAACCCTCCCCAAGCTGATGTCAGGCTGGGTGGCAACATCCCTCCACACGCAGCGCACTCAACCCCGCCCAATGGGAGGCTGGATTTCGCCCTTGTGATTGCCTACGCTTTTACTACTTTACATCTTTTAGGCCCGCGCTTGACACTGGGATTCTATTCTTGATTAGCGAGCTCCGAACACAACAGATTTGGTCACAGCGTCAAGCGCCACATCCGAAGCTGCGCACGTCGCTCTGGCTTGCTGGGCTCAGCACAGCCATACTACGCACCCATCGACCTCGCTTCCCTTTCTGACCCGACATGCGTGCCTTCATCCTGTCTTGGCTGCATTGACTCAATCACTCCAGACCAGCACTCTCGAAACCAGCAAGCTTTCCAGTGCTGCTGAGCGCAATACGGCTTGCCATACCACCTCATTTGAGGCCCCAAACCCGCGACCACAAGAGAACCACTTTTCTCGTCCGCTCGTAGCTAGACGCCGCCGAGGGGAAGACCTTCCAACCAGAATGGGACCTCTCAAACCAAGATCGGAAGCGCCCAAGGCACTGTCTCTGCCCATGAGTAGTTCCTCTCACCATGCGTCGTCGCCGTCTGGCATTTCCTCGCCGTTTGCGGGACAGCTCTCGGCAGACGCAATTGGCGCGCAATCTCAATCGCAGTCGGCAATGACAAGACAAGGGTCTGCGAGTGGAGAAGAGGAGCACCTGTCCGAAAGATTAGCAGCGCGGGCCCCTCGACCAGAAAGCGGCAGGATACCCAGCGCATCAACGAGCACGTCTATCCCCACGCTCAAGAGTCAGCTGCCTCGAGGACAAGAGCAGAGACCTTTCTTCGCTTCTGCGAATCAGGCAGTCTCCGCCGATCGGAGGCAGTCTGACAGAGGGCCAGACACAGCTCCGGATTACTTCGCAATGTCAGCGACAGCAGTGCCGGCAAGCGCCACTGCGAATGAGCAGTCAGGTTTGGTGCCACCCACGCCTGCTGGCGCAGCCAGGCCGTCGCACCCTTGGGCATCTTTCTTGCCAAGTCATGTCCCACAGACGCCGGGTGGCGTAACTCCCTTGGTGGTGCCCCCAGCATCATCCTCTGTCGGCTTCTTCGAGCAGCCAACGAATATGAAAACACAGAAGACCCCTCGTGCAGACGAGCTGGGAGCATCGTCTTCCAGCGGCGCCACAGACGGTGGAACGACTCCGACTCTGCGCTTTCCCTCCGCAGCGCCCCTCAACTCACCTGCTGCGTCAGGTCCCATCTCCGGAGCAATCGGTGCCAGCGGCGAGCGCAGGACTGGCAAGTTATCTGGAGCCTCGGCCTCTTCAGCGCGGACAGCTGCCTCTGCAGCTTCCTCCATTCCTGCAGCGGACTTGACGCGATTTACGGCTTTAGATGCTTCGACTTTGGTAGAGCTCCTCAACGGAGGCGCTGGCGAAGTCGACGTCGAGCGCTCGCCGAGAGAGTCAAATCCCACGAGCAAAGCTCGTCTGCGGCGGAGTTCGCGGAGCAGCTCTCCGGGTGGCGCGTCGTCCGCGTCTTCCACCACCGATGGCGACGACGGTTCTACATCTACGCTCATTCTTGACATTCGGCCTTCAACGTCTTTCAACTCGGCGAGGATAGCTCGAAGTGTGAACGTCTGTGCTCCTTCCACGCTGCTCAAAAGACCGGCCATGACAGTGGACCGCATCGAGTCGGAAATGCTCGGTTCCTCTCAGGACGCCAAGCGTTTCAAGCGGTGGCGGAAGGGTGTTCGCAAGTCTTCGCCCGAAGCGATCAATCATGGAAGCGTGAGCGACGATGATATTGAGGAGCCAGATCGACCGCTGCGGCGCATCGTGGTTGTTGATACGGACACTCGCAGTCTAGGAGAAGCTGGTCGGCCTAATACCGGTGGCGGCGGTGCATGCTTGACTGGTCTTCTACGCAAGTTCGATGCAGCAGGATTCCAAGGAGATTTATGCTGGCTAGTCGGTGGCTTCACTGGCTTTGCCCATACCGTCGGGCAGAGCAAGCAGGAGGACCACCGAGCTCTATTGGAGAATCGACCTCTTCGAGCTGAGTCAGCGACACCTGTCAAGAAAGCCCCTCCGCGCCTGGAGGGTCTGATTCCCCCCGACGCTGAACGGACACGACGCTCTTCCGTGCCTCGTCTCCCCAGCGACAGCAGCAACGCTCAGCGCAGTCCTGATTATGGTGACGAGCAGCGACACTCGCTGGTGCAGCCTCGAGGGTTGCCTGCCGAAGCCTTCACCACTCGGAGTCTTGCTGGATCTTGGAACAACGAGGCTGGTCAAAGGAGGATGAGGGGCATTGAAGCTTCGCATTCGCAACCGGCTCAGCTCGGCGTGAATCAAGGACAACGGCAACCTCAGGCTGTAAGTCGAGCATACGTTGAACGCGGCTGCCATAGGGCTTAGCTGACACGAATTTGCATTTTGGCCTCGTAGTCTGCCAATCCGTTCTTCGACAACATACGGCAGAATCGGGAACTGGCTCATGGTGTCACTGAGACTGTGCCGTTGGATATCCCACGTCTTTCTTCGGCTCAGCGAGACGCACTGCCGCCGTTCTTGCAACACCTGGCAGACCTCGACCCCAAAACGAGAGAACAAAAGTTGGCTGAGGACTTCTTCAACGTGGAGCGGGATGAGCAGCAGCGACTTATGCAGACCATGCGGAAGCACGCTGCTGAAAGCTCAGTGGATCCACGCAGTGCCGACGATTCGCACTCTGGGGCAGATTCTGTGGGGCCGTCAGGTCAGCAACCGAAAGATCTGCCTGCCGCTCAAAGGCTGGCCTCACGACATAGTGCTGTTTCTGGAGCCACTCCTCATTACTTTCCCTTCAGCATTGCAGCCGCTCTCGAGAGAGGCGCTGAAAACAGGTACAACAATATCTGGACCTACGAGCACAGTCGTGTGCGCGTAAGCGAGCCTCCAGCGGGGTGCACCGACTATCTCAACGCCAGCTTCGTTGAACCTCTAAATCGTTTCGGGAGTAGGAGACGATACATTGCCACTCAAGCACCACTGCCCAGCACCTTTGAAACCTTTTGGCTGGCTCTGTGGGAACAAAATGTTCATGTCATTGCGATGCTCACTCGGGAGCACGAGGCGGGCAGGGTACAGAGTCATATGTACTGGGGCAGCCAGCATTACGGCTCGCAGCTCGAGGTTCGCTTGGTGTTTGAGGAAGCTCTCGATGAGAAAGGCAAATCGCTTGGGCCGCCTGCCAGCACTAACGACTGCAAGACAGAAGACGACAAGAAGGGCGGAAACCTGTTTCCTTCCATGCACTCGGCGCAAGAGGACGCCGAAAAGGTGCACATCATCCGAAGGATCCTTGAGCTCCATCACCACGGTCGTAGTGAAAAGCGGGTCCTCACACATCTGCAATACGTGGCTTGGCCCGACTACCACATTCCCGAGTCGCCGACTGGTCTGTTGATCTTCATGGAGCTCGCCGCGTCTGCTCAAAATATGCAGGATAACGTTGGTCCCCTTCTCGTACACTGTTCTGCTGGAGTTGGCAGAACAGGGACTTATATTGTCATAGATTCGGTGCTCGATGTGCTGCGTCGGAGGCGCCCTGAAGCAGCAGGCAAGGCGCCTCTGCCAGCGTGGCAAAATCGCGCTGATGCTGGCTCTACTGGCCTGCACACCAACAGCTCGTCTTCCAGTGGAAGCACGTATGGAAACATCGTCGGCCGCGATGGCGACTACTTTTCCTCGAAACGTGTGCCGCGCAAATCACTCAAGCGGGAGCTTTCACCCTCAGACATGGACGTTGATCAGGCTGCGGAATCGGTCACTTCCAACGGCGAACGTCGAAGTGATCTTTCGAGCCCGCCACCCATGCGCCGATCTCGCTCGGACGCCGACAGCGTGGAGAGCGAAGCTCATTCCATATCGGGCCTGAGCAGCTCTGGCGGTCCCAGCAGCAGCAGCAGCAGCAGCTCCTCTGCAGGCAGCGCTGCAGGAGCCAGTTTCCTTGCCATGACACCGGACGCTTCAAGGAGACCGAGCGAAGCCCAAAGTGGCATGGACACGCCTTCCAGAGCTATGCGCAGCCTTCACATTGCTGTAGATTCATCGTCCTCGGCTTCCCCTGGCCCCAATAACTTGCTTCGGTCCGCCGCGCAAGCATCCGCCTCACAATCACACTCCAACGATCCGTTCAACGAAGCAAGTTCAAGTCCCAACCCTTTCTCCACGCAATCAGTCCGACACTCGAATGTAGAGGCAGCTTCAACTTCGCCCAAGTCAAACTCGTTCGTCTTACCTGATTCCGCCAGTCAAGACTCCATTGCCACAACAGATTCTCAAACCTCAGACGCCGCGATCGGCGAGACGGATCTCATCCAAAGCGCTGTTGGCGTGGTTCGAGAGCAACGGATGAGCTCGGTGCAGACCACTCGGCAATTCGTCTTCACCTACTCTGCCGTGCTCGCCGGCTTGCTCCGAGAACTCGACGCCGAAGCCGCTTCATGAGTCAGTGACCCCCACGCTGACTACCGTGGTGAATCCTCATCGCGTCACCCCTCGCAAGGACACATCATTGTTTCTATCATCATCTAGGTCAGACTGTAAAACGCATCTAGCACTCATCTAAGCATTTCCTCAATGGATTGGTTGCGTTGTATTGTGACTGGAGGCTGCGCTGAGGTGTTTCCGTCCGTCTCCCACCTCTTGTGATTATCTGGACCACAATAAGCCGCTCCTTTGGACACGACTTCGGGTCACTGTGTGCGGGGGAGAAGTTAAGAAGGTCGAGCCGCGCATACACTTTTTGTGCTTGACCTGGATCGCTGCTTGCCCTAGCATTCTTGTGCTTTGAGGTTGAACACATTCATGACTCGTTGGGCATCTCTACGTCTCAATCCTACGTCAAAAGCGTTTCAATCAATTACTGATTTGGGGCTCAATGTGACTTGTGTCACTGTGTGACTCCCGTCCAACAGTCGTGAAGAATCATGAATTTTTGATTGCTCGCGGACTTGAATGGCCACGTTAGTCACGTGGGACGATGGTCACCAAAACACGTGAATTCGCGGCGGGGACTCGTTTGGCCAGAACCGGAATTACCTTTTGCCGAGGTGGGGCCCCCGACGCTCCACCATGCACAAGGCAGCGCCGTTCCACTCGGCTCATGGTCAAAGCCCCACCCACACTTCGCTCTGGATTGCCGAATGGGCAGCCGAAAAGCTCAGTCAGCTCGCCAATTGCCCGAAGGACTTGCGAGGATGTGCGCCGAGTTGCAATATCGGTCAACGGGCTCCGTTGTCAAGAGGGCGAGCGCGGCCTTGCGCAGGCCGAGTGTAGTCGGTCATGCGCTTCTCTTGAGCAACTCCGAGGAGACTGGCAGGGGAGCGCCTATGCGTGCGTGTATATATATGTACGCACCGCCTTGCGACTGGTCAGTCCCAGCAACCCCAGGACTTTACATCGTCTTGCTACACTGTACATCCACAACGCCGAACAAACGCAACGAAAGCGACCCCAGCAAATCCCTCCTTGCCCTGCAGTTCGAACTCGCGCACCTGGCACGATCTCGGATCAGGCTTCGTGTCGTAGTTATTATCGCCGAGCACTGCAAGCTGCAAGAAACTGACCACAGCCTTCCTTCAGCAATTTCGGCAAGGTCATCGCTGGGTAGCAAATCACGAATATTGGAGCTGACGCTAAGCGTACCTGCGCACCCGCAAACGCGCCTATCCGGTTGGAGCAACGCGTCTAGTCTCAGCTGCGAATCAGCCTCACCAGCACCGCAGCTCTGCCAACGTCGGTAAGAGTTGTCGGCTTTGCGGACATTCAGCATCTCGTGGTTGCTGCTTGCTACCCAGACCTTTAGGTTCCAAATCCCATCGACCACGACGACGGCACGCGCAGAGCCCCTGACCGGTCATCCGTAACCTTGCCCGAGCTGAGTCTGCACGCCATCGCGCGCACCTGACAGCAACACCGAAAATAGCTGGCCGCCCGATCGCATAGCGCATGATAAGTGGTCCTAGTGCCTGCACGCAACGCATGCATCGCCATTACTAAGAACAGCCTAATCAAGTCACGGTCAACGCAGCGAACCGTTGGCCAAGACGCATCGAGACGCAAGTGCTCCAACTCGTATAAACATAGACCAAACGCACTGAACGTTGAAGAGTCTCTCATAGTCACAGGCCTCGCGCTCTTGACTGGCTGGGCCACCGACGTGACATCCGCCCGCATCTGTAGACTCCACCGTCAATTTCACGGTAACCGTGCGGTGAAGGATCACACACTCGTTCAATCGGCCACACCAACTACCTATAAATCTCATCACTCGCCATCATGGACGCAACACTTCCACGCCCAGCATTTGGCATGTTTACGCATTCCGCCGGCGCTCACGTTGCCGGTCATTCGCTGACGACCAAACTCCGAGCAATCGCTGCATCTGGTCTCGACGCCGTCGAAATATTTCAAGACGATTTGGACGCCTTTGCAAAGTCGCCCGAATTCCAAATCTACAACACCAGAGACGCGCTCACACCGCCAGACAGTCCTACCTCGAGACGCGCGAGCGATTCTAGCTCGCAGAGCTCCTCATCTGCTCCCTTGACAAAAGCGGGTCTCAGAGGTGAGGCCAAGGGCCGATCCTCCACGTCCGAAACGGCCATCTTCAACGCTCATGGACCATGCACTTCCGCCGAGCTCGCACAAGAGGTGGCAGCTGCAGCATACATCGGTGATCTTTGCGCCTCTCTCGGATTGCAAGTGCTCAATTTGCAACCACTGCGCGACGTTGAGGGCTGGTCATCTGCCGAAGATCAAGCTGCCGCTGATGCCAGAGTTCGAAGCCGTTTCCCGATCATGCGCGCTCTCGGCACGGATCTCTTGCTTTGCTGCTCCAACAATCAACCGTCACCTCGCACGACTGGTGATGCGCATCGCATCGCGCAAGACCTCGCACGAATGGCGGATGAAGCCAAGACTTTTAGCGAGACGATTGGTCAGGACAGCAGACCGTTGAGAATCGCTTACGAAGGCTTGAGCTGGGGCGCTCACCACGATACGTGGCAAGGGGCGTGGCAGTGTGTCGAGCTGGCAAACAGAGACAACGTCGGCCTTGTCCTGGACAGCTTCAACACCCTGGGTCGAGAGTTTGCCGATCCCTGCTGTGCCAATGGTGTGTCTGCTGATCCAACGTGGCGCGAATCTTTGGCGCGCATTCCCACCGTACCGGCAGAAAAAATCTTCCTGGTCCAGATCGGTGACGCTCGTCGTGTGCCAGCACCTCTGGAACCTTCGCCCAATGGCAAAGAGCCTCGTCCCAGCCGCATGATCTGGAGTCGATCGCATCGACTGTTTCCAGGAGAGATTGCCAAGGGTGCTTTCATGCCGACGGTCGAGTTTATGCACGCAGTGGTCGTACAAGCAGGCTACCGAGGACCGTGGAGCGTCGAGGTCTTCAACGATAGCTTGAGCGACGAGGCTTCCAACGTACCTTCTCTGCATGCTAATCGAGCCAAGGCCGGACTCGAATGGCTTTTCGCACAGGTCCTTGCCACCTGTAGCCAAGCTTGACGAGGGGCTCGATGAGCGAGCGTACGTACGCACGCAATTGCGACGGCTTGCACTCCCTTCCACGTCCTCTCGCGCGCACGAGTGGCTTTCCACATCATACTGTATTGTACTCAAGCACTCGAACACGGACCATCTGCATCGCCACTTACTGATTTTGCGTTTCAAGCGTCTGATGCGGCCATTGCGAGTGTTGAAGCAAGATGAACAGCATAGTGACAATTGCCATAGCAAAAGGGTCGAAGGGAAGGCCTCGACATGATTCTGGTCGCTCACATTTGGTCGCGATCGCACATGATCCAGATCTTGCACTTGATTCCGCTCAGAAAATGACAGACCACGCGGGTTGGAGCGAAGCGAAATGGGATTGGGTGCAGAGAGCGGAAGCGCGGAGACTCGTGATGGTCGATGGGGCCTGTGAACGTCGTGTGGTGACAATATGCATCGGCAGGGAACTAGTGGAGCTCGAGAAGGTCGCCGTAGAGGCTCGGAGGAGCAATATTTTGAGAAGGTGCTGACCTCTCCTTGCTGCCCATTGGGTCGATGATCGGCCTGTGTGCCGATGCCTAGGCGCGCCAGAGTAGGAAGGCGATCTGACCCAGATCTATGACGAGCGGGAAGAGAGGGATAAGTAAGTCGACGCTTCTTGAAGGATGGAATTCGATCTTTGCGCATGCTCACAAAAGTAAATGAAGTGCTTAGTCTCTGTGAAAAGTGTTAGGGAAGGGACGAGTGCGTGCTTGACATTCAGCCTCACGCCATAAACACGAGCTGCCAGTGTGCCGGGGTCCTGACTGCTGCCCAAAGTCCGCCTGAAGATGATGTCGTGCCACACAAGCCAGCGCTGATGCTGCTTTCCCTGAAAGTCTCGCCACGCGCCCAGACGTGTAGTCCCTAACCTCGCATACATCCTCTAGCATTTTCGCTCACTAATGCTCGCATCTGCGACACTCACCGTGAGTGACGTAGCTACCGTAGTTCTTGCCAACCACAGCGTGCCACGTAGGTCCATGCTTCTCATCCATAGTTCTCTTGACATGCGCGGCGATGTCCTTCTCGACGGAGAACTTGGCCATGGCTTCGTGCGCAATATCCATCACCGCCTGCTGAAGTTCCTCGTCCATGTCTGCATTCTTGATCACCGCCTTGGGGACCGAGTTGCTGTCTACCGTGTCCTTCAGATCCATCTTCTCTGTCTTATCCGTCACGTCGCTCACAGTCATCTGCGAGCGTGAAAAGGGGTGAAGAGCGCGTTAGTGAGAGATGAGATGAATACAAAGATGCGATGGTGAGCGATTCGACCACGCACTTTGACGAAGGCTCTGGGGATTGGGAGACGCTGATGGATATCAATAGGAAGCTATGCAAGCTTTGACTCTCGACCTCTCGACTGGTCGCGTTGCTGGTCGAGGGTGCAAGGAAGATGCAAGGGTTGGTTGGGTGGTTGCAAGGTGGATGAATTGAAAATGCGCGCGTCTGCTCGATTCCAACACGAATCGCGTCAGGCGTGCTGCTGCTGGTATACCGTTGCGACTGCCGCTGACGCTGCTGCCTGCCACTTAAGGTGAGCACGTGAAGCAAATCAGTCACCGATCACAGTGAATCGTGAGCTGATATCGAGTCGTAATAAGTACGCGCAGACTCACGACTGTTGCGAGGACACTGAGACTGCGCTCTCGGGTATGAGCCTGCGCCCGCACAGACCTCCGCGGGCTGAAGATGCGTGTTGTGACCCAACTGACGGAAAAGACGCGCACCGCAGCAATTGATGAGTCTCCTTGCTGACGACCGCGGCGGCGACTGAAGCAACACAGCGTGTGAATATAAGCGTGGTCGAGCGATGTAGGCCGGGGCGCTGGAGCTGCTGCTGCTGCTGTGTATGGAGCAGCTATATAGCAGTTGGAGCGCTGCGCGCGACAAGGTAGGTGTTTGTGATGAATCAAATCGTTTCGTCGCTCTGGCTTGCAATAGATGGCGCGTTGAAGTATAGGCAACTATAGCAGTTGCATGGAGGTCGAGGTAAAAGCAGCAACGGGAGGTAGAGACGAGCGCGCGGTAATGACTACGAACACAAGTTGATGTCCAGAGCCGTGATCTCGTCGCCAAGTATACGAAGATGTGTAGGAGTGAGAGTCTGAGTGTGAATGATGAGAGTGTGCAAGGCTCCTTGCACCGATGGATGGTTGATGGAAAGCAAGCTCAGTGAGAGTGCATCCATCCACCTTTGCGCGTGCGGACATCAGACATCCGAGTCCCAATCGTGAATAATCGAGTTAGTGAGTGCAAGCATCGTGCCGGAGCTGCAGCAGCTACCGGTGCACACTGCAGCACGCGGACCACAGACGCGCGGTGTGAGAACGCAGACGAGGCTCGAGAGCAACACCAAAAGAGCGCAAGACAGCGCACCGCACCG
>CCYA01000065.1:386729-404710 GCA_900000165.1 Ceraceosorus bombacis
TGAACTCCGAACGCGCACGCACGCACCGCCTCGTTCGTGATGGCCACGAGGGTCACAGTCAGAAGAGTCTGACATGCGTGATGAGCAGTCACGCTTCATGACCGACTAACTCGCTTCGGACTCGTGACTGTCCACGAACTCACTCACTCAGCGTGGCTGTGCAAATCGGGATTCAGCAACATCAGGTGGAGAAGGGCTTCCACAAACCGCATTCAGAAAGCATTCCGAAGAGAGCACACACGCAAGAACAAGATGAACAGCAACTTGGGCGCCTATGGCAACCTCTCGCAGCCGTTGGATGAATCAGCCGCTCCGTAAGTATAGACTTGTGGAATCAAGCGACTTGAAGCGACGCAGCTTTCATATCCTCTGACGTGCGATCTCTCCACGCAGGTCTGCACCTTCAACATCACAAGTCGCTCAAGCTTCAGGTCGGTACTTGAGATGGTGCGACAGGCTATCCGTCCTGCCTGGTGCAAGTCGGTTGGGTACAAAAGAGTGCACGGACGCCTTGCGTATCAAGAGAGCAGACTACTTGCGGCGCAGGAACGATGCCTTCCGAGCGCCGGATGGCAAACTTCCGCCTGAGCTCACCGACGAGGGGGAAGCGGTGCGAAGGAGTGATCGCATCGACGCGAGCGTGAGCAACCCGCTTGGGCTGGAAGAAGACGTGAGTGTCATCTCGAGCGTTTGCGATGAGTCCTGCAGCATGAACACACTTCTACAGGAGGCCTAGCCTGAAGCTGAGCCAGTTCTGCTCCCCTTACGCAGAACCCATGGCGGAGGCATATAGCATCGATGTCCATCATGACTCAAATCCAAGCCGATGTGGAGCGCACCTTTCCAGACGAGGAAATGTTCCAACCCAAAGAGGTTCAGTCTGCCTTGTCTCGCATCCTCTTCACATATTGCTGTCAAAGCGGATCAGGAGCAGAGACGGGATACAGACAAGGAATGCACGAATTGGCTGCTGTTTGCTGGCTAATTAGGAGCACAGACTCGACGGAGCCTCAGCATCAGTCGTCGTCGGAGGGAGATCAAAATCTGCAGAGCTCGCTTACTGCTGATGTGCGGAGCGTGGAATGTGACACTTATGCCATCTTCGAGGGTCTCATGGCAAGAGCGGGGGTGTGGTTCGAGTGGAAGCAGGACAGGGTGAGTGAGAGGAGGATCACCTAGACTTGAGCGAATAAGCACTTAGCGATCTGCTGCCCACGCTGCCATCCCAGCCTTCGACGAGCACAGCTGGGCCCATGATGCCTATCATGCTCGAATGTGTCGCGGTACACCAGACGCTGAATCGATTGGACCCGCAGCTGCACGCTCATTTGCAAAGCCTCGGCATCGAGCCTCAGCTTTACCTGCTCAGGTGGATTCGACTACTCTTCACTCGCGAGGTGAGAAAGAATATTTCAACCCTCGTGTGCGCACCTGCGGTCGCCTCGGCTGATCATGGACGGGTCCCTGCATGCATCACGCTCAGCTGCCCTTGCCCGATGCTATCAATCTTTGGGAAGCGTTACTTAACACAGACCCCACTCTGAAGCTAGCCCGATTCATTTGCATAGCCATGCTGCTCAGGATCCGACGACCTCTGCTCGAATCAAGTTATGCCGAAGCTTTTACTCACTTGCTCCATTTTCCCAAGGCCTGCCTCGCCGCAAGAGGGCAGTGGGCGTCAAATACAACAGATGCGACGGCTGCTTCGGTGCAGAGTAGAGGTCTAGCACCTTCCTTGCTGGTTCAGCAAGCTCTGGCTCTGAGGGACACTGGTGGCCGCGGGGCGGTGCTGTGCGCGAGACAAAACGAGGTGATATTGGGACTCGACGTTCGGACGCCTGATGTTGCTGCTGCGACCGGCCCCGAGCCGTCCCAACCTCGCGCCCGGCAATTACCGAAGACTGTTGCTACAGGACGAGTAACAGGGCACAGACCAGGTCTGAGCAGCGACAGCTTCGCCAGACCATCATCCGGTCAGAGCCCCGAACAGCTCAACGAGGCGGTACCACCAGCTTCCGCAGGACTGATACCTGATGGTATAGCAGACCTAGCACGGGGCCTGTACTCACGTGCTGATGCGCTCGGAGTCAATCGAGCCCTAGTCAGCGCCATGGGGAATGTGCAGCGCACAGTGGGGGCTTATGCGGCTGTGGGCGCCCAACTCGCAGGCCCTGGACGCACCCCTTCAACGCAAGACGATGGGTTTCCTCCTAGCATCGATCGGGTACCGAGGAGCGCTATCTCGGCTGGAATTAGTGCGGCGAGCTCGAGTGCTGGGGCTGTACGCGCCTCTAGAGATCCAACGACGGAGCTGAGCATGCTCCGAGCTAGCAATGCTGCGATGGGACAAGCGCTGAGCGCTTGCATTGAAGTCTTGGAGAGAAATTGGTCGAATGAGACGGATCTCACGACTTCCAGCACAAAGGCCAAAGAACAAGAGTTGACGGGCGCACAAATAGAAGTGCTGATGAGCATCACCGCTCTGAAACATACTCGGGACGTGTTGATGGGCACCGCTGCGGAATTCGACCCCGCCACTGTCGCTTGGCCAGACGTTCCTACGTCTGAAGCGATCAAGCCAAGGCCCAAAGTCGCGAACGCTCCTCTCATTTCACCGCAGGGCGCCATGACCTCGACCAATGTCGCAAACCACAGCCAAGAAGCTCCAACTGAGGCCGTTCCGACTCCAAAGCGCTTACCTCGGGCAGGTTCCATGGGCTCAGTTGCGGTTAGGGACTCGCGCTCAGCTGCTGCCTCATCACCAGTCGAACCTTTCCCACGGACTGCAAATTCAAATGAGCGCTCGACAGATCGCAGTGGCCTACCCAACGCCAGGGCGTTTGCCAGGCCGCAAGACGAAGAGGGCTACAATCCATTGGCTGGATTCAGAGCTGCAGCAGAGAATAGTCGCTTTGGTTCCGCTGCGTTCGAAGAGAAGGAGTCGAGCACGAGCGGACCAAGAGCACTTTCGACCTCCCCATCATCTGCACAGACATCCGCCATGCGTCCTTCGACGCAGACGCAAGCATCTCCTGCTCCTCCGACATCTGGCGACCGACGGCATGAGGTCAAGGCCCTTTCACCGGCTCGGGAGGCTGGTGCGCACAAGAGCGGTCCAGGAGCCGTGAATGAGACTACACAGTCAATTTACCCGCCGCCAGCTTCTTCTCCTCGGTTCAGCACTTCGCCCACCGCACCCACGGCTCAAGATTCAGGAATAGGCAAACGGTCAGACAAGCTGCGCAGATCCAACCCTTTTGCAGCAGCACGCAAGCAACAGGTCGTCTTCAAAGAAGATTCGACGCCTTCTGTCTCCGGAGATCCTTTGGGCGCCTCATAAAAAGGGCTGGAAACCTGCATCTCACCCTTCAGCTCATACACCACACCAATCATTGCTTACCTCTTGTAATACCACACTGCTCTCCCGAGTTTGCTCAGGAAGACTCATAGCAATCGCACACAGTTTCGCAAGGATGAGACGAGGCGGGCATACCGATCATTAGCGGAAGTTTGAGCAGGTAACAGACCAAAGGCGCGATGCGATGGAGATCCACGTCGGCGCGGCATGACATGCCGGAAGCGAATCCACGCGCCAGATCGCTCAACGCTCGCCCGCTGAGACTGCGAGTGCGCAAAGAGATGACGATGCGCCGCACTCGATTGGCCCATGCTTGGCGCTGAATGTTAGCATCTGCAGAAATTTCAGGGGAAGAAAGCGGATGCATCACCGTCTTCGCGATTGACTTGTCCGTGCCGCTTCAAGCATGGCGCTGCCGCCAGGCAGCACCACTGCTGGCCCGCTGCTCTGCGAATGAGCAGAAGCAGGGTTGATGGGTGCCATGCCTCGGGGTCCTCCGTTTGTCCTACTCCTGGGATCAGCACCTTCCAACGACACGATGGGCTGATTGGGGCTAGACCTTCCCGACTGCGCGCTGGTGTAGCTTGAATTGTCGCTACCGCTCGTCGCCGGTCGGGAGCTGGGCTGCCTACTTCCTGGTAAGGATCGACCATCAGCACCAGAGCTGATCTTTCGTACTCGTCCATCCCCAGCATCGAGACTTCGCGCATCGTGTCGGTGCGCCGTGCCATTGTAATCTGAACCAACATCTCTCGGCTCGCTGGCCCGCTGGCGACTCGATTTACTGTCCTCCCAGTCATGCTCCTGGGATCGCCAAGACTGAAGGACAGGGTCGCTGGTTCGATCTGGCTGAGGCGACTTGGAGCGAGGCCTACTCGATAAACTTGAGGGATCGCTTGCACCTGGTCCGCCACCACCTAGCCAGGCTTGCTCGTCTCCGACCGGACTCGGACCTCTTCGACGTGGCTCGCCGCCACTAGCGAGCCATGCCCCCGAGCTTCCTGAGCGTGCATCGGGAGCGAAGGAGCCGCTCGACGGGGATTGCTTTCCTCTCACACGCTCTGGGTTGAGTGTTGGACTGGTCGAGGACCCGCTAGCCATTGATGCTGATACTTGGTGGACTGTAGACGTGCCGCGACCGGATGTAGAGCCGGGCGGTGCAGCTCCAGGTGGCAGGCGTCCCGAGCCTGGGGTGCCCTGCGCAGGAGGGGGCACGTGATAGCCCGAATGAGCTCCTAGCGAGCGCGGATCTACTACTTGTCCCACTGAGATCGAAGGCGCCATGGCTGGAGGTCCTGGGGCCAATTGGCCACTCGAAGGACCTGGTCCTGTCTGTGCAGATCCTCCATTTGCTTGGGCGGAGCCTGTTCTATTTGTTCCCTGTTGCTTCGCCATGTCACTATCGATCTGCCGGTGCTGGGCACCGTAGCCTGCGGCCGGGATTGCCATTTCAGCAGACCTGCTCCCCGGCGGAGCGCGATTGGGCTTGACGAGCCCAGTTCTCTTCGCCTTTGGCGCGGGAGAGGCAGGATTCGGGACCTCCGCAGTGGGCGTGGGCGTGCCGGATTCCGGAACATTCGAGTCGACGAGAGTCGGCTTGCGGCTTGCATGTCCATGGTGCGGCGCTGCTCCTGTGCCATCAGAGTTCTGGATAGGCTGCTGGGGCACCGATGTTGCTGCTGGTGATTGGCCGTCTGTCCCTGTTGGCGACTGTTGCTGCTGGGGCGCTTGCTGTTGCTGCTGCTGCTGTTGTTGCTGTTGCTGCTGCTGCTGCTGTGAGCGGTTGATCACAGATAGATACCAAAACATGAGATTCGAGATCAGAACCTGCTCGTAGAGTGGCCGGCGAGAATTAGCAAGCTTGATATGACTAAGTCGGTAAACTGCTCGTTCGATATGGATAGGATAGCGATAGTAGTGCACGGGAGCTCCAGGACGATTGCGATCCAACAGGCTTCCGGCAGTGATTTGCCCTTCGTTCCGGAAGTGCGCCGGCTGATGTTGATGGTGGTCATCACCGCCTCTCTTCTTGCTTCCAAACAAAGCTCCGAGGAAGCTGGAAGTATCCTTCTCTTTACTAGCCTCCCTCTCGCGCTCTTGCCGCTCCGCCTCCTGAGCCTCGCGCTCCTTTCGCTCCTTCTCCTGCGCCTTCCTGCGTGCTTTGGCTTGCTTTTCGGCTTCATCCTCCTCCTTGCCAATGCCAAACCAAGATGCAAAGCCTCCCTTCTTTTCCTTGCCATGCCGCTGAGCGGTGCTCTCTGCAGATTTGGTGGGTACCGGGAATTGTGACGGTCCAGCAGCATGGCCTCGGCTCGAAGCTGGAGGTACTGAGTGTTGTTGTGACGGCATCACCAGCGGGGGCTGATTTCGGAGCTCAGCTTGATGCTGGCTTGGGTTGTGCACCTGTTCCTTAGCTTGGGGAAGATGATGCAGGCCGCCGGTGCCGGGAGGCGCAGTAGCAGCGTGTAGAGGCGGCTGTATTGGTCGCGCCTTCTCGAATCCAGGCACGGGAGGGACATGGGAGATGGGAATTGGTCGCTTGACGGCATCATTTGAACCGAGCTCATTGTCAGGCGACTGCAATGGCGAATCGTTGATGATGCGTTGGCCGCTCGACAGCGCGTGGGATGCAGGCCCAAGCCTGTCGGAGGTAGCTGTTGAAGCCTCTCGACTGATGTCAAAGTAGCCTGCTGACTGCGAGGACTGGGTTGGGGTGAGGGGCGGAGAGTCGCTACTGCCGACGCTGCGGTTTTGCGCCCTCTTGTCCGCCGAAAGGGTGGTGTCGCCAAGGCCATCTGCAGAATCTGCAACGCTATCCGTGAGGCTAGTGAGGCTGGTCCTTTGGCTGCCATCTGATATGTAAGAGTGGCGCGAGTACGCGTCGACAATCGATGCAGTAGCTTCATCCGAGACTGGGCGCGAAGAGCCGCCAGCTACATCTTCCTCTCCCGACGATAGACCAGACCCAGACTGGTCACTTTCTCGACGTCTCATTGCTTCCAAAGCCACTGAAGCCATGTCCATTCTTCCGCCAGCCGATCCCGATTCCGAGCCCGAGTCTCCGTTTGCGGCGCCTCCGCTGCCTGGACCCCTTCTTCTAGCTTGCCGCGATTCCGAGATGGAGGATTTTCGGATCTTGGTCCTAGCCGCTCTGCGAAGAATCTGGCCTGGCCGTGGAACGATCAGAGGCGCATCCTCGCCATCGGCTGGTACGGCGTCAACCTGGTCGAGAGCTATAGGTTTTGATGCGAGTTGGTGTGAGCTCTCCTCGACGCTCTGATGGGTAATACTGGCTCGGGTCTACAGCTCACCTGCGCCTGGCATGCTTAGACTCATCGTTCTCCGAAGAACACTCCTGAGCTGAGCCGGATCTTCGCTCTTGCTGGCTTCCTCTGCAAGTAGCTCCAGCTTCTGTAAGTCTTCGATGGACAAAGCAGGTCCTGCCTGTCGTGTCGAGCCGGCACGACGTGCCAGTGAGCCGCGAAGCCCTCCTCGCTGCAATCCTCCGACGTCTTCAGGCGTCCGCCTACCATCACTGCCGTCGTCAGTATCGCTTTCTGGGCGATACTGTCGCCGCAGTGTGCTTCCTCTTCGAGCTATAGAAGTATTACGACTGACCAAATCGATCGGGGATCCAGGAGAAGAAGGGCCCCCGAGACCCCCTCCAATTGAGCTCGCACGGGAAGCGAAAGGGTACGACGCCTGTGGAGTCCCGGTGCTCCCTGAACTGAGCCCCGAAGAGGAGCTGCTGGAGCTGCTGGGACTGGAAGGCGATTCTGAAGGAGTGGCCCCTTCGCGAACTGCCCTCGAGGCATGTTCGTGGAGGAACTTGCGAAAATCGGTGGGAGATATCTCGGGGTGCATCGAAGCAGGTACCCAGAATAGGTGACTGGGGTCCATCGGCGCCGTGAGAGGTACGTCGTCATCCGACGTGATGGGGCTTCGAGCTGCTTCTCGCTGACTATTGGACGAAGATGTGTCTATGGACGATGCTCCTGTCCCTCGACGCCGTGCAGTGAATGCCTGCCGCTCATTACTGCGAGTGGAGGGTGTCCTGCCTCCCGCGCTTGAGGAAGGACCGTCATCGGAAAGGCTGACACCTGCTCTGGATGCGTCGGGCCCCAGGATTTCTCGGCCGCCCCCGTATGCAGCGGCCAAGTCTGGCAGATCCGGGTCGAGCAGAGGTCGATTGACCGAGATGCGCCGGTGCGACTTAAGGGCTTCCACCTCGCGCTGAAACTCAGAGTCAGTGATGTTTTGCATGCTGAGTAGGCCAGAAGAAAGCTGATGATGCTCTACGTGGTGGACGCCGGCAGACGACGTTGTAGCCGTGCGTCGCTGTGAGCTCACAAGGACCCCGCGGCCGAAGAATCAGATGAGATCGGAGCGCAACGGCCGTGGAGCTGGACGACGCAGGCCTCGAGATACTCTTGCTCGACCTGCTGACCTTCAATGGAATGCGTCACCAATGAGGATTCACGAAGTGTAGGGGCGGTGTGAGCGATGGGCGGTACGGGGTAGGTTCGTCTACGCTTCGAGTGAGTGTGGTGAGTTCCGATACGTGATTTGAGAATTGGGCTGTCCGACGAGCAAGCTATCGTGAGCAAGAAATGAGCACGCATTGCGCTACTTTCGAGGCGCTCGAGTCTCACAGCCTCCGCGCTTATACATGCACCTCGCCGCTATACCTCGCTCATCAAGCACACCGCACCAGCAGGCTGCACGGTGAACCGCATGCTTCCCGCGCTCCTGAGTCCCTCTGCTGCCATGCCCATGCGCGCGCCATCATCTCGAATATCATGCACCATGCACCCAAGTCAGGTGAATGATCTTGAATTTGCTGTTTAAACAGCAATTCAAATTTGCTGCTGATCGCGCGGGTTGCGCTATAAAAAAACCGCCTGCAGCATCAGAGCGCAGTGCCCACCGCTACCCAGCTGCTGCTGGGGTGCCTCTCTGAGAAATGGCCCGCATGAGGTGCAGTTTCTCTATTCACGTGATTCGTCGTCCGAGAACTTTGAATCTTGAACTTTCAATGAGAGCCTCATGCGACATTGGTGATTCACCATTCAGGATTCAAGGATGGTAAACTTGGATCTCAAGACTCGCAGAGTCTAAGTGTGTTAGTGATTTTGATTCTTGATTCCCGACGTCAGACTTCATTCTCAAAAATTCAACACCGGTCATGATCATCTTGAATTTGAGCATAGCGTGTCGTATCATATTCCCTGCGCGTCTTTTCAAATTTTGATCCTACAGGTTTCGGTATTCACATTGAAAATTCACGATTCGTAATACACCATCACGCACAAGCATGCACACGCACGCTAGCGCACGTCGAGGCGTCGTCTTTCCGGCGTTGCGAAAGGCCTGCTACCACAAAAGGGCGCCTCAGCATCTTGGTCACGCGGTAGTTGCCGTATCGCGGAACCGCGATCCCGACGAAGCGCCCCGCTACTCTTGACTGCCAGATGGATGTCCAGCAGGCGTTGGTGCTCACGACTCGCAATCTACGCTCACCACTGCTGCGCACTTCTCCTGGCTCTCTAGACTCACACTGCTTGCAGTCACCAAATGACCGGCAGTGTGCTCCCTCGTCGAAGCAGACTAGTCTCGTCGCGAGGCGCTCTAGGGGATCCCTGACCAAATCCACATCGATCTGGGAGGGCATCTGCGCGAGCTGCGTTGCTGACAGGCTACACGTGCGATCACCAGTCAGAAGTCCGAACCTTCGTGCCTATTCCAACCTCTCATACACATAGCTTGGTCGTTTGAGGTACGGTCAATAGTCAAGAAACTCATAGAAACTCATGATTTGCGATTGTCAAGCAGGTATCGCTCAAACCTGGAGCATGCGACTGGAAGTATGCCATCCGAGGTACGGTACAGTTGCAGCAGAAACGCGAATACGCTCCCGCCGTGAGCGGCCCGCAACCACGCTCGACGTAACCAATCCGTGCGGACAGACAAGGACAGTACAGGCGGGCGCATCTGCTGGCGAGATGTGTGACTTGCGCTCCGGTGCCGGCACAGAGAATTGCATGGTGTGCCCGCTATCTAGGGGTCCGCTGGCCGTGCCCCAGCCCTGGAAGGGGTGCACTTTCCCCAGTCGACGACTCATATAGCTCCATATACCATGCCAACCCCTCATCAAGGCTTCCTTATGCCAAGGGTTCATGAATCGGGAAACAGGACGTTGTCCGATGATCAATCCGAGCTATCGGTTCTTTGTTACGATTCGTGGCCCAGTCTGCTACTCGGAAAAGCCTCCGAGCTTGGAACTTGTAAAGGCTGTCTGCTCGATCCTTGTGAATCTAACTTGGAAGGTGCCGGAGTGATTCACGCACGCGCAGCTCAGAATTACACCATGACCATCAGCCAGATATCAAGCTCTGCCGTCGTATTTTGAGGAGGGGATTGGGCTGCAGCCATAGCTGTCTGTAGTTTGGCACCATCGTGGGTCAATGATGGTCAAATTAAATGATCGATTACCACAGTGAGGAACGTGCTTGAAATGAAACCTGTTGGGCCACCCTACCGTGACTGTAGGCCAGTGGTGACCACATCTCTCCAGCGTGGATGCCTGCATGCGTCATCACCACCCGCGCTTGTAGTTCAAGAGAGTCAGAAAAGGGCCTCTCTCTTCTCGAATACCCTTCTGGAAAAATTCAAGAGAGCGTCACACACGATTGGGATCGATGCTGACTCGAAGCGGCGAATAGCACAAAAAGCAGTCTACTGCTTCAAAAGCATTGCTCACTGCATGCCTCCCTTCAGCGGCGCCCCTTTTAATCATCACACTTAATGTAGTCTGGCCCGTGTGGCAAGTGAGGATCGTCTCAATTCCCCGCGTCCGAAAAGGTGCCACAATCAAGAATGCGCAGACGTCAAAGCCTCGGCGCTAAACGAAGCGCCAGGCCCCCCTTTTTGGTCACCTGTTGGTCAGTCTCCACTGTGCAAGCTAGACAAAGCCTGCAATGAGCCGATTATTTGTGCGGCTCTGACGTAAAGGAGAGGGGACTTGTGATCAGGAAAGCCACGAACACCAGATTGGCGAACTCATCACTCATGTCTGATGGAAGCCACGCCTCCGCGAATCGACAGAATCGTGAGACGATTCCCCATTCGTGCTTCCCATTGCGTTGCTTCTCTTTCTTTACCGATGATCACGTCCTGTAGTCCGTAGTCCGAAGCACTCGTGAGACGATGATTGGATTCTCAGAGCTGGTTCATCAGGCGACAAAATTGAGTATAGCAATGGGACAAGTGCAGGGTGGCGTGCGGCACTTTCACGGTGGATGAGGCGTGGGTGCGCAGACACGCATGGCGCTCTCTTACGCTTCATTGCGTCCTCGCCGATTTCTCGATTCGTCATTGATTAGTATTAGTCAATCAAGGAGAATATAGACTGGTGCTGTCCTCACCGTCGATGAGCCACTCGCTTGGCGGCTGAACTGGCGAATGAAGTACTCTAGGCCAACTAAGCTCCGCTTCGATCTTGCTGGGGGTGCATTTGGGATGCCTAGGCTGCACTCGGCGACTCACCAATTCTTCTTCCGCGCCCGTTTGCGGTACCTTGCCGGTCAAGTTGATTCTCCTGTCCGTTGCAATATAGACAGGCGAGCTGGGTTGCGTTAAGGTTGGCGAGCTATACACGTAGCATTAGCAGCCATAGACAGTCGGGATGGATGAGCCTGGAGTTTCAGCCAAGACCGGTTCTGCATCAAGGGCCAAGTCAAAAGTCGCGATCGAGTGCATTCACGATTCAGATTGTGCTGCTGAAGGTGTCCGCGCCTGTTGTCTGTGTGCACGGCCGCTGCATGCTGCTGTGCCCATGTCGCTGCTCACTCGTGACTACTTTCCTACAACTCTCCGTGGGATGTGTGACTCACGACTGTGACTGCTGCTACACATACACTACTACTTACTGCTACTACTACTCACAACTACTAGTAGTAGTAGTACTACTGGTGGGAAGGTGGGACCATGCAGCACAGCAGGGATGAGCGCTATTGGTTGCACTGGATCGTGACTTTGTTGACCACGGCTTCAAGCTTCGCGCAGCCATTAGGCCTAAATCGCAATTTTAATTTGTAAGTCGGAAGCTTAAAACCCGCCGTCTGCATGCATGCCGAGAACACTCGACGCGCGATGAGAAGAGACGCACAGCCTGCTCATGCTGCGTGCGTGGGTCCAGCCTTCACATCTTGATCGGCGGGTCCGCTAAGTGTACCGAGTATAGACGCCTCTTACCACACACGACCATATGTACCACTTCTCCCTCCTGAAGGACAGCCACCACGCTGACCCTTTCGACACTAATTTACTTGCTCGCCTTACGATTCATGACGCCAATCACCTCTTCGCCGCCGTCGTGAACGTCGTGCTCTTGGTACCGCTCGCGTTTCGTTACGCGTACCGTGCTGGTACCTCCACGAGAGCGGTGCTTGTCTTGGGAGCACACCTAAACGCAGTAGGCTCGGCCCTCTTCCTCGGGATAAATTCACGCGAACAGGGACCCTGCTCGCGGACCTGCATCGCTTGCCTGAAAGGTTCAATTCGCGACCCATCAAGGCGTCTAGCTCCACCCACCACACGCAGCCGAAAGCTGCATCATCAGCCGATCACCACTGCCCCTCCTCCTGCGATACAGCCCGGGAGCCTCTCTTGTGCCCGCAATGCCGGCAGAGAGGAACGGAGAAAAGTCGTCGCAGGCCAAGACGAAGGAGAATAAACCTCCTCGCAAGCCCACTCAGCCTGCCTGCGACCCTTGCCATGTCAGGCGTGTACGATGCTCTCATGAGCAGCCCTGCGACCACTGCAGACGGCTCGGCTTGAATTGCACGTATCACAAGGCCAGCCAAGCGCGAAGGAGTACGGGGAAAAGGATTGAAGCTCTTCGAGAGTCGGACCGTTCCGAGAAGCAGGGTGTCGAAGGTGGGCCTTCTCAGGATGGACCCAGCTATCCACCTACCCACTCTGCTCGCCAGCTCCAGCAACCTCCCCATCCTCACTACCAGCAGCACGGAGAGACACTACCTTCCCTCGGCGCAATGAGAAGCGCAGCTGCTCCTGGCACGTTCGATGGCGGTAGGACTTCCCGAATCGAGGGAAACATCCATCCTCAATCCGCAGCAACTTCAGGCCCTTTTCCCTTTGATGGTCCACCAGCACGCTTGTCCCGGCCACCAGGGACTGCTTCTCCAGCCTCTGCAAACTCCGTGCTCATGCCTCCACCAGAGTACAAGCCGGGGCTAGAATCGCCCAAGAACTTTGCGCCATATCAAGGGGCCTCGGTGGGCTCGCCAGGAACTTCAAGCTCCTCTTCATCGGCGCAACACTCAGATGCATATTTGCGACATCAGCATCAAAGAGGCCACGGGCACGGCTCTCCTCAGATGGGTCGCGGAAACATGGGCGCAGGCCAAGCAGGATTTTCGCATGGCATATTTCCACCCTTTCTCAGTCCTCGCACCAGCCAGTCTTTGGCTGCCGGAAGTGCGCACCATTTCGAGCGACAGCCTGGACTCCGCCGGCTGTCGAATGCTGGTCAGGGCGCCAATGGAAGGTTCACAAACATCGCACAGCATTCAAACGAAGGAGGCTCTTTTGTTGACCACCTTATGAGTCGGCCGACGCCTATAACACCGAGCTCCAGCGGCACATCTGGCGGATCTTTTATTGCGTCCAACATGCAATCACAGCCGCAACAGCAATTTCCTCAAGCACAGCAGAGTGCTGTGAGTCAAGGTCAGACACTCAACAGCAACAATCTTTTCCAAATGGTCAACCCCTTTGAAAATACCTTTGCTGCGAATTTCCGTCTGCCCGACCTAACCACGTCGCTGGCGGACTCATTCCTGCCGAATGGCACCGGAGCGAGCGGATTCGAGAATGACATCTCGTTGTGGGAGGGCATGGATCTCAACAATTTCCCGCTCATATCTGGTGATGGGTCGGCCACCATGCTGGATGCTATCGGCAGACTCAACCCGATGGGACAGACGCCCGCGTCGCTCGATTCCGGCCACCATCATGGCCCGGCCAGTCAAGCGGGCAGTGGGCCGCACGATGATAGCCCGCCCGGAAGCTCTGCTGGAGACATGCATCAGGCCTTGTCGGATGGTGTCCTTATCCCTACCCTGGCGCTATTCTATGAACGTCTGGGAGGTATCATGCCCGTCTTCTCGAGAGCCTGGCTTTACGGTCGTCTGGACGCGGACCATCATCGTACAGTGAGAGGGGCCTCAGATCGCTGATCTGACGTGCGAGAGCTGACTTCGTCTGTATGCAATTCCTTTGCAGGATCCCCAATTTGGCTCGATGCTGCTTTCGATGAGCGCCTTGGTAGCGATCCAAGCCCAAGATACTACGGATAGGGCGTCCGCCAGAAACAGGCGAAAGAAAGCGGTCGCACTGTTAGAGCAGTCGAGTCAAATGCGAGGCGGTTTGATGTTTGGCAAGGTGAGTGCAACGTCCTGGAATCTGGCGGCCTCTTACTGATCTTCCATCGAGTCGTTCAGGAACCTTCGCTGGAGACTACCTGCACGTCTTTCTTCTTCTTTGCGAGTCTCTTCGCTCTGAACGAGCACAATGCGGCTTGGTTCCGTCTTCGAGAGGCCGTGACCTTGGGCCACCTCGCCAAGCTGCATGAGCCATCCTCCTACGAGGGTCTCCCTCGAGACGAGCAGGAACGTCGCTTGCGCACTTACTGGCTGTTGGCCATCACAGAGCGGTAAGTAGCAACCAGCCTACCTTGCGTATTTTGGCGGCTGAGATCCGTCTCAATTCCTTGCAGAGCATATGCTATTCAGTACAATCACCCTATCACCCTGACGGGCAATCCGAGAAAGAGGACGGCAATTCTACGGCAACAGCTCGGTCTTAAAGAACTCGCAGACTTTCCGGATCTGCAGCTGTCCATTTTCGATGCCGTGTGGGTACTTTCAATGCTCAACTGATCACACAGAGCGTTCATGGTCTCTGACTTCTGCTGCAAATTTGTTTCCATCCTCCCAAGTGATGAAACCTTCGTCGACTGCTGTGAGTCTTTCGAATTGCGTGACTTGCGCCTATATCCGTAGCATCGCTGCTCACGCTGTTCCCCTGGTCTCTCTAAATTACAGTCCTTGGAAAGTGCCTTGGGAAAAATTGCAAGACCTTCACGAGGGAAAAAGCGCTGGAGCTTTACGCAGCTTTCACTCGCGTCGGCGAGGAGAGAGGCTCGTCGACGCGAGGAGATGACGAGCGCGTCAATGGAGAAGGAAGCAGCACGTCCAATGGTGGGGGAAATACGCGCGACAGCTCTGTCGCTGCTGGCGACAATGATCCTTCATTCGGTCGGAGTGCAGTGCAAAAAGCGGACTTCGAAATCACTCGCTTGTGGCTTCAAAATCGAGCTTGGCTCATCGCTCTGAGTCATAGCTTGCTGACCATCCAAGACCGAGAAGAGCCTTTGCGCGTTGATCACGCCCTGCACCTGGCAAGACGTACACTCGATATTTGCAATGGGCTGCCTTTGCCGGCAATGGAAGCGCACGGGATCGGATTCGTGCTCAAGCTTGTAAGTCGCTAGCGCTTCAGCGTGTCAACATCAGCTTTGAGACTGAAGTTTTCGCGCACCGTGCATTCGTAGTACGATATCGCCAGCACCTTGGCAATTCTCTGCAAGGATGAGGGTGTGGCGCAAGCGATTGAGGACTACTCGCTACCTGCGCAGCAAGGCTCTCCACACAGTGTCGTCTCGCCATCCGCAACAAGCGGCGGTCGTTTGGCAACTCGATTGCGCACCGAGATTTTAGAATTGCTCGAAGCGTTTGCGGCGTTCATGCGCGAATTTCTGGGAGGCAAGCACGAGTTCAAGGAGAAGCTGGAGGGACACATTAATGAGTTCCACGCGAGCAACCCTTGGACCATGCTCAATTATCGCACGACCACTCCCGACACGCGTTGGAACACCTGATGATCAGAAAAGGTGCTGTGCTGAGCATCGCAGTGCCCTTGCGTCCCTTAGGTTGGGGACAGCTCACGGTCAGACTTGGATTGGTAGCTTCGTAGCTTGTATGTATCACCACACAGAGGTCCATCACGTCAGTCACGCGCGTCACTCGTCCACCTCACTTGTCCATTGCGTTATTCAACAAGTTATCACGTCGCTCGTCTGTGCTTTTTGTAGTGTGCACTCGTCTTGCGGGGATATGCAAGCGCATTTCGACAGCAAACGCATCAAGTCGTCGATGGGAGCGTTGCATTCTATTGAGCAGAAAGTTACCTCGGAGTCACTTTACGAAGCGGGCAATAAGTGTTAGGACAGAGCACAGCGATGACGTGATTGACGGGGCATACGTGAGGAGCTATGTGGCAGAAGCCTCGAAAAGAGATGTAGGTAAAACGTACACTGGCACACCCGATGAGCTCGCCGAGACGCTGAGCGAACGCCCAAAGGGTACCAAGAACGATCGGCACCAAAGAGGTCCTTTGCAGGGAATTCACCGGGCTCAGAACGCCGGCGGGGTTGGCCCTCTTCAAAAGGCAGATGCCAGCCCTTCCCACACGTCGAGATTTGTGAAGTTGGCTGGTCCGCGCGCAAATGCGCTCAAGAGCACGCAGCTGGGATCGTCGGGATAAATGCGAGTGGCGAGGGCCAATCTGTCGTTGGCAAAGATTTGCAGAACGCTATTGTCGCAGAAGATGCGCAGTCTCAGCTTTTCGGTGGTAATGTCGCCGTTGGTAGAAGAAAAGGTGAAGAGGGTCAAGGGTGAAACGATAGGTGCCGTCTTGATGCCGTGCGAGGCCGAGGTGGAACGCGTACGGTCTACAATCAGACGCTCTTCGGATGGTCGGAAAGCCACAGTAGTGCACTTTGTGCCGTCTATAGAGTCAGACGCGAATCATCCAAGGCAGGTGAAACGTGTCAGAAGGGTACGCGTCTCACACGAAACAAAGAGGACTGTCTCACCTTGGTTATGCGCGACGCTGAGACCGACCTCTTCGGTACCGGAAGCGACTTCAACCTCAGTCGACAACTCCCACGACCGCGATGCGACGTCTAAAAGCCTGAATGCCGTTCCGTTGGCCGAGTCGAATCGAATGACGCCTGACTCGTGTCGCCGTTGCGCGCCTTTGCGAAGACGCTCAACCTCTTGCGCAACGCGAATACCGAGTGTAGAAACCGTGCAGGTTCCTGGAACGGCATTGCTGGGTACCGACTGGATACTGCCAATGGCGCTCAAAGGGGAATGAAGAGCGCCAATGACGTTTGAAAGTTCGAGTTGATGCAGTTCGCGCGGCAACGCCATCAGGCCACTCCATCCTTGCGCATCATAGTACGATTCGGGCAAGTCATCTTCGGTGATCCAGGACCACATCATGCGCCGACCAGTTGGAGCATCGTGGAATGCGCTTGCCGCATAGGCGCAGCCCTCATCGAGCAGGCCAGACGCGTGAGCGACCATCTTTGGCAAGCCGCTGACGCTGTCCTTGACAAATGTTGTTGCCACCCACATTGGGTGTCGGGCGGGTTGCGCCTTCTTGCAACCCTCAACGTTTAGCAACAAGTATTGCGTGACGCGTGATGATCCGTCGGAATGAGGCAAGCGGAAAAACATTCCGACTTCCCAGTTGGCGCCTAGTTCTCCGCACCATGGCATGCCTGGCAGCGACGCATTGACGCAATACTCGCCGAGAGTAGTGATGAACGTCCAAGATGACAAGTCGTCCATCGGAATCTGATAGAGAAAGATCCTTGGACCAACGCTGGGCACTGATCCAGCGATCATGCCGTAGTAATGGGGCTTTTCCGCGGAGAGGAGGCTGTCCATCTCGGGCCAGGGCGAGACGAATGGATCTCGCCATGAAAGGACGTCGATGCCGTCTGGTGGGCCAGGCAAGATGGGCGAGAGAGGCGATCTAGACCACGACTTGCCTTTGTCCAGAGAGGTGGCCATAGCAAGCTTCTCGCAGCCGCGCTGGTACTGGCGTGTGAAATGGATCGGCAAAGCCGAGACGGCCGTGTAAAGCGCTGTCATGATTCCCTGCTCTCCATTTGGACCGTGAGGCACAACGCAGCCGGTGAAGATGCCTTCGCAATCGTACGGCGCTTCTGGCGCGAGTACGGCTTGGTGCTCATTGGCGCCATCGATTGCATTGTCGTGCCTCCAAGGCCCGGCCAGACTAGTGGAGGTCGCATGTCCCCAAGACATGTTGCCCCAAGTCGAGCCTCTCGGGTTCCCTGATGGCGCAAGAGGGCGATTGAAATGCAGCTGTGCTTTCAGTCTGCAGTGGAGCTAGGAGCAGTTCAACATCTCTTCACTGCACGCACATTGATAAAAGAGATGATGCAAGCCGGTTTCAGCGTCATAGGTGGGCCCAGCTGGGTCTGCATGGCAATGCAGGCGACAGGGTCATGGATCAGTGCTGGTGTCTAGACGGCGCGTGCATGCCCGGCCATAGCAAAGGATGAGCAGACTGGTTGAGACTCACCATTCATCCAGCCTCGAGGGGCGAGAAAGTGAGAGGTGGGACGAAACTTTTGAAAAGCTGAGGCGGCACTGGAAATCGGCAACAGCTCAGCCTCGCTGCCCGTAGCGCCAGCGCCAGCGCCAGTCATCTCGTAAGGCGCGTC
>CCYA01000065.1:438184-459992 GCA_900000165.1 Ceraceosorus bombacis
TGGGGAGGGCGAACGTGTTCTTTGACTTGCGGGGTGGCTGAAGGCCATTAGAGCGGCGATCGGAGGTTATGCTGGTCATTTGCTCTACTAGAAAGTCAAGTGGCCTGCAAGCGGGCGCTCCATACTACTCCTCATCCGATGCAAAGTGTGCCTGTGTCCTGGCGCTCGTGTATCTGTGCATGTGCAAGAATCTTGAATGGTCGCTCAGCATCGATACGGGATACACAGCATGTATGGTGAGATGCCTTGGACCATACACCCTACTCTTGGATGGCTATCTACCTATCTGTTGCATTCTTGATTCATTCTGATATATTGCATGTACGAGGTAACAATCTGAATGATAATCACAATAAGCTTGTTCCTCACTATTGTAGCATTGCTCTAGAAATGAGTCTTGCCAGTGTGCACAGCCTATTGGAATCACAAGTTGGAGCAGCTAATGAAATCTACCTGCCCTTCATCTACTCAGTATTCTTCTTTCTTCTGTTTGCCAACCTGAGGAGTAACATTCCTTACTCATGTGCAGTGTTCACTAGTACGCTCAGAAGTCTCGGACTTGGTGTGATTATCCTTACTCAACAGTGTGATGCCAAGACCTTAAATCAGCGCTGACCATGAAACAGAGTGAAGGGGACCTACGCGAACAGATGAAAGGATCGTGGTCTGCTGTAACTCTTGACTCGATCACCTGAAGCTCGTGAAGCAGGAGTTCCGAGGAATCGCAGGTCAGTCGTGAGTCTTGAGTCGTGAGTGCTGCTGATGAGCATACGCTGCGCGGTGGGTGAACTTGCGCGAAGCGCTTTAGCGCCGGCAATCTTTCGTCAAAAGACGCGTTGCGGAGATCGCCGAGATGATGGCGCGTCGCGCTTCACGTACGGACTTGCCCACCAAACACAACACCAAGTTGACGAGTCGTGACGAGTGCTCCTCTCCTTCATCATGCACCACCAGCAAGCACCGCATGTATGGAGCCCCACATTTGCATGGGCCAAAGTCATGCGAGATGGACTTCCTGGATAAGATTACCGACCGATTGCACCTTCTTCTCGGCACTCACGGCGTCTTGGGCAAGCTCCGCTCAGACATGTGCCTACGGGATCGTGCGAACGTCGACGGGCTTTGTTCGCCCGTATTAGCGCCGGTAATGAGCGAATGAGCTGCTAGTTGCTAGTGCCATACCATACTTCTTCGCACAATCAAGGTGTTAATTGGCAGCCTTGATGCAGACAAGCAGACCAGGCACAACCACGATGTTCTCGCCTTCTGCGCAAATTGGCCGGATGCCGTGAGCGAGAACAAGCCCATGAATGAATACGCCCCCGTCCCGATGAGCAGGCCCCGCTCACGAGGGTGCGAGGATCTTTCAGCTCCACGCCTCGGCGCTTCGCGAGACTTGTATAAGAGGCAGCATTCCAAATCTGAGGATCCTTGCCCTGCCTGCTCCAAGCAAACCATTGCGAATGCCGACCGCTGACAGAGACAGCATGGTGACACTTGTCAAGCGCTCCTTGAGCTTCAGCGCTCTGCTGAGCACCCTTCTACTGATATGTCTGCTCTCACAGCACCTTCAGCCTGCGTCCGCGCTCGCCATTCCTCACCCAATAGCTCAAAGTGACACTGAGATCGCCGCTCGTCAAAATTCGGGACAAGGTGCGGTGAGGTGGGACGGTACTAGCTTGTTCATCGCCGGCACTCCCATCACTCTGTGGAGCGGCGAAATTCACCCTTGGCGCCTTCCTGTTCCAGGTTTGTGAGTTGGCTTCCCTCTTCCACCAGCCGCGTCGTCTCTCACATCAGCTTTCTTGATGCCGACAGGTGGAGAGATGTTCTGCAGAAGTTAAAGGTGAACTTTCTTGCATCGGCGCGCTTTCACAGGCCGCTCAGCGGGCTCACGTATTTCACTTTCTCGCTCGCAGAGCGGAGGCTTCAATGCCATCTCCATTTATACCCATTGGGGCCTCACAATGCCGGCCAACGATGCCAGTTCGATCTCTCAAAAGGGCTTCAACGACATTGCTCACTTTCTTGACACCGCACGCGATGTCGGTCTGTTCGTCATCGTTCGCCCAGGACCCTACATCAACGCTGAGACGACCGGCGGAGGCATGCCTGGCTGGGTGCAAAATCTCAATGCGACGCTACGCACGACCGACGATGCGTATCGACGAGCATGGACGCCTTACTTGGACGCCGTCGTGGATGTCACAAAGCCACGCCAGGTCAAGCTGGGTGCAGATGGCAAGCTAGACACGTCCGCAGGCTCCGTCATTGCTGTCCAAGTGGAGAATGAATTCCAGGACAAACTCAACGGAGCGTACAAAGCTCATTTCGACGAGCTGATAGCGTACTACAAGGGCAAAGGTTTGGAGGTGCCGCTAACCTTTAACTCGCTAGAGGGTCGCAACGACTTTCAAAGCGATGAGTCGCTGGACATTTGGGGCGTAGACTCCTACCCCCAAGGTTTCGACTGTGGCTCGCCCAGCAAATGGAGTCCTACAAAGAACTACACTGAGAGCACACACGTGCGCTCCAGTAATCCCAACTTCATTCCAGAGTTTCAGGTAAGTGCGCGTCCTCCGGATGCGACACGCAGATGGATCTTTGATCGTACAGTTGTTCCTCGCCGCATCAGGGAGGGTCGTACGACCCCTTCGGCGGCTACGGTTACCAAGCTTGTGCACAGCTCACTGGGCCGGATTTCATTCGAGTCTTTGACAAGGATGTTCTGTCTCAGGGTCTGAAAATGATCTCGCAGTACATGGGATGTGAGTGCCGAGTGGACCTCAGCAGGTATTTTGCTAGCCGCTGACCTGCCCATGAGAACCCGCTATCCAGACGGCGGTACCAATTGGGGACACTTGGCATTCGGTGGTCTCGTCTATACTTCATACTCATACGCAAGTAGCGCACAACTCGCGTGTCTATTAGCTTTGCACTGACAACGAACGGTTTCATCTTCGTGCGCGCAGGGTGCATCCTTGGCGGAAAATCGCATCAAGCTCGACAAGCTCTACGAGAATGCTCAGCTCGGACGCTTCCTTGCCTCGTTTCCTGCGTTCAGTCGAGCCACTCTCAGGTCACGACAAGCAACCAACGGTATCCTGGTCAGCGAACTACGAGATGGAGATTCTGGATTCTATGTGGTCCGTCATGAAGACTCCACCTCGACTCAGACGAGCAGCTTCAAGCTCGACGTTCAGACGATTGGTGGTCAATTCAAGATTCCACAAGAGAGCGAAGGCATTTCCTTGCTCGGCCGCGACTCTGTCATCGTTCCGGTATCTCGAGTGCTGAGCGCTTCCAAGGCGACCTTGCTCTACTCCACCGCAGATGTGAGCGTCGTGTCCGTCATAGATGGCCGTGACGTGGTGCTCGCGCATGGACATGCCGCACAACAACACGAGCTGCTGCTTCAGTCTAACGGCGACAAGCTAGCGACCACAGCGCAAGTAGACGGCGTGACGGTGAAAGATACCGACAAGGGCTTGCTCATCACTTGGAAAGCTGTCGCAGGTACTGCCGCTTCGTACGTCCCGCTCACGGCAGGCGACAACGATCTGTTGTTGATCCTCAGTTCCACAGAGGCCGCCTACCTCTCGGCACCGATGTCGACCGCTCCTGCAGGGAGTCTCGAGTACATTACAGGATTTGGAGAGCATGTGCTCATCAGCGGTCTGTATCACGTTGCAAACGCCACGGTGGACGGATCGACGCTTCGCATCGTTGGTCAAGTCAATGCCACGACGACGGCGCTAGAGGTGGTCGCGCCAGCAGCTGTGACGGCCCTCACATTCAACGGGGCTGAGGTCAAGACGACACGCACCGATTACGGCTCGCTCAAGGGAACGTTGTCCGGTCCATCTGATGCGGCGAAAAGCTGGAAAGCGCCCGCTCTACAAGGATGGAAATCTGCCGACAGTCTGCCGGAAATTGCGTCCGACTTTGATGCGTCGAAAGGTGCGCAGCTCGGATATCGATCGCGGCTTCAAGCGCGCTTCCACTGATGCCTGCCTGCCTCTGAGAATATAGATTTCATCGCAGCGAACCTGACGAGTACTCCCAATTCGTGGTTCGAAGCCAACGCGACAAATGGCACCGTACTTTTTGTGAGCTTCGCGAACCTTCTCGTCATTATGGAATGCGCTCTTAGATAATTTTCCACGCGCCACACCATACCTGCGCCATCACAGGCAGATGCGTACGGCTTCCATGCCGGCAACGTGATCTGGCGGGGAAGCGTCGAGGGAGGCCAAAGCCGACCGACCGGACTGCAATTGAGCGTGCAAGGAGGCAAGGTGAGGAATTTTGAAATTTGCAAACGCAATTCGTCATGTGCTGACGCGTACCGTCTCCGGCCTCAAAGTTCTTTGCCGCCTCGATCTGGCTCAATCAGACATTCCTGGGGTCTTTGGAAGGCAGCTCTTCGGTGGATGTCGCCAACGCCACCTTTGTGAGCGCAAAGTTGACACGCCATCACCGTCGCTCGGCTGACAATTCGTCCTCTCGTGTTGCCTTGCAGAGTTTCGACGCCCTCCCGGCTGGCAAGAGCATTCTGACGGTCCTGCAGGACTCGACAGGCTTGGAAGAGGCATCAAGCGACAACACCATCGTGCCGAATGCGCTCCCTCGGGAAGTGGCAAAGAAGCCTCGCGGCATCACAAACTTTAGGTGGACCGGAGCTCAGAACGATGCGCAGCCTCGAGTGGAGTGGAGCATTGCTGGTAATTTCGGTGGAGAACGCTACCCCGACAAGACGCGCGGACCATTGAATGAAGGTGGACTGTACGGGTGAGTGGGCCATGTGAGAGCAAGAGGAGAGAGAGGGATCGCCAGCTGACTCTGACGCGCGCTCTCAGCGAGAGACAAGGCTGGCATCTCCCCGGATTCGACGACAGCAAGTGGGAGGCGCACGAGCTCAGCGCAGGTCTCACTGCCCCAGGCGTCAAATTCTTCCGCACAAGCGTCGACCTGGACGTGCCGACAGGCCACGATCTTCCCCTCTCGCTCGTCTTTTCCAACGACGGGGGAACAGACTCCCAAAATTCTCGCCCCACGTCCAGATTTCTCCTCTTCGTCAACGGTTGGCAATTCGGTCAAAGACTGACAAGGTGGGGACCTCAGACCGTCTTTCCAATCCCTCCTGGAATTTTGGACCCGCGTGGAAAGAACGAGATAGCGGTTGCGGCTTGGGCAGTCGACGAAACCGGCGCAAAGGCATCGCTTGCCTTCCAAGTCGACGATGTGTTCGCTGGTGACGTCGACTATGCTCTCGTTAACCCGTCCATTGAGACTGTTCGCGGTGCACCGTCTGCATAAGACGGTGCTCTGCAGAAATGGTAAGGTGACCCATGATTGCGCGCAGACGACGCTCTTTCTCGCCCAATCGCCATGCCTGATGAACAGTGTGTTGCCGGAATGCTCCTTCTGCTGTGTGCACCGTCTCAGCGTTTTGGCCTAGCTAAAGAGGGCCTCCAGGATCACTGCTGAGCGTGTGTGGCAGCACCTTGTTGGAATTGCGGCTGAGAGTAGTACCAAGCAGCGTAGCCTGGATCGTTTGGGTTGGGATACATTTGACCTTGGGGTTGATGCTGCTGCTGTGCCTGTTGCTGATGCGGCGGCGGTGGCGCTTGATATTGAGCGCTGCTGGCAGGCTGTTGCGGATATTGCTGTTGTTGGTGCCAACCAGGTGCCCATGGAGCTGCCTGCTGCGGCGCATATGGTGAGAAAGGCTGAGCCGATGGCGCGCGACCATCAGAGTGCGCGGTCGATGCGAAGGAATCTGCCCTTTGCAACGTTGGCGGCGGTGCTTGATGCGGCGCGCCAAAATGAGGTTGAGCTTGGGGACCTGCAATAGCAGAGTCGAAGACTCCCCTAGCGTGGATATAGCTATCGTTTAGGTTTCTCAAATCAGTCACCTTGTGATTGTACTGCTCCATCAAACGAACGATCTTTGGTCGAAGCGAAATGCACTGTTGGTACAAATCCTAAAATGGATTGCGTGCCAGACCGACTCAGTGATCAGCACGCGTCCCTCGGTCCTCACGGAACGCACCGCGCCCTCACTTGAAGCTCATCATCTTCCGCCAAGCTTTGACGAGCGGGATCAAAGCTGCGCAGTTTGTTAACGAGCTTGTCAATGTTGGCGGCCTCTGCAAACACGGCAGCCTCGCCTTCTGCTTCCTTTTGCAATTCGACTGGCGTCTTGTCCGGAAGCGGTTCCTGACACGTGGCAAGTCTCGAGGGTGTCGGTCAAACCAACGCCCTGTGTTGCTTTCGCACCGTTGTACTCACGACGTAATTGACGGGAAAGATTCCCGCTTGACCTCGCAATTCGCCGCGCCACCAGTGTTCGTACAGAGAGTCGAGAACTCTGATGACGTCGCCTTTGTAGAATGCCAGCTCGTTGTGCTCCGTAGGTGCAAAGTCGTACAGTGCACGCACCTTTGCGGGAGCAGCCTGTGCAGTTGGCGTCTCAACGACAGGCGGCTGCGAGGGGGCAGAAGGCGCGGAGCTAAAAGCTGTGCTGCTCGACGTCCGGGTGGTGTTGGGAACATAGCCGCTGCTGTCGGCCGTGGAAGGATTGTAGGATGAGCGACCCCCCACATCCAGCTTTGACAGCTCCAGAACGCGTTGCAACTCCTCATCTTCCCGTGAGAGCTGCGCAGCAGACTGTCGGGGTGGTCAGGATACAGTAATGGTGAGAACAAGGCAGAAAGCGGGAACATCAACCCTCAGCAGCTGCACAGAGCACTGACCGGCTTCGGAGGGGCAGCAGGCTGTTGAACGTCAAATGAAACGCCTGCGAGGAGCGAGGATGCGGTGCGCGCATGCGGGAGTAAGCAGCGATTCAACGAGGCTCGGACCTTCGCGGCAAGCGGTGCTGTGGAACAAGTTGCTCACCTTGACCTCTCAAGCTTTGAAGCGTTTCCGACAGCAAACCACCTTCCTCGCGATTGCCCCACTCTGTATTCCACTCGTTGAGCAGCCTCCAAGTTTTTTGCTTGACGACCATGTGAGCGGTCGCATCCTTCAACAACCTCTTGATCTGATCCAAGAAGCCCTTGCCAGCCAATTCCCTCTTGGCATCCGCTCCCACATTCTTGCACAGAGAATCGCAGAGGGTGAGCGAAAAGAGCTGCACGTTGGCCGACTTGTGTTGAATGCGCCTAGACAGAGAGGCAACGACATCTCTCGCACCTTGAGATCCTCCCCTGGACACCTTTTCGCACACCGTCAAGTTTAGATCCCAGTTCTCTGAAGTCAGGTTCTCCGAGGTGGCCCGCTGAACCAAGTCGTCGTACGCGTTGGTTGACTTGAACATCGTCCAGGCACTGTTGATATCGGGAGCGGGACGCAAGAGCGCGGATGTTCGGGGCCCTGCGTTGTTTTGCGTGTGCAGAGATGTGGTGGTGATGGTGGTCATCCGACTGTACGTCGTTGTAATCATGAAGGTGGTCTCGACGGAGCTGCAAGCACACGCTCACCCAGTCTTGAGTGTGGCTGAGCAGGTACGTGCATGCGCGCGCACGTGATCCCTCAGTTCACTTGTCGAGCGGCGCGCGCAACGCGATCGTCGGTCAAAAGTTGTAAGCACTTCGCAATCTGAGAGGTGTCCGAACCGACACTCAACTCTTGACCCTACCACCAGTTCATGAGTGATCGACAGAGGCACAATAGGATACTCGCGTCTCGTACATCGACAAGCTCGAAGGACCCATTGACTTGATACAATGTGTGAGTGGCTTGGGCGTCCACGATGTCGAGGATAGCACGCCTACTCACGACCGCTCAACGCTCTCTCCCGCTCGACAGCGGGCTTTAGCTTTGGGGGTGGTGGCTCCGGCTCCAATCCTCCCAAACCAGGAGGCTTCTCGTTCGGGAATGCTGGCGCCTCTACACCTGCATTCAGCTTCGGAGGTGCTGGTAACACGACCTCGCCTGCTACCACCCAGGCTCCAGCAACTTCCTTCAGCTTTGGCGGCAGTTCCAACAACAGCAACACTGGCAGCACTGGCAGCATTTTTGGCGGTCCATCCAAGCCAGCTCCCTCCACGCCAGCTGCGAGTACTGGAGGTGGATTCAACTTTGGAAGTGCACCATCAGGCTCCACCTCGGCTAATCCTTCCACGACTCCAGCCGCCGCTCCACCGACCAACATCTTCGGCGGCGGCGGTGCTGCTTCCAAAGCGCCGGCAACAGGAGGAATCTTTGGAGCTGCACCAGCTGCCAACAAACCCGCAGCGTCTGCTTCAGCTGCCGGCGCCTTCTCAGGCTTTGGAGCGGCGAACGCGAACGCACCAGCAACTTCTGCGCAAGGTCAAGCGACTGGCACCACTGCGCCTTCCGCTGCGAAACCGTTCAGCTTCGGTCAGTCAACAACGCCTGGTAATGGTGTAGGAGCTTCGCAATCTCAAGGCGCGAACCCGGCTTCCGGTACCCCTCTTTTTGGTTCCAAGCCAACTTCAGGTGCAAGCACCCCTTCAGCTACTCCAGCTGGAGGATTTTCGTTCGGAGGCGCATCTGCATCGTCCACCACAGCTCCGAAAGCAGGCACGACCACGACTTCTGGTACCCCTCTATTTGGTTCCAAGTCAACTTCAGGCGCTAGCACCCCTTCAGCCTCCCCAGCTGGAGGGTTTTCGTTTGGAGGCGCATCTGCATCGTCCACCACAGCTATGAAAGCAGGCGGCTTCTCTTTCGGTGCTAAACCCCCGTCTGCAGAGCCAGCCGCGTCCACAGGCTTTGATCTCTTTAGCAAACAACCGGACAAACCAGCAGAGGCCAACAAACCTACCGATGGTGCTGCACCTGATGCTCCTAAACCTCAGAGCGCGCCTACCGCAGCTGCGCCAACTTTTTCAGGCTTTGGCGGTGCTTTCGGAAAGCCCGCAGCTTCGACAGGTGCTTCTGCTACTCCTGCTTCTTCGAGCTCCACGGCACCTTCGACAGGAAATACACCAGCAAATGCGCCCAAGCCTACCGGAACATTCTCATTTGGAGCAGCTCCTCCCGCACCAGCTTCGGCAGGCGCACCTGACAGTGGAGTGGCAACGCCCGCTGCCGCTGCACCGTCTCTATCTCTGGGTGGCCTGTTCGGCCAAAAGCCTGCCGAAAAGACAGATGCACCGAAAGCTTCGGAAAGTGAGAAGCCTGCTGCCCCAGCCGCCACGGCTAACCCCACTGGCGGTCTCTTTGGTGCCAAACCTGCCTCATCTGCTGCAGAGGCTGCCCCCACAGGCAGCCTCTTTGGCGCCAAATCGGCGCAGCCCTCAGCTTCGGCCCCAGGCACCAGTGCTGCGCCAGCGCAACCATCTACGACAGCGCCTGCATCGTCCACCGCTGCTTCCACGGCGTCGACGGCAGCGCCGGCCAAACCAGCAGCTCCTGCACCCCCACCTTCGCTGCTCAAGGGCAAAACCATGGAGGAGATCGTCAACAAGTGGACTAGCGAGCTGGATCAGAGCACGAGAGAGTTTGCAAGACAGGCTGAAGAAGTCGGCATGTGGGACGAGCAGCTGAGAAACAGCGGAGAGCAGGTAAGTTTCGGCGTCACGTAGGCACGCTTCGCATATCCATTCACACGCCTCCATCCTCCTTCAGATCGGCACGCTAATGTCGGCATTACAGAGTGCGGAAGATCGCCAGTCAGGCATCAATCAGACGCTGGACCAAGTAGAGCAGCGTCAGACGGACTTAGAGGCGCTGCTAGAGGCTTTCGAGACTCAGATTGCGCATTTGTCAGAGGGCCAGAGCGGTACCATCTCTTACGGTCTTGGTGGTTCCTCCAACATGAGGACCATGGAAATGGGAGCTGCGGATGCCGAGCGCGAAAGAGCGTGAGTTCAACGCCGTCCTGCGCATGCGTGTCTGTACAGGCGCTGATCTCCCGTCCTCGTTCCATAGCTACACCTTGGCAGAGTCGCTCAACTCTCAACTTGATGATCTATCTCAAAATCTCTCTTCCATGATCACTGAAGTGAATGCATTATCGGGCCACAACACCTCGATCGTCGCTCGTCAGTCCGACCCTTCGCCTTCTTCATTGGGCGCGCTGAGGACCGGGGGAAGGTCGCACGCAGCCGGTACGCAAGAGACGGACCCCATTTCTCAAATTGTGGCCATCCTAAACGCACACTTGAGCAGCCTCAGGTGGATCGATGAGAGTGCCACGGGTCTTAAGGAAAAGGTAGAGGATCTCAGAAGGGGCAGAATTGGAGAGTCGTCGGTCGCTGCCGGGAATAGGTACGCTTCGCCAGCTTTTGCTGGCTCGAGAGCTGGCAGCGCTGCACCCGGATACAGAGGGGATTCAAGCGGACTCGGCAATACTACTCGCCGCGGATACGGCTACTAAGCTGTGTCATGAACACACTCACAAACTTCATGAAGCCGGGTCCATACGACCTTTGTCAATCGATGAGGTTCTTGCGTCGGTGTGCCGGCCTTTGCCATGGTCGCTATCATTGCGCAGACGAGTCGGCGTTGAGATTTTGCGGCGTGACATCTATCATTAAGGTGAGGTGGTTGTAATTGGACCATTGGCAGCTTCGTAGATTTGAACGGCGTCCTCACAACGACCGCACAGCCTATCTTCCACCACTGCCTTTCTGTACGTCCTACATCTCGCGCATTTGTGGCCTATCGAGGGGCGAATTTCAAATGCTATGCCGCTATGCACAGCGGGAATTGAGTAAGCTCCTGCTGCACTCGCTGTCCGTGCCACCTTATCCTTCGATAGGTGTACGTGCGAAACCAAGAAGATGGTCGACAACTCCTCGCCTGTGCGACATCGTTGGCAAGGAGACAAAGTATCAGAAGTTGCCAAGGGCATCTTGTCTGCGGCCATCACATACCGTTGCGCTCGAGAATACCTTTCAACGCCTCATTTGTGGAGGCGTCTAGGTCGATGACAACGTCAGTCTCGAGGGCCGCCTTGAGAAGGCTGGAAGGGATGTAGGCAGTCCAGGTGAGGCCGAGCTTGCATGATGAGTCAGCGCGGCACTTACCCATCTTTACGACCGATCTCAAGAGCAGCGAAAATTCCGTTCTTGAGCTCCAGCATCGGATGCATTTGTGCAGCTGCGTCCTCGTCGCGCCACCGTTCATCCTGCAAGTAGTCAAACGTTCTCGAGTCAGCATACAGGAAGCGGAGGCGAGAGAGCCGACGGGAGCACTCACCACCCCTTGCCAGCGGCTGTGAAAGAAGGAGACTGCTCCCGCCTCTTTGGGCTGCGGATCGACGGGCTGATCGGCTCTGAAGTGATGAATCTCTTCTGCAAGATGAGGGGTAATTGGAGCCAGCACGGAGGTGTAGAGCCGCAGGATCTGCACAGCGTCGATGCAACAGCTCAGCGCAAGCTCTGAATTCACCACGCTCGCTTTGGTTGTCTCACCTGGTCTGTCACTGCCAAGACGGCCTTGCGCTGCTCGCTATTCGCACGATCTGCGTAGAGGATATCCTTGGCAATGTCGAGATAAAATGCACTCAACAAATTGTTGGCCGTATGCGTGATCTTTCGCACGACTATTTAGGTGCAAGTGAGAGTCAGTGGGTGAGTAAAGCGGGTGCTTAAACCTCACATCGGTCGGCACTCACCAGAGGCAAAGTCAAAAGTCTCGTAGGCTGTTCTGACGTCGCGGTCAAGCACATACATCTCGTGCAGCATGTATCGATTCAACTACGGCCATGGTCGGCATCAAGCGGTAAGCTACTCCTGCGCGTTCGGCCTCGGAGCGCAACAACTAACCAAACTCAACTCCACGTCCTCAAGGCTAGGGATCTCCGCCGTCGAGATGTTGGCCAACATGAACCTAGCCGTGTTGCGAATCTTTCGGAGAGCTTGATCGGCGTGTTTGATGATCAAAGTGCCGATGGGCACAGATCTTGTATAGTCTGCGGAAGCGGCCCAGAATCGAAGAGGATCGGCGCCATATGCTGGATCGTTTCTTTTATGACCACCATCGATGAAGAACTCGGGTCCAAGCACGTTCTTAAGGCTCTTGCTCATTTTCCACCCTCTCCTATCTGTCACAAAGCCGTGCGTGACCACATTCGCGTACGGCGCGAGAACTGACTCAGCGGCTTGCGAGCTCGTGTCTTGCATTGCGATTCTGGTCAAGAGCGAGGATTGAAACCATCCCCTGTGCTGATCAGTCCCCTCGAAATACACGTCTGCGAGTGGCTGGCCTTCTCTCTCGGCGCCGACCTGCTCAGCCAGGTTTGCCCAGCTGCTGCCGCTGTCAAACCAAACGTCGATCGTATCCGTTCCCTTTCGCCAAGCTTTGAAATCGTCGCGGTATTGAGGCGCGACAAATTCGTCCGCAGCACCCTCCCACCAATAGTCCGTGCCCTTTTCAGCAAGCACGGCGATAATGTGATCGACGTTCTCGGGCGTTATCAGGGCTTCTTCTGTGTCTGCGTCGTACAAGACTGGGATGGGCACACCCCAGGCCCTTTGTCGAGAAATGCACCATTCCGCCCTGCCAGACACCAACGACTGTAAGCGGGCTTTTCCACTGGCCGGGAAGAAGTTGACCTTCTCAAGCGCTTGCAGTGCACGGTTCTTGATTTTGCCTACATCCGCAAACCATTGTGATGTCGCGCTGAATGTCCGGAGACGGTGTAATCAGCTATGCATCGCTCGAACGCGGAGCGACCCGACGCAACGCACCGGACCATTACAGGCTGCTTCAAACGCCAGTCAATTGGGACAGAGTGCTTGAGATGCCAACTCATGAACAAAGCGTCGTTCGCTTCGAGCAATTTGATCACGAGCGCGTCACCACGGTGTCCTGCCATGTAGCCGATGAGGTTTTCTGCACCACCGGACAGCTCCCTGAGCTGTTCTGTGTAGCGACCTTCATCATCGATGGGCGAGAAGAGCTGTTCACGTCTAAGCGCTCCGTGCTCTCGCCACAGCTCGTAATCTTCTGCGCCATGGGCTGGGGCAGTGTGTACAAGCCCCGTTCCACTGGACGCCGTCACATAGCTTGCTGGCAGGATCGGACGGGGCTCAGCATCGTCCGGCAAAAAGCAATGACGATATGTAGAATCCAAAAGCTGAGCGCCTGTGGGTATGTTGGAGTGGTAGCACCGACGTCAGTTTTCGAGAGCGTGTGGCAATGCAATTAGCATTTTACATGATGACTCACCTTTCACGACGACAAGCTCTTCCATAGGCCCAACGCGGTACCTGTTCCCGCCTGCGTCGGAGCCTGGAAGCTTCAAATTTGACAAGAAGCCAATCCTATCTGTCCCAATGAAGAATGTCTCGCCCTGCATCGGGCCTTCTTGCACTCGCACCAAGCTGTAATCGAGCTCTGGATTGACTGCGACTGCCTGGGATAAGGATGCAGGTAAGATAAAATTTGGCGGCAAAGATGAGAACCGTGCGACCTACTTTATTGGAGGGAAGCGTCCAGGGAGTGGTCGTCCAGATCAAGGCGCTGATTGGCTTGCGAGCATTGGCCAGAGCTGCAGATCCGGGCTCATTCATCATCGCCTGCCGCAATTGGGGCCCAATTTGCATGGGGTAGCGGACAAAGACGGTGTGCGACATGAAGTCTTCATGGTATTCCAGCTCGGCTTCCGCAAGTGCCGATCGGGAGGCGTGCGACCAGTAGACGGGCTTGTATGCACGGTAGATGAGTCCTAGTATGCGCCATCGGATGGTCAGTGAGACACCCCAGGGGCCAGAGTGTGCAGGAAAGGCAGCCCACCTTTGTGCACCATCTCCCTGAATATCTGCAGCTGCTTGAGTTCGTACGTGAGATCTGTTCCGCGGATTGTGCTTCGAGACAGTCAATACAAGAATCTGAAACCCAAAGGCGCCGCCTCCTACTCACCGAACGTCCTATAGGTGCTCTGCTCCGCCCAATTGGCCATCAGTGCAAATGACCGGAACCCTAATCGCTGACCATCTATCTCTGTTTCCGCGATGCGTCGCGCCTCTGCTCGGAGAGCCAACGGATCTTGAGTCGGAGGAGCGCCTTCGCTGCTCAGCGTTCCCAGAGCTTTGAGCTCAATAGGCAGACCATGACAGTCCCAACCTGGAGCAAAGCTGCAGAAAGACGAGGAGAAATGGTCAGCCGCTCTTCGCTGTCCAGTAGAGTGTCGCCATCATGGCTCACTGCACGCGGCGGCCTTGCAGCATGTGGTATCTGATGATGACATCCTTGAGGATCTTATTCAACGCGTGACCTGGGCATTTTCGGAATCGTCTCTCAAGTCAGAAAACCTTCGATGCACTGCCGAATCATCTTTCCCCACCTATATGCAAGGGTCCGTTGGCATACGGAGGCCCGTCATGCAACACGAAAGAAGGCCCTGTATTGTTCTCGCGCTGGCAGAAAAGGAAGCCAGGGATGAGCACGGGGCTACAGGGAGCCAGCACTATACATTCCTATACTACGCACTTGCCAAGCATATAGCTCATATGTCGTCCTTCTACGAAAAAGCTTTTCTCTCTTCTCGGGCGACGCGGCCATAGGAAAGGCCGTCTTGGGCAGCTGCAACGTACCGCTGTAAAGCTTCTCGTTCGATGATCCACCGCCGAAAGCTTGCCCCGCTGGCGTCCGATGATGAGCAGGAGGAGGGGCAGGAGCTTCTGTTTGCGCAAACGGAGTCGTGTGCAGCCTTGCTATTCGTCTTAGCGCCACCCTTGATTGTTCGGTTGGGCGAATGCTGTGAGGGCAGCAGCATCGGAACGCCCCTTCCCTGGCTGATAACATCGTGCTCCACATGGCCATGGAAGGCCCTCAGATCCCGAGGAATGTTTGTGCAGATCCGAACATTCTACGATGATGATGTTGCGGAAACGAAATCATTTGCATTCAGTGATTCTTGATCCACTGATTGACTTTTGCGGCGCTCAGTGATCCAGGCTGTTCAAGTCACGCAAGCTAACTTTCTTCTCTCAATTAATAGGCAACAAGTCGAGCCAAGTAGGATGTCACGTGAGCCAGACCTCACGCGCGACCTTGCCCCTGGCCGCACCGCACGGGCGCTCGCTCAGTGGTGACGCTGAATGCAAGGCAGTTTGTATAGCCACTCACGACTCCTCGCGATGCAATCTTGAACCATCATCATCTCCTGAGCTGAGCACCTCCAACTTGACCACCGATCTACCAACAACGCGCCTTCCCGACGCGCTGCGCCCGCTGTCGAGCACAACTCTTCTCACTTCGAATTGATAACCTCGCCCGCATCGACTTTGATCTTGCACAAGATGGTGAGTATCCTGGTGCCCAGTCGGGCCATGTCTTCGGGCCAAAATTGCCATCATACCACAGCTTCGATGTCGCATAGACTGCTGATCCACCTTTGCATCACCTTTGGTCCATCTCACATCAGTCCGCTCAGCAGTCTCAAGGCATTCAGACGCTTTTGGAGGCGGAGAAGGAGGCTGCCAAGATCGTTGCAAAGGCGCGGACTTGTGAGTAGCAGGTGGACAGCCTCACTTGATGGAGAGAGCACCAATGGTATCTGCATATACTAGTCAGAGATGCGTCAAGAGGGGCGGCGTTGTGTAGCTGTCCTCAATCGCCAGGATCTGGTTCTGCGATCGGTGCTCTGATCTAATTTGCGGCACATTATTGCTTTGCTGAAATGGGACTCGGCATCATCCCTTCAGATCGCACACAGAAAATCAAGGATGCTCGTAGTGAGGCTGCCAAGGAGATCGAGGAGCTCAAAGCTACCAAGGAAGCAGAGTTCAAACAGACTCAGAAGGAGGTGAGCAACGAAGCGAGCAAGTCGGCCGATTCGAAAGGCTACCAGCAGTCTCGGTTGCTCTCTAGGTCGTTCTACTGACTGGCAGGGCGACATTCGTATGCTTACACCCCTTCATGCCTACATTCTCGTCCTGCGCTACGCTCTGTAGCACGAAGGCTCTTCCGGCTCGAACCAAGCCAAGGTAGACGCAGCCACCGCAGACCAGCTGAAACAGCTCGAGGAGGCTTTCAAGAAGGTGAGCTCGCATGCGGGCATGTTTTTCACCATTTCCTTTAGCTCATCACAACTGATGCGCGCTCCTGCTCCATCACTTTTAAGAATCGCTCGGGTGTCGTTGACAAGCTGCTGGAGAGGGTTGTGGAGGTCGACCCTCAACCTCACCGTAACCTCAAGACAAGTTCATGATGCTTTCGATTGTGCAGACCCGGACCCGTCGCCACACCCACGATTCTGTGCCGCGATGGCTTCGCATCACTTGCAATCGCAGGACGTTTCACCAATAGCATCCCGCTGCATTCTGAGTGTTTGGCTAAGAGGTACAACGCGCATGAGCTTTCAAGGAGCGTGATGCCTGAAAGGTCAGGGGAAAGATTTGAAGCAGGTAGTGCGCACAACCCGCATTTTCTCCCGTCATGCGTCCTCGATAGCGTCCTGCACCACGTCCAAGTGGAATCTCCTCTTGACCGCTGCAACCTCTGCAGGATCTCCTGTGTTCTTGGTGAGGTCGTCCGAAATCTTGACGCAAGGTTTGCCTTCGATTTCTCGCAGCTTGATGACCATGTTGAGAGCTTTTGATCGTGCAAGAGTGTGCTCAGAGGAGGTGGGGGCTGCGTCATAATCATCCGCTTCCGGGTCTTTCTGATCTTCCAAACGCGCAAAGTCGTTCGTTATGCTTGTTCCGATGCCTAAATGGGTTTCGAGTGGAAGTGAGCAAGGTGACTCACGAGCTGTATGCAGTCGCACCTCTTCCCCGTTCTCGCGGACACTCACCAAAGCCGCACCCTACGCCGTGGTTTTGGGCCGTCTTGGCCAATTCCAAGCAGCGCGCCACGTCAAGTCCGTCCGAAAAGATGACGACCTTTTTGCTGCTGTCCACTCCGAGTTGATCATACACCTCCTTTGTACGCTTGACAAATTGTGCAGGGTCTCCAGAGTCCTGTCGTAGACCTCTCCAACGACGTGCGATTTCTTGTCCTTTTTCGTTGGAAAGCAGGTCGCTGAAAAAGACTCGAGTGCTAAAGGTGTCTGTAGACAGGGTCGCAAGTGGCTGCAGAAGGTCAGACGAGCATGATCGAGCGCATGGTGAAGAGCGAGACTACTCACCAGTGAGCGCTATCGTGAGGTCTTCGGAAGGGTTAGCAGGAGTAAAATGCGGCGCACTGTACACCTCATCCCAGAGCTGCATGGCTCGAAGATTGGCATGCTCATAGCCGTGCAGAGCAGCGACGGCCATCATCCATTCATGAGCGACCGTTCCGATCGGATTGAGGTCGTACAGCTGAGCAAAATGCACGTTGGATGTGCCGAGCAGAGCGCCCGCACCTGCCTGTGAGCCCTCCATCAAGCCTTGCAGCGCAACCTTGTGAGCCAGATAAGACCTTCTTCTTCGCGTGCCAAATTCGGAATATCGAATGCCTGCCGAGACTAGCTGTTCAGCTTTGGACTTGGCAAGGAATCTTTGACCGCGCATGCTCCACCTTTTGTCCACGGTGGAAAAGTAGACTTCGCTGACGATGGCCATGAGCGGAACTTCGTAGAGAATGACGTCTTTCCAAAGCCCGCGAATGTCCATCTCGATCTGACCCAGCTCTTCCGCCTGCTCTTCTTGCTTTGCATCTCCAGATGGTTCGGGAACGAATGTGAGCGTCACTTGCTCTTTGGGCTTGAAGCGGAAAGCAGCGAGCGATTCGATGTAATGTGGCTGGAGGTAGGGGCATCGCCTTTCTAGCCATTCCTTCTCTTCAGTAGTCAGCGACAAGCCAGCCAGATCTGCGATGCGAGAGCTCTTTAGCGAAGCACGCGTGCTCAAAGTCTTGCCGCTCACGCAGCTTCTACTCACCGTCGATGCAGCGCTGAATCACGGCCACGCTGTTGCGGGTGAATTTCATTGCGACGGATCGATTGGTGAATCGATCTGGATGGGAGGGAAACGAGAGCATCAGTCGCAATACTGATAGCTGGCAAGAGAGCGCATACAATGCACTCACAAGCCACTCTCTTGCTCGGATAGTGGTGGTCCACGGCCTGCTGCATGGTCAGCTTGTACAAGTCCGTGTCCAGGATGGAGCAGACGGGCCTCCATGGCTGGGTGCCATTCGAGGGACTTTGTTCGGACATGGCTGGCACGGGTGAGGCCAGACAAGTTTTCAAGCTCCAGCGAGTTGGCCTGGGTTGCTGCAATTTGTCTTTTGCGCACACACTACTGCCTTGCTCTGTTCTTGGACTTGTTTCCTCGATGCTGTAGCACGCCTGCCGACCCTTGCTGCTATGACGTTGGACTCGACGTCCGAATGTGTGCTTTTTCCTTATCAGGCTTCAACGCCTTTCCACCCTCTGCTGCTACGAGCAATCTACGAGTGAGGGAGCAGGCTTGAAAGCGATCTAGTCTCGGTGCCGGATTCGTGATACTGAAGGCACAGTGGGTCACTGCACTCTTTAGGCTACACACGAATAGCAAGAGCTTGTGAATGTTGGTGTGAAGACTCGTAACTCGGAATCAAGATCGAGAATCAAGTGGAGGAGCTTAGGCGAAAGGGCCTTGTGACTCGTCCGACTTCCCGCGAGGCTGTGCTGCGCGGGTCTGGGCAGCAGCATCACACGCATTCAAAATCAGAATTCGAGCGCGTATCTTTCTTCTGCGCAAGCAACACATCCCGCGATTGGTGTGTGCAGAGCTTGCGACACGTGACCTCACTAAAGACTGCATCATGTACCCCGCACGCAGCACACAGCAATTTGAATTAACGATCAAGATGGTCGAAGAGGACGGCGGAAGCGGCTTTGGCTCATGCCACCATCACACAGACCCTTCCGGACTAGCGAAATAGGACTCTAACTCGTCCAAGCGCCTTTTTCACTCGCTCGTCATACCTCTTTTCGCCCAACACAAACCATCACTGCAAAGCGCCGAGCTCAACCCCCCCGGCACGCTGCAGCGTACTGCAGGCAGACCCTGCAAAATGTCCAACCCAAAGGTGAGTGTCGAGCAATGCGGGCGGGCGCTTCATGCCAGTCATTGACAAGTGTCTTCTCCTCCTTCCTCTTCTCCTCTCACTGCGTCATCTCAGTCATCATGGATGAGGGACATTTACGTCGGAGGTCTCATGTCTGGAACCAAGCCGCTGACGACGGATTACGAAAAGCTGAGGGAGCAGGCCAAGGAAAAGTTGGACCCGCGAGCTTATGCTTATGTGGCCGGGAGCGCCGGGTACGAAAAGACGGAAAAGTCCAATAGGCGAGCGTTGGATTCGTATCAGATCGGTGCGTCGTCGTTGTCCCTTCACGTCGATGGCTCTCTACCAGCCCCTCGCTCACGTCCCAACATTCTCCCCCTTGATGTGCACGACCATCTGCGCTCGCTACAGTACCTCGTATGCTTGCTGGCGTCGATATCAACGAGTTCTCGTCTCAAGTCACTCTCTTCGGTAAGAAGTTCCCAACACCCCTCGTCATCTCACCCATTGGCGTGCAGGGGCAGCTGCATGCCGATAGCGACGTGGCGACCGCTTCGGCGTCCAAGGAGCTTGGAGTCCCTTTTACACTGAGCAGCGCTACCAGCACTCCCATCGAAAAGGTCAGCGAAGGGGCAGACTATGGCGGGGAGAGTGAGGAAGGGCAAGAAGCATGGTTCCAGCTGTACTGGTGAGCCTGCAACGTGGTGAGATGGTCGCAGCGCGACTATGCAGACCTGACCATGCGATGACTTTGCTGCCCCGCAACGAATGCGTGCCAGGCCCAACGACGACGACGTCACGAGGAGTCTGCTGACACGTGCTAAAAAGGCGGGATACAAGGTCCTAGTGGTCACGCTTGACACTTGGTCTTTGGGATGGAGGCCAAGAGATCTCGACGAGGCCTACAATCCATTCTTGAAAGGCGAAGGTGTGGCCAATTGCTTCTCGGATCCAGTCTTTGTCGAGAAGGTCAGTCGGATGGGTGATATTTGAGCGGCTGCTTGACGTACCGCTGACCGTCTGTTACGCTTACCTCGCTGCGTCTCCAAGTTCTGCGAGGGCAAGGTGCGTTGATCATTTCCTGGGTACCCAACTAGAGTCCTCATGCGACTGACTACATGCCCACTGCGAATTCCCGGTAAAGTCGCCTTTGCGCAAAGATCGGACAGAAGATGATGTGACGCAGGCATCGATTGCAGCCATTGGTCTCCTGACGCCCGGCATCAGCCGCAGCTGGTCGGACTTGGCCTTGCTTCGCGAAATCTGGGGTGACCATCCGATCGTCTTGAAAGGCATCCAGAGCGTTGGAGATGCAGAGCGTGCCGTCGAAGCGGGCATGGATGGGGTCTGGGTATCCAACCACGGAGGTAAGCCGAGCAACGTCTAGGAAAGACTGCTCAAGAAACTGATCGTCTGTCCCTCGGCTCGTGCGCCCTCCAGGTAGACAAGTGGACGGAGCCATCGGATCATTGCAAGCGTTAAGACCGATCGCGCAGTATCTCCGCAGACATGCAAAGACGGTCATCTTCGATTCTGGGGTCCGCAACGGCTCCGACGTGATCAAAGCACTAGGTGAGTCGCCAGACCCGATCGGCACGCATCGACGCGCGTCGCATGAAATCAAATCACGGTGCGGACTACTGACCCCCCAGCTGTGATGAATCTCTGGTTCAAACACCGACCACCTACACCGCCACTCTCTTCCCCTTTTCTCACGTTCGAATTTCTTCCTTTGCGTCTGCAAGCGCTCGGCGCTCATGCGGTAGGGATCGGTCGGCCGTACGCTTGGGGTCTGGCAGTCAATGGGCAAGAAGGCGTTTCTAACGTCCTTAAATCCATCCTGGCAGACTTTGAACTCACAGCTGCTCTTGCCGGTCATCGCTCCATCGATGACATTACGGAGCAGTCGGTCATCAAGGCAGGCGAAGAGTCGCGGTTGTAGCGTCTAAGCGAGTCGCCTATCTCGCACGACGTTGACTCTTCCATCCTGCCATCTGCTGTACTCACTGCTAGTGCGCTGCTCCATGTTCACCTGTGCACTCGTCCAAACTTGCAGTGCGGCAGGCTTGCCAAAGGTGCGAGTGCTTTGTGGGAAATGTGAGACGCAAGATGATTTGAACAGGTATGTATTACATTGGATAAAGCGTGTGCCGGAGAGGAGGAGCGCCGTAATTGCGCCACTGGATCCAATCACAAGAATGAGCGCAACAGGATCGATCAAAGGTGGTATCTTGAAGAGAGCAGAAGGAAGGCCAAAGTGAATCACGCGTCGTTCTTGAAGAGCAGGGCAAAGCCTAGCCAGCGTAAGATTTAGAGGCAGCGTCTTGCCTCTGCGCCAGAAACGGTCCTGCAACCATCGCCAGGGCACTTTGAGACAGCTCCAGCTTTCTCTGCCATCCTCTCAATGACTGCCCTGAAGCATTGAGCTTCCTGAGCGCCTGGAACTTCAGCCGTCGCCTTTAGATGATCCTGTTCACCCGCCGCCAATTCGAAGTGGGGCACACCAGTAATGCCTTTGGATCGAGCCCTCTCGAAACCCAGCTTGACCTCGTCGGCCAAGGCTGAGGAAGCCAGCCACTCCTTTGCAGACGTCTCGGACGCAAAGAGTTCGGACTTGACCGCCAAGTCGGACAGCTGCACTCGGCAGCCGGGATCTCCTTGCTTTTCAAAGTAGTGCGTGAAGAGCACCTCGATGAATTTGTACTGCTGTTCCCAGCCGCCCTTGTCGTAGGCGTATGCCATGAGACGATGAGAATCGAAAGTGGAGCGAAGAGGACCGTTGTAGTCGCTGACATGAAGGATCGAGTAGGTCAGCGGACACGCCACACTGGCAATGTGCACGACTGGCGACTTTGTGCACGAGTCGGATGTCCATCAAGATCAAGGGACGCTCTCGGCGCCG
>CCYA01000065.1:497911-510990 GCA_900000165.1 Ceraceosorus bombacis
AAAGCCCCCCCATCGCACGCAAGCGCATGCGCACGCGCACGCACGCATCAGGGGGGCGGCGGCCTTGCAGCCCGCTAAGCCTTCGCACTCACGGCAGCATGCAGCAGCAGAACGACACGTCCGTGCTGCTGTTCAAAATTAGACGCGTCAGGGCGCATCTTGCATCCAGCATGCAGCAAAGGCGACGTGCATACGCACATTAAGCAAGAAAAATCTTGCAGTCAATTGAATCACGAACAAAGAAGTTGAATCTTCAACAATCAGCAGGGCTCTGACTTGTGAGTTTTTAATCGGAACGCGCTAAGGTTTTCAAAGAGAAGAGCAAGTGAACAGTCACAGAGTGAAGAGCTCAACAACGTCTCGATTGCACATGCAGCAGCAGTATCAAGATTCCTGATTCAACATTGTTCTCGAAGTGCAGCGGCATAATCAGGAATTAGAACTTTGTTTGATTTGCTCCTTTGACATGCAGCTCCGACTTGCCATGACGCAGAAAGTGAGACACGAAAATTTGAACTCACGTCGCATTGACGGTGTCTGTATTATACGCTGCGCATCGCTCTTGCGTTTTCAAGAAGCCGTTGCGCAAGCAGAGCTGTGTCGCTCGCTCATCAACGAATGAAAGGGACAGCGAGGGCAAGTGCGAAAAGTATAGTCGAGCAGCAACCGGCTCAAAGTCGACACTTCCTGTCGTGATTGGGAGAGGAATTAATCAAGCAATTGCGTTCGAACGAATTTCGCTCTCGCTCCCGTGACGGCAATCACGACTCTGGTAAGGTGATCGGGGCGGCCCGCTCTTTGGACGCGGTCGCCTGGCTGAAGACTTTCAAGAGGCCGCGAGAGGTGCATTGCGTCTCCGATCCTCGAGCGCCTCAAGAAGGTTGTGTGTGAGCGCAGCCTCATTCGATCAAAATGCGACATTGCAGTCGTGGACTGGGTGAACGGCCGGGGCGCTGAATAGGAACAACAGCACCTCCTCCGCATGTTACGCGAAACCAGCTCGAGTTTTGTAGACGCGCGGCCCGCTCAGGATGACGGTGGGTGCCGCCCCCTACCCGACCGAGCATGGTTGGCACAGGCGCTCCAATCTCATTTCATCGAGGAGGGTCACACTGATCCATTAGCCAACAAACCACCTGAGGTGGCGGACTGCTTTGCGAATGCAGAGTCGGTAGCGACTCCAAAGCATGCGAGCAGTTAGCGGCAGTTATGGCGATGGACCTCCTTCCGATTGGATTGATGGCTGGTCTCATTGCAACCTTGCCGCTGGGTACGGGTACGAGTACAGTGTAGTATGCTTGGTGTCGTTATGTGACGCGCGAGCCTGTAGATCGTTTCTCAAAACAACGGTTCGAACTGGGGTCCACGATGGTTTAGCCACACGTATCACCATATCCTTCTTGACACGCATTCACACTCACTCTAGGTCCAGTGCTCTTCTCTACGTCTTCGTCGCTAGCGCCCAGCTCATCCTCATCTGGCAGCTGAGCGTCCGTGCCCTCGAGTGCGCGTTGGCGGGCGGCGTCCTCGTCCGCTTGTGTACCCTCATCATCGTCGACGACCATCTGGCTTGCGTTCTCGAGTGCATCTTGCCACGATTTGGCGGCAGGCAAACGAGCGCCCGAGAGATGCATCCCTATTCTTGCTGATGAGTTGAGATTGCTCCGTCCACGAGTGGTGGCAGCAACAGGCTGGGAAGCAAAGTGCCCAGTACCGACGGGCCCATGAGGTGGTGGAACGGACTCATCCCCTTCCTCGTGGCCAGATGACGGAAGATGAATGTGTCGCAAGGATTGAGAGCGCGTATTTGCCAGCGCTCTAGGCACCTCGTGTCCGTTGACAGAAGACGCGGGATTGATCCTGTTGCCAACGCTGATGTTACTGGAGGTGTACAGTTTGACGCTAGGCGGCGTCTCGTCTTGCGCAGACTGCGGCACACGGGAGGAAGGTGATCCTTGCTCCTTCTCGACGTGATGTAGGCTCGCTTGGGCACGGACGGCGGCGTCAGCCTGGTGCTCAAGAGCGCTGGGAGCTTGGCTGCTGCGAAGTCGTATATCGCCTCTTTGGACGCTCTGCTCGACCTCTTCCAAGGCTGCTAGATCCTCCTCGTCGCGACCTCCAGCTTCTTCGAATCCTCGATCTTCATGCAAGGCTTGTCCATCTGACGCTTGAGATCCTCGAAAGAGAGGAATGTCAGTGTTGTGGCGCGCGAGAGCCACGCCTACTCTGGGCGTAGACTCCTGCATTCTGGGTGGTCGGGCTGAGTCCATGGCGCTGGCATTCGGCTGGGACTCCCCATTTTGCAGAGTCGGACGTCGCGAAGAGCCTTGCGGCCGAGACGAGTCGATCGCTCGGCTAGCTGCCTCGGCCGCTGGGTTCGCAGCACTCGATGGTCCTGATTGCGCGGCTGCGCGTCGAGCCTGTGCAGCACTAGCTGCATCAGATGGAACTTCTCCTGGTGTTGTAGCGAGAACAAAGTCGGCGTGCAGCGCTTCAAGCTGGCAACGAATGTGCAATGGCTCGCCTCCTTCGCCGAACTTGAGTTCCAGATTCACACCCAAATGCTCGCTTGCTGCAATAGCAGCCTGCAACAAGAACAACAGTCGCTGATTAGCAACCATGCGCATGAGAGAGTGCAGTCCTAGAGTCACGTACCTTGAATTCCTTCAGCGGAAAAGTAAGGCAGACTTCTTTTACCATCGTAAACGCCTCAAAGGCATCTAATTGAACTGTGACTTGGGTGGCGATTGCGCGTCTGAATTGATCTGGTCGTGCGCAAATTGTCGTGAGCCACGCTGAGATGAGGCGTCTACAAGGTCATGAGAAGAGGCTCACTCTTATCGAGCGTGTCATCCGCCCTACTGCGCACCATGAAGAATCGTGGACCACACCAGAACGTCACCTCACCACCGTTCTTGTTGCCAAAATGGTCGAGGAAGTCGTGTACAACTTTGGGACCAATCGATAGCTGGCATGGCGCATTTGGTGGGACATTTGGCCAGAGACCTGGCACTGCAGCATAAGTGAGCTTGTGAGTCTTCACGATGCCTGTGCACGCATGCAGAAGACGTCGTAAGCCCGGGCTCAGGGAAGCTGCTTCGACGCTCACACTCGCTCACCCCCTTTGCTGTGAAGGCGTACGGCGACGCGACTTTCGTCCTCGTGGTCAAAGATGCTAATCTCGCATCTATCGAGTGTCTTGTTGTTTCCAGTTCGCAGGACAGAAAGGATCGGCTGGCTCAAGAGAGCACGACACGTGAGCATGCTGCGCAATGATCAACGCCAAACACCATAACTCACTCGGATGCCAGTCTCGCAGTCGATCTTCTGGTCCAGGTCCGTTCGCAGAACTTCGAAGAAGTAGTCGTAAAATTCGAAAGCGCAAAATCCTGATTGAGTGGAGTTGATCGCAGAGAGTCGCAACTTTGGATGGAAAAGGGCGAATGGTCATTCAGCAGCTTGCCCGATCGATGGCTCAGACTGTAACGCTCACCTTGAGTGAGTCATTCTCGAGGTCGCGCATACATTGTACATTCAGCCTGTCGCTGAAGCGCAACAAACACGACAAGGCGTGAGTGAATGCTGCGGGTTGGGGTCAGGGCCAGCCGTGAGCGACGCTAGTGTCACCAGTCCATCTCGCACTCACTGCGGACGTTACGACTTGGAAATGCTGCGTGCATGCTGCTGAATTGTCAAGGATTGAGAATGTCTTGCATACATAACGCATTCCGTTTTCAAAAAGGATGGAACGCGAACGACTTCATCCCATGATCTTCAGTCTGAGTATTTCACGTCACTGTCGCCATGCAAAATTACAGAGCTCTTTTGCTTCGAGATGGTGTAGCTAGGATAGATGACTCGGCCAGGCCGGTAGCTAGCGAAAGTCCAAGGACTCAGTACGATGGACATCCAGTCAGATTCCGCATAACGATGAAGGGCTCAGTGAGGAGTGACGATCAATGAGTGTGAGTATTGACTCGCAGAAGAGTTCTGAGTCTGGAGCATAGTCAGCCCTGCCAGGGTTCTCGGCGTTGATATCACGAACAGCGCACGCGTTACCACGGTATGCGTTTCTTCTGCTGCTGACCGCACGCGTGCCGAGGATGGCACGTGATCAGCGTCCACGCTTTGATTTCAATTCTTGGATTCTTGATTCTTGATTTCGATCTTTGATCCTTGATTCAAAGAGGCCACATTAACGATTCTGATTCTTGATTTATTCGCGATTCAAGATTCGTTGGTCCTCTTGAGGCTCTTGCTGAGCGGCGTTCAGCCTCTTGAGGTGCTTCAGACGCTCACCGTCTCACCCCTGCGGTCTGAACTCGTGCATAATTGGACGTGCCAGGAGGCGAGGTGCATGCGCCGCAGATGACGATGACTTTAGAGATGGCTGGGCGGTTCCACAACACCAGGTCAATGTGCGGATGCACGAGCTTGCTGCTAAGCGAGCCCTCCCTGACGCAGGGCACGTCTGGGCGGAAACGCGAGGATGTCACGGCGAAGGGACTCAGGATAGCTGCGATCGGCGGGCTAGCGAGAGGAGCATGCAAAAGCCCAACGTCGGCGTGCATGGAAGCAAAGATGGGAGGGGGGGAGCGAGCGAGCGAGCGAGTGAGAGAGTCACAGAACTCACGAGATCCCCACCCACGAACCTACGCCATTCGTGATCTGATTGTTCGAGACCTGTAGCTTCATGCCGCCATTGGTTGGTGGTGCAGCAAGAGCGAAAGCGATCCACAATTTCGCAAACAATTGATGGTGCTGCTGCTGACTGCTGAGCCTTAAATGCAGCGAAGCAGCGGCATACGCACATCGTGCATGATGTGGAAGCTCCGAATCTAGAGGTGCGCAGCTAAAAGCGTCGGAGCTTGGTCCTTGCGCTTCTTGGCCCAGAACGACCCTTCCTGTGGTCACAGTCAAGTCAAAGCGTATCATTGCATGGAACCCTAGCTGCTGCCTGCCTGCCACCTCTGCTGTCTCTGTTCCTAGGCGTTCGCGCACCTGCGACGTGCTCGTGCTTGACGCAATGTGGAGCAAAGCAAGCATATCCATGTACAACAGTCTTGAGTAGTACATTGTGCTACCACTCAGAGCAATGTCCAGCCGCAGACGTTGAGCTTTTGCGCCGCTGTCAGGAGGCAAGCCGTTTGGCATTTGGTGACACCTGGCGATACCCCTGCACGACATGCACATGTGGGCAAAGTACTCAGACTGTAACTCAGATGGTCGAGCAGACTGAGACGTACCATGGAGCTTGTTTTGAAAGAGAGGACGATCAGCGTAGAGAGCTCCAGCAGCGCAAGTGTAGCGATGCGGCGCGGGCCAAGGTAAAGGTGGGGCGGGGGATGAAGAAGACTCGATCGTGACGGCTGTTAATCGCATCATTTATGTGATACCAGTTCCACATAAGTGCCGTGTCTCACTTGAGCGATCAAGTTGGTCCGAGGTGGCGCCGCGCTGCTCCTACCAAGGAGCTGGTGTCGTACGTAGCGGAGTCGTGAGTGTTCGTGGGTGTGCAAACAGCATGGCGCCCCCTGCAGAGCTCAGGTAGCGCTTGCTCTGACGCCGTTCGAGGTTGGCGATTGAGCATCCGTCGAGGCTCGGCAAGGTTAAAGAGCAGTCAAGAGTCCGTCCTTGTGCGGCCAAGCACGTGTGTGCTGTAGGTGGCAAGACCACAGGTGAAACACGACACCTTCCTCCAAGTCGTCTAGGTCCTGGACTGCGATCGACTCACTGACACTGACATACAAGTGGATGCCCAGGATAATTGTGGGCGGCGGGCGGTGCTTTGGGGCAGCGAAAGCGTCATGCTGCTCCAGGACCGATGAGCCGAACAAAGGACGCGGAGACATCCAAATCTCAACTGTGACTGTGACAGGGTGCACCACATATCATGTGATGCAGGAGCATATGAGCCTGGCTCAACGCATGAGTTGGGGCCGCTCAACGGCGGAAAGTCACATTGAGCATCTGCTTGCTGCCCTTTATCGCGAATACCGGATTACCGGGTATGCGACACTAGATCATTGAAGCGAGGCGGGGGTGGGCCTATCTATAGGGGGAGCAGTTGCGCTGAAATGGGCGCCACCGGAGGTTTGACGGTTCAGTTCGTTCCTTGCTCGTTTGCGGCGTCTTTGGTTGCGGCCGCATCGCATGGCGCCACGTCACTTTAAGCGGCGTGGTGCCCGCGCTGCTTTTGGTGGTGAGATGCTGCCTGCACAAGGGCTAATCACAGATATCCACGCTCATACCTTCCGGTGCCGCTCCCGGCCGCCCCATGTGAGAAGCTAGGAGAATAACTGCTCCTGCCCTAGAGTCCCAGCAGGGAACAGAGTGTAGCCTAGGCCCAGCCAGCAATCTAGCTGAGCGCAGACCAACACTTCCTTTCAATCAACGTCTAGCTGACACATGTGTAGTGTTGTTCTGCGTATTTGACATGAGCAGCCTTCTCTTGAGGCTGCTGTTGAGCGTGATCCCTCTCCCACACCACCTTGACTATCCCCTCTCTCGCCTGCCCTTCTGTCCGCGTGTGCCTTCCCCTCCGTCAATCCACGCATACGTTGAGCTGCCTTTTCACCCGCCAGCGCACGCGCTGCTGGCAAAGCCAGCGCTTCTTGCCATGTGGCATGTGGCGCCCAGCAGGACCACGCACCCATCGCACGCGCGCGGGCGCCCCACGGGCGCGCGTGCGCTGCTCTGGGTACAGAGCCAGGCGGCCATGCAGGCGCGCGTCGCGTCAGGCTACCGGCACCACATACTTGCACCACCTCCTTCGCCCTCTCATCGTGACCTCAGCCGGCCGCGTATCACTTGCTAGATCACAGCTCAGGCAGAGTGCACGATAGCAGACGTCACCGCTTTTGGGCACATCCACTTTGCACATTCGGTCTGTAGCTGCGTCGTCGTCTGCTGAGATCAGCCTCCTTCCAATCGATCCTCGTCTGCTGCGCCTACGCAACCGACCTCGCCCTACATCCACTTATCGCGCGTAGATCGTGTCGCTCTCAGACGTCCTTCTCCGTGCGCATGGCAACCCCTTGTTCCGGCAAGCATTCGGCAACGATCAGCCCTGGTCACTGCACTCTGCACGAAGCCCGCTTGACGCATCTTCCTTTGCCCTTCCGGACATCCTCACCGTGCGCCATCTCGTCGTAGAGTTCCGAATGGCATGTTTGGCGGCGGGCAAAATGCTTTCGCGGGTGCTCTAGGGATGGGATCTGGCGATGCAATGCAGCAGTTTGGGAATGGCAACGTCGGCGGTGGAAGTGGCGCCGATGCTCACACCCAGGGAAGCGCTCCGGATTTCGGTCAGATGGGTTTCGGCGGAGGCGCAGGAATGGGCATGGGAGCAAACATGAGCGGTATGAATGCTCCGCAGCAATCCTTCAACTTTGACCTTGCCACCAACTCTGGCGGACTCAATCCCGCGATGCTTGCAATGCTGCAACAAGCGCAGTCCTCTTCGAGCAATGTGGGCAACGTGCAGCAGAACGGAATGCCGTGGGCCAACATTCAGGGTATGAGTTTAGGCGGTTTTCCAAGCGGCAACGCGCAACAGCTGGGTGGTCACCAGCAGCAGCAGCGACAGTCACAACTTAATCATCAGCAAGCACCACAGGCAAACAATGGCCAGCATGGCCAGCAGAACAATCCCTTCGCTACGCAGGCTCCGCAGACTCCCAATCAGTCAGGCCAGATTCAGGGCGGTCCGAACACGAATTTCAACTTTGGCCAACAGCCCAACGGTCCTTTCAAGTTCGGAGGTGCTCAAATGTCTCTGCAAGGCCCTGGACAGTCAGCACAGAGTCAACAGCATGTGCAGTCGCCTGTATCGATGCTCGGCTTCCCTGGCGACAACACCGGCGGCATGTTTCCTCCTCACTTCATGAATGGCATGATGAGCAGCATTGGACCGGGCTCGGGAGCACTTCAAAGCCAAGCCGGGTTCCCCAGCCCCGGTAATGGCATGATTCCGTCCCAAATGCACCAGCAGGCTAGCAACATGCCGCGCTTTGGCCCAAACAACGGCGCACCGAATGGTCTCCCTGCTCATCTCAACAATGCGATGTCCTCGCCGAGCAGCTCCACAGCCGAAGGAGGCGCCGACGGCAAGGGCAAGCGTGGCGGTGCTGCGAACTCCAAGAAGAAGAAAACCGGCGCCAAAGGTCCCCAGTCTGCGGCTGGATCTCCTCCGCCGGGCGGAATGGCGCCCGCTGGAGGTGTGCAAGCGTTGAACAGCGAGCGGTCACGCAGCCACACTCGAAGTCCTTCCGTATCGGGTGCCTCAGTCAGCAGTATGCACCATCCACAAGGGCCGCCGAACGCTGCAAGGCCGCCCGGAACTCCTATTCAAGGTCAACATGGCCAAAGTGGTTTGCAAGCGCCTCCGACTCCCTTCTCACAGCTGTCAGTGCCAAGTCAGACGACGGAATCGCATATGGGCCCAGGCGTCAATGGCCCTCGTATGTTGCCTCCAACCGCTTTGAACTGCCCTCCCGGATGGCAGCCCTCATTGGGCCCCCAGCAGCAGCAGCAAATATTGACGCAGGCCATGCACACCTCGAAACAGCGATCAGCGCAAGGCCAAGAGTTGCCTGCTGGCGCCGTACTTCAGCAGCTTGGCTTCATCTTCGTCCGGGCGAATCAGCTCCCTGCTCATGTGCAGCTATCCGCTTTCAATGGTGGAGGTGCAGTGCTTAGCCTCACAGAGGCTCAGACGATAGGACTGCTCCCCCCAGCGAATCAGGCTGCACACGGCTCGACTGAAGGCGCCGCCGCGCTCTTGGGATCTGGCGGCACAGGCGCGCCTCCGCGGACTCCGCAGCAGCAACATGCTATGCCTCCTCCGCAACATTCAATGCGTCCCTCGCCCTCGGGAGCTCCTGGTATGAATCAGATGTCCTCATCGCCCTTCGCGACGCCACTCAGCCCCTTTGCCATTGCGAGTCCTGCAATGAGCGCTGCAGTACCTCCCAGAGCCAGACAAGCCTCGCAATTTGGCCAGCGGCGCCCTGCATCCCGCGATGGTGCCGCAGACTCAAATGCACGAAACGCGCAGATGGCGTTAAGCGCAGGTTCTAGCGGGCACGCACGAAGGTCGAGCACCGCCACCAATGGTGACGATCTTGGACTGAACGACTTGAATGGGGCAGGGCCTTCTCGCGGCTCCGCACCTGGCGTGCCTCGGCCGTCCGTGCAGCCCGCACCGCCTACGGACCTCAAAGCTGGGCTTGCACCGCAGCGGCCAGCGTCGCCTCCTCGGGGCCCACCTCTGCCACCGATTCACGGTGGCGCCTTGCCAAAGACGACGAAGGGCGGACACGAAGTCGTCGAATACAACACTCGACTAACGCCTCTGCCCCCGCTTCCAGACAAGCCGTCAGCAGAGGAAGCAAAGGCTTTGACAGACGTGTGGAAGCCGTTGACCGAAGAGGAGGAGAGGGATTTGTTGGGAGTGATGAAGCGCGATCACGAGTATACCAAGGACATCCATCAGCTTGGGCGTCGACAAGCCACCACGTTGCACAAAAGAGCTAGTCAATTGCGGGCAACAGCGGCGAACTTGCATTGGTGGGAACGCATGGACGGAGATGTCATCAAGCACAAGGACTTTGAGAGCTTCCACATGATCTTTCCGCACGAAAAAAGGAAAGCCAGAGCCCGACGAGGAAGACAGATCGGCGGGCCCTTGGCGTCCGGCCTAACTTCCGCGGAGGATAGGCGGCACTCGCAGCTTGCCGCTGCCAAGCTGGAAGACCTTGTGCCAATCCGCTTGGAGATCGATCACGAGGCATGGCGCCTGCGCGATACTTTCACCTGGAATGCGAGCGATGCTCACGTTGGGCTAGATCACTTTGCGCACACTCTTTGTGATGATTTTGGCCTGCCGCACCAGGTATTTGTGCCCGCAATCAAGTCGGCGATACAGGCGCAAGTGCAAGAGCATGTCGCAGCCCAAGCGTTCCTACCCAAGCGACTTGAAGTGTCTTCTGAAGTTGCTAATGCCGGCAAGATAGCAACGTCGGGGGATGACAAGTGGTGGAAGTCTTGGCGACGTGAGGTGGATCAGCGGGCCTCTGGTCGGGCGGTCAAGCGGCGGAGGCTTTCTGCCACCGGACATGAACTCGATTCTGCCTCGCAAACTCGACCTCATCCTGATCTTCGGATAGAGATCAAGGTGAGTTCATGTACCGTTGCGTTGCGAGAGATGCTCTCACCCCCCGCTGACACATGTCGGCATATTTGCGCTCTTAGCTCGACATCACAGTAGGAGCAATGAACCTTGTGGATCGCTTCGAGTGGGACATAGAAGACGATGGCACATCTCCGGAGGCCTTTGCGGAAACATTTGCTGCTGACCTCGGACTAGCAGGAGAATTCAAGACGGCCGTGGCGCACTCCATACGCGAGCAGGTGGATGTCCACCGGCGATCCCTTGCCCTTGTCGGCCACGTCTTCGATGGCAGCGAAGTGCAAGATGAAGATTTGCGTGCTGCTTTCCTGCCGCCATTGACCCTTTCTGCTCGTGGAGAGCAAGATGCAGAAGGGTTTACGCCTCGTCTCAACCAGCTTAGCGAGGCCGACATAGATGCGCTGGAGCGGGAGAGAGAACGCGAAGCTCGAAGAAAGAGGCGCCAGACTCGAGGCCGACGAGGCGTCAATTTGCCAGATCGCGAGCCACAAAAGACGCAGAGGACGCCAGCTGTGGGGGGATTGCAAGCAGTCCAAGTGGCCGCTTTCGAAGCCGCACACGGCGGCGCTTTCGGCACCTCCTCAGAATTCGGGGCCAGTGGGCGTGGTGAGCGTGGTGGTGGCATGTCTACAAGGCGGGCAGCGGCACAAGCCAACGCGTCGATCACAGGCGTTCATGACGGTCATGATTTCTCCACGCCAGCGCCAGAGACCGCTCCCGATACCACGGCGAAGAGCGTTCGGCTCGAGAGTCACGCTATTCATTTTGCGTATCCCGGAGGCCTCGGAGGCCCTCCAGACTCCGACGGTCCTCGATTTGCTCCATCAACCGGAAACGAAACTCGGGCACGCAAGGCAAAATCGCCAGTGGTCATCAATGCCCCCACGCAGCCGCCGGAGCCGCCACCTCTTTCTGCAAAGGCAGCCGCTGCTGCAGCGTTGGCAGCCAAAGACCTTGCTGCACAGCACCCAAACATTCACGACGGACAGTGGTTCTGCTCCAATTGTGGCGTCGCTGGAAGCGTGGACACGGGTCGGCGCAAAGGCCCTCTTGGAGAGAAGTCCCTGTGTGGTGTCTGCGGCAAATACTATCACAGGCATCGGAGAGTTCCGACGATGCACTATACACGAGACGAGGCGTACCACCGCGGCAATCAGCACAACAGACGCAATGTGCGCCACCTCCAATTGGATGCTGGAGACGAAGGACCTTCGACGCAGCCCACGTCATCAGCAGGCACACCCGCTGGCACGACACTGGAGGGCGTGGCCGAGCGAGAAGGCGAAAACGACCACATGCAGAGCAATGGAATTGCGAAATTAAGCACAAATGCCGGCGACCTCTCGCAAGACGACGACGATGACGATGAAGAGGGAGCTGATGTGCGTCGCGCTGCCAATGGTAGACACACAGCTCAGCATTCGACCCGCGGGAACTCGCCTGATCTGCCGTTTCTGGTGCAGGTCGGATCGCCGGACGAAGACTCCGACTCGAGCTCAGACGAGAAGCCCGGTGGCCAAGACGGCGTTTCGAAGCGAGACGGCAGCGCGGTACCAAGGCCTCCGGCGGGAGTCATTCGAAACGTCTCGCCACTGCGCCAGGAAGCGCTAGGAGGTTCGACTGCGAGCCCCAAGTCTGCCGCGCTTGCGACGAGTCCTCTACCGCCTGCGCTGAAACCGCCCGAGTGGCTTACCGACGCAGCTGTGGCTTTACGCGCTCAGTATGCTCAGGATCGCTTTGAGATTGTGCCCAAGCCGCGCAAAGCAGACGAGCCTGCGCCAGTCATTCAGGAATGGCGTGTCAGGTGCAATGACTGTCCCGGAAAGGTCAGTCGATGTGAAGGTCGTCGGTGCGACTTGACGCGAATGGCTGGCTGACTTTGCTTTGATTGCACGCAGCTGTACACTGCCGGTCCCGATCAAACGTTGCAGAACTTTTCCATTCATCTCAGAAATCGTCAGCACCGGAATAACGTGAGTAGGAAGTGCTGGACGTGCGTAAGCGTCTTGGCACTCCGCGTTTGATCTGACACTTGTTGCTTGATCCTCTGCAGGTCGCCTCACGGAGAAGTGGATAAAGCACGAATCCTCCGATTGCCGAAGCGTGCGACGATATTGTCGCGATGTACGGGCCGGCGTTTGACTCTTGCACCTAATTTCCTATCACCTGGCATGTAGCAAATTTCGTCTCTCCTGAACGGTCCGTTCTACCTCTTCTCCATCGGGAACTTCGCTCCCACCTCAATGCCACATTGTTCGAATCTAGTTTTTGCATTTAATAGCTTCGACCTAAAGTCGAGAGCGACCCTGTGTGCGCCGGCTGTTTGTAGGCAGGCTCGCCGTGCTTACGTGCGTAACTGATCACGAAATGGAGCGCGTACATAAAGCTGGGCGCGCTGCAAGAGTGCATCATGTTGCGCGTTCGGACCTCGTTGGACGGAGTGCGCAATCTTGGATCGAGGTTCCAAGTTTGAAAGACGGAATGGAATGTGCCTTGTGGACCAGCGACTCATCCGATGTGACATGGCAAAAGAAGAGTGAGAGTGATGCCTGTATGACGTTCCTTGCGAGAACACCCTGGAAGCAAGCGCGGCTTTGACGGTTTGTCTGGTTTGGCATGCTCGAGGAGGGCCCTGAACTCACGACGGCATACATGCACCGACGCACTGGCGCGCGAACCTCCACTTGGCGTGCGGGCGCAGGCCACTCCCACCTGCCGATGAAGTGGACGATAAAGCCTCTTTGCTTCGAACCTTTTCACTCCTCTCCCTCACCACCATCACCCACTCACTTCTCAAGCTTGGCACACCTCATCTCTTCAAGCGTCTACGATGTCATTGCCTACCGTCAAGCTCGTGTCTGGCCGATCTGTGCCGCGACTCAGCTTC
>CCYA01000065.1:644134-669998 GCA_900000165.1 Ceraceosorus bombacis
TACTCACCGGATGGCAGCAAGACCAAAAGCCTTGCTCAGAGTTTGAGTCACTACCAGATTCTTGTATTCCTTCAACAGAGACACGGCCGAAGCGTCCACCGACCTCTTACCCGACCTCAGCTCCTCCTCTGCAAAGTCAATGTATGCTTCGTCAACCACCACCAAGCCGTTCCAGTCTCGATAATCGAGGGTGCGTCGGATGGAGTCCAGGGAGAGAAGCGTGCCAGTCGGATTTCCGGGCGAGCAAAGGAAGATCAACTTGATCTGCGGTGAGGCAGACAGGGTGGACAGGATCTGCGGGCAGGCGCGAAAGCGGGCGCAAGAGGAAAAGATCGTACCGAATTCACTCGTCGGATGTACTGCACGTGTGCTGTGCTAAGCAAGCCAGGCCACGCGAACTCACCTTGTCCACATCTAGACTGAAATTGCCGCCCTCGACATTCAGAGGAACCTTGATGACATCCAGATCATTCACCGCAGCGCACACGCTATACATGCCGTAGGTTGGTGGGCATATCAAGATGGCGTCCTGACCAGGTTTAGCAGCGACTCTTTGCAGAAGATCCAGCACCTCGTCTGAGCCGACGCCGAGCATCACGTAGCTTTCATCTGGAAGCTGACGGAGGGAAGCGAGGGTGGGCTTGATGTTGTAGAGACTGGGATCTGGGTATCGGTGAAGTTGCAGCGGATCGTCCTTGGGCAAAGCGCCAGTCCGAGGTACCGACACGCTGGTTGCTCCGTTCGCACCTGCATTGTCGTGACTTGCTTGGAAGGCGGGAAAAGAGCTTCCTTGAGGTAAAGAGTGACCCAGAGAGTTCTCGTTGGCATCCAACAATATGCCATCTTGATAGTCGTCCCTTGCGCACCTGTATGGCGCCAGACTCAGAATGTTTGGCCGGATCACTTTGGAAAGGTCGAAGTGGGCAGGCTTGAGCGAAGAGACGGCGGCGATTTGAGAGTTGCTCAGGCCTGGTACTAAGCCTTCCTTTGCAGGTCCCGCACTGCAGGGCGCGGCAGACGGTGACATGATGGGCAGAGGGAATGAAGCGGTGTCTGTATTATTGTCGAGGAACTGAGGTACGCTGTTGCAGTAGACAGGCTGACTGAGGCAGATGGTAGTAGACGATGATGGATTGAATGCCCGGTCCGCACTGCACGCATCGATGATTGACCTCGATGTAAAATTGTGAATCATTTACTGAATCGAGTCACTTTCGACCAGAGCAGCAGCCATGATCCAAGGGAGGAAGCTAGGCTGCATGAATTACCTGTATACCTACTTTGGCAGTCAACCGTCGTGAGTCACGAGCAGGCCGCGTTATCGCCGTGCAGGAAGAAATGATCACGTGAACGATTCCGCCACTTGATGCGCGATGAGCTTATATAAATCTTCCCCAGCAGCTGAGGCTCGACCGGGCCCGCAGAGAAGGCAAGACGAGTGAGTCACCGAGGAGCAGGCATGCGTGCAGCAGCAGCAGCAGCAGAGCAGCGGTACTGCATGTTCCAAGTCACCAGACTTCCTCTCATCCTCGCCGCTTCTTCCATCAGCAAGCATCATTGACGTATTCTCAAGCAAATTTGCAACACCTTCTCGGCAATCGTGAGGCTAGCCACTACCATCTCTGAGCAGGCACTACGCGAGGACCAAAAAGCCATTGACGCCTCTTGCGTCGTCACTCCACATCCTCCCCGCAGCTTGATCACCCTAAAGACCTGCCTTGGGCCAGATCAGCACGTGCACCATGACCGACGCCATCAAGGCGACGTTTTCCGCCAAAGCAGCCAAGGTGAGCAGCGAAAGATGCAGTGGACCTCGCGGATGGCGGTGATGGAGTGTGAACGCCAGTCGTGGGTTGCTTTGCTGACAGGCCTACCAACCGCCGCCCCTGCTCCATTCCCACGCGACCTCAGAACGAAGCAGTTTTCGTCTCCTTTGTCACTGCGGGTTTTCCAGCCAAGCAAGACACTGTGGATGTTCTACTCGGTCTCGAAGCTGGTGGCGCGGACATCATCGAGCTCGGAGTGCCCTTCTCCGATCCTCAAGCAGATGGCGCTGCCATTCAACGCAGCAACGAGGTGCGTGTGCAACCCGCGCAATATGTTGCACCAGCATCGCTCACAGTGTTCGGCTCTTTCCTGCATTTTCTTGCCCACAGGTCGCCCTCGAGCAGGGCGTGGACTACAAAACTTGCTTGTCCTATGTGAAACAAGCTCGTTCTAGAGGCCTTAAAGCGCCAGTCTTACTGATGGGATACTACAACCCGCTCTTGGCACATGGAGAACAAAAGGCGGTTCAAGATGCTAAAGTGGCAGGCGCGAATGGTTTCATCGTGGTCGATCTGCCTCCCGAAGAGGCCGAGGACTTCAGAGGATTTTGCACTGCAGATGGGTGAGTCTCGCGGCTGGTACAGATCCCGAGGCGCCAGATTTTGTGCCACTGTGCTTTGGTCACGATGGGTACATCACGTCACTTTGCTCTCCACTCACGCTCCATGACTGCTCTTCAGTCTCTCGTACGTGCCGCTCATTGCGCCTTCAACCTCGGACAAGCGCATTCAGCACCTGTCCAAGCTTGCCGATTCCTTCATCTACGTCGTCTCCAAGATGGGAACAACGGGCGTGTCCAACACAGTCTCTGAGAGTCTTCCTTCCATGCTGGAGCGTATTCGCAGCATCACGGATGTTCCATTGGCGGTCGGCTTTGGAGTAGCGACGAGAGAGCATTTTGTGCAGGTTGGCGAGCACGCCGATGGAGTCGTCATTGGTTCCAGGCTGGTCGCTGTGCTCCGAGATGCTCAGCCAGCTACGACGGAAGCGCGTGTAGCAGCAGCTCGCGCGTACTGCGAGGAGATCACGGGCAAGGCAGAGGGGGGAATCAAGCGACAAAATGAAAGAAAGCCCATCAAGATTTCGGACGCGATCAATCAGCCTGATGGAGTCAAACCTCCAAAAGTGGACGCGGTCGTGAATGGCGATAGACCGCCGGTGCCAGGTCTAGACCCGACTGTCGATCCCGTCTCTGGACAACTTCGGCCACCTCGGTTCGGCAAATTCGGAGGACAATACGTGCCGGAAGCTCTGTTCGATGCGCACGCCGAATTGGAAAAGGCGTACCTGGATTGCATCAACGATCCATCCTTCTGGAAAGAATTTGAGAGTCATTACGAGTACATTGGCAGACCTTCAGAGCTGTACCTTGCAGAGAGAATGACCGAAGCTGCTGGGGGTGCGCGAATCTGGCTTAAACGAGAAGATCTCAACCACACGGGAAGTCACAAGATCAACAATGCGATGGGGCAAATCCTGGTAGCGAGAAGGTTGGGCAAGACGAGAATCATCGCCGAGACTGGAGCTGGGCAACACGGCGTGGCTACTGCCACGGCCTGCGCCCGCTTCGGCATGGAATGCGTCGTGTACATGGGAGCCGAAGACGTGAGGCGACAAAGCCTGAATGCGTTTAGGATGAAGATGCTCGGTGCCAAGGTTGTGGCTGTGGAGAGCGGCAGCAAGACGTTGAAGGATGCGATCAATGAAGCGAATAGAGACTGGGTCACCAATCTACACAACACGCATTATCTCGTCGGATCAGCCATTGGACCGCACCCGTTCCCTAGCTTGGTTAGAGACTTCCAATCCATCATCGGAAAAGAAGTCAAGCAGCAATTGAAGGAGAAGAAGAACAAGTTGCCGAACGCTGTGATTGCTTGCGTTGGAGGTGGAAGCAATGCCATCGGCATCTTCCACCCTTTCATCAACGACCCCACAGTCAGGCTCATTGGAGTAGAGGCCGGCGGCGATGGTGAGCCTGCACGCGTTTTGCTTGTTGTGGCCCACGTGTACCATGCTTGACGTATTCGCACCATCTTCCCCTCGTCTTTGCCAGGCATCGAAACTAACAGGCACTCGGCCACCTTGTCAAAGGGCACGCCTGGTGTGCTGCACGGTGTGCGCACCTATCTGCTTCAAGCTCCCGATGGTCAGATTACAGAGACGCACTCTATTTCTGCTGGGCTTGACTATCCAGGTGTGAGTGATCAGGCAACTTTCATGTGATTTTGTTTGCCGATGCGACGTGCATTGGTGCTCGTGCTCATACCACATCTTTCCCACAACACCCTCAGGTCGGACCTGAGCACGCTTGGTTGAAGGACTCTGGAAGGGCAGAATACATCGCTGCAACGGACGAAGAGGCCCTTCAAGGTTTCAGATTGCTGGCTCAGCTCGTAAGTGTCACATGCCGACTCGCGAAGCACACCGCACGAAACAGATTCCCATACCCGTCCAAGTCACCTGACGCTGACCAAGCACTGCTTGCTCTGGCCACTTGACGCGCTCAGGAGGGTATTCTGCCCGCTCTCGAAACTTCTCATGCGCTCATCAAGGCTTTCGACCTGGCCAAAAGGTTTGCAAAGGACGACGATATCGTCGTTTCGCTCTCCGGCCGCGGTGACAAAGACGTCGCCGAGCTCGCCAACCTGCTGCAGACCGGATGGAGCGAGAGGCTCAATTGGAAGATCGCCTAGACTTGACCGAATGAGCATTCTATAGCTTCGACAGGATAGGGTCCCAAGATTTCAACATGCGAGAGGCTGCTGCTCTCCGAAAAAGGCAAGGGCAGGGTTGCAATTTATGAAGAATGTCATCGACGATACATCCCTCTGCCTCGCGAATGTGAGAGTTACGTGGGTGCGCTGGTGCACCAATCCGTAATGTGCAGGTAACCTCTTGCGGTAGCAAAGATGGTGATGCCAAGACTGTCAGCATAAGCAGCCTCGGTCAGGATGTCGGCTCTTTTGATACCATGTTGATGAGCAGGTGCATTGGACGTGAACGTCGACGTCGACACCGCTGCTTGTTCAGACTCGGCTGCGTTCGTGTCGATCTGCAAGGCCGACTTGGAAGCCGAGCCGGAATCTTCTGGAGGAGGTTCGAACATTCTCATCGTCGAGCCGCCCACTGCTGGACGTTGCCTGCCTCTGAGACCTGCGAGAGCAGAAGACAAATTGGAGGATGATGTAGGACCGGCTGATGCGCTGGGCGTGCCAAGCTGTTCCGATTCGGTGTCCACTGACAAATTTGTCGATGTCGGACTTGGCAATGGAGCGCTGCCAGCTGCGCTGGGTAGCCGTTCCGCACCGTTGACACCTCTTCTCATTCCAGCTTGCCAAGGCAGCGAGCTCTTCTCGGCCAAGCCTTCGAACGGACTTATGATGGCCATGTCGGACCGATCAGCGTGGTAGAGGCGTACACAGCACAAAGGTGGCACGCCGCCGAGACTGGAGTGAAAGATAGCCCTATCGCCAGATTGACCGAAGGCTAGTCCTATGGGGCGTTCATTAACCACTTCTCTACGTCCCACGCGGACTGGCTCTGAAATGTAAGGCAATCGCATCTCCCAATCCGATGAACTTTCCTTTGGAAGCGAGAATTGCCAATGAGAGACGCCAGTCATGTCGCCGAGCATCAAGCTGAGGCACCGGTCCTTCCCAGGCCTCTTTCTTCTCGTCAAGCGGCCGGCGACGTCATCGTCAGGCTCCGAGAAGCCGAGCCCCAGCATCGGTGTCAATCCGTCGCCTAGCGAGAACCTCGACAACATCTGAGGCTCAGGGTCGGATTCTTGCCCTGGCTCCACTACCACATCCTTTCTGCTTCGTAAGGTAGAGTGAGGGCCACTGCGTACCGGTGCGAACGACTCGAGCGAATCGCTCGTCGCTCCATCATTCGTGTCCGCCTGCAGACTGGATTGTGTCGACAGCGGCACGTGCTGTCCCATTTCACCTGCGCTCTCCGGAAGCGCAAGCGTCCACCATTCTAGTTCGCCTGTCCGAGTGACCAGCAGCAAGCAAGGAAGTGTGCCATCGTCTTGCTTGCCGAGTTCCAGCCTAAGGGCAGCAACGCTTTTCCGCTCTGGTCTTTCGATCACATGCTTCCATTCTTTGGCCTTGTCCACAGTGGCTGTCTCTCGCGACGTAGATGAGGAGGGGTCGATGCCAGTCTGCCAAAGGTGTATCAGGCCGGTGTAGGTGCCGACTGCAATGAGTGACCCTCGAAGCACAAGGCATTGAACGCCGCACCACGCGCTCGGAGAAAGAGTAGAGACCAGTGTGGCATCACGAGCGCAGCCACGCCTTTCCCGAGATGTCTCTGACGCTGCTTCCTCTTCCTCCTCCTCTGGAAGCTCCAGCTCGTATAACGTCACAGCTGCGTCACCCTATTGGCAGATGTCATTCAGAGCGTCAGCACGCTCGCTAAAATATTGCGCAACGAAAGCAGCAGCCACTCACGTAATAGCTACCGCACGCTATCCGCAGCTTTGTGCGCTCTCCCTGCCCGGTCCCGTCTCGGAAGGTGTGCACGAGCTCAGCGTCCAGGGCCGTGACATCAGCAGCGGTGCATATGCTGCAAACAAGATACTCCCTTCCAGCAAGCCTCGCGTGCGACTCTGGAGGGCCGTTTGCGCTGCCACCTGCCCTTCTTCGAGGGGTAAGTAGAGGCAGAGGATCACCCCCCAATATCGGGGGCTTGGACTGTACTGGCGTTGTAGAACCGGTCCTCTGAGACTCCAAGCTCATCAAGTCTAGCTGGTCGCTGAGCGAGGCCGGCGATTCAGTGGCGGCATCTGATGGCGGGCCGCGGCTGACACTATCCTCCCTGGCCTTCATCCTACTCTTGCCTTGCTCTTCTTCGATCATCCGACCAATGTCCCAAACCCTGACCCAGCCATCGATCGCACCAGTGATAAGCCAAGCTTGCCTGCGGTACCTGCCACGAACGCCCTCGACCGTATGGGAGGCGCTTGAGGCCTCATGAGGTGTCTCGCACGTTCGCCTTCTCTTCCGAGCTCTTCGACTTGGTCCTGCCACGAGCTTGAGACAAGTGATGCGATCGGCATGAGCTCTGAGAGAGTAGTTCCAAGGAAGTCTGCGCGCGTCGGGGGTATTGGAAAGCCCGTACAGAGCGCACCATTCCAGCTCTTCTGCGCTTTCGCTATGTTTGACCTCAGAATTTCGAGGCGCTCTTGGCAAAGTGATGCCGTTCGAGTGAGCAGCTTCGATCACCCTGCGCCAGAGGGGAGCCTGTATGCTGATTGCTTGGAGTGATCTGCATGTACAACGCAGCGTCAGCAGTGCTCGTGCGCATTGCGGAAAGGGGAGATGGGAAAGAATCTTCTCAAATATCTCCAATGGCAAAGTACACAGTTTGCCTTCTGTGCCGTGCGCGTCCTTCCTTCCGGCCAGATTCGCGGAATGTGGTGATGTTCCAGCCGCTAGCGCTTCTCCGAAAGTGGTCTCCATCGCTGCCTCTATCTACGGTGCAGGAACCGGCGGCACAGGCTTACGCTGAGCGAGCATGCCGCACCTCGCCTTGTTTCGTAGTCCTTGGCCCGGAGACTAGGCGCGGGAAGCTTCGGAGGAGGGTTGGCACGGCGGATACTTGAACTGGTTGATGACAGACTTTACTCTCCTGCTTCTCGTTCGCATTCGACAACGCTGAGTAGAGTCGAGAGGCAAAAATCACGTTGGGACGACAGTCGTGAGTCAAGAGTCTGAGTCCATTCATCCGTGCAGCCAAACAAAGCCATACAGCTATTCGTGATTCCGATTCTAGATCTAAGAGGCTGTCGAGCTCGAGCTCAAGCTCGCGCGTCATGCGCGCCTACAGCTGCATCATACACATCGGGGCTGATCACGTGGGAGCCAATGGCGTGACGGCCCGTGCGCCCGCCCTCCCCTCATCGGCATTCGCCGCCGACGTGCGCTTAGCCAAACCACGTCAAGCGGCATTACCGCGTGTGTGGAGTGTGACACGCCACCTGCGAGCCGCTCGGCACAAGGAATGTCAATCACGCAAGCTGACCACCACCATCCCACACAGTGCACTTCCAACTTCACGCCGCCACCATTCCGAGCAATTCTCAATTTATCAGTCCGACGCCCGCTCGAGGTGCGCATACAGCCCAACCTAAACAGCTATCGGCCGCTTCGGTGATCTTAGCTGCATTCATAGCTCTAGTAGCTTTGCCCATGTTCTCTCGCATCTTTGGTGCTTTCAAACCTTTGCCTCCTCCGACGATCGTAGGCCCTGCCACTCAGCCGACCACTTCTTTTGCCATCGCTGCTCAATCGGCCAGAAGCATGTCTACCAACGGGAACGCCGTCGAGAAAGGTACCTTTGCCAGCGGGTGCTTCTGGGGTACTGAACAGTGAGTGGGGACTGCATGCACGACCATTTCGCCAACTTGACTGTATGCTGAATGGCCCATCTCCACGCAATTTTGCGGTGCAGCATCTTCGTAAGTGTAGACCTGAGCTCCAATCACGGCTGTGCGCTTGGCTGACCTCCTTGCCTACATCGCCATTCTTCGCCACTCTTCAATTACAGCGGGAGCACTACAAAGGCAAAGGGCTGATCGATGCCAAGGTCGGTTTCATTGGTGGCAAAGAGTCTTCAAAGAACCCAAGCTACGAGGAAGTGTGCACTGGCCGGACGGGTCATGCAGAAGCAGCGCAAGTGACTTTTGATCCCCGCAAGGTATCCTACGCCGAGCTCGTCGAATTCTTCTATCGCACGCACGACCCCACGCAGCTCAACGCTCAAGGCAACGACAGAGGCACTCAGTACAGGAGCGCCATCTTTGCTCATTCTCCCGAGCAACTGGAGGCGATCAAAAAGGTGACGAACGAAGTGCAGGAAAAGCACTTTACGCCAAAGGGAAAGAAGATTGTCACGCAGGTCGAGGAGAGGCCAGCTGGTGACTTTTTCGAGGCCGACGAGCATCATCAAGAGTACTTGCACAAGAACCCTTGGGGTAAGTAGTGGCACGTCGGCTCAATGTTTTGAGCATCGAGAGGGGGGCAGAGACGCTGACTCGCATCCTGGCTCCTGTCTCTGGTAGGCTACCAATGTGGCACGCACCGCTTGTGGTGGTGATGCTGTACCAAACTCGCATCGGCTACTGCGCCAATCCGATGACTCTATTCGGAGAAGCCATTGTGGCAGTAATGTGATGCGCAAGACAGCTCAGTGAAGGCCTGACGGCGGTCTCTTTGCGAAAAGAACAAGGAGTGATTGACCCGTCTGTCTGCAAGTGTTTGTTTGGTTTACGGCGTACATGTTGGTTGAGATTCGAAATTGACAAGACCTGCGCCGAATTGCACCATCTTGATCTTTGGGATCGCTCATGCCATCTGCACTCACGATTCTCCAAATCTTCGCGCGGCGGTCAGGGCTGGCGAGTCCGCTTAAAGGAAGTACGTACCGGTAAAGCTTTGCTGCTGGCTGCCAACGCGTTCGGTCACGCCGTTACTCCCAAGCAGATGGGATCGTCCGTGCGCCGCCGCGTTCGCAGCCAATGCTGCTGGTCCATTGTGTCGGACGCTTTGTGCCCAAACTCTATGCGTGGGCAGACAGTCTGCGTGTCTAACAAGCCAGAGCAGCGGTCGGTCACGGTGACAGTGACAGCAGTGACATGCAGCACACCCTGCCACTGCTGCTCGCTGCACTTGCTGCACGCCGCTATTTTCCTCATCAGACACACTGTGACTCCTTTGGTCTGAGCTGCGCTACCGCATTCATTCGCACACTCCTATACTCGACTCGCACCCTCTACCACCGCGGCTCCGGGAGCGCACGAGCGCTCGCGCGTTTTGTGCTGCATGCTGCATGCATTGTGCGCTTGCACGCTCGCGTGAGAGACTTCCAGCATTCTGGGTCCCAATTGAGGGGTGGAGATACAGTACACATCGTACTTTAGCACTTGGGTGCGGTCTTTCAAGTGTAGCTGCTGCACAGCAGGACATCGAGCCTGAAACAATTCGTGCGCAAATGCGTGCAATGATCAATCACCAATCAAATTTTGAATGCAAAACCTCACGTCTCTTCACGACCGTCAGCGGTGTTGCAAATAGATCTGCTGCAAATGCGGATCATTATTCTTGATCATTGGTTGTAATTGTATAGTGCGAGGCCGTGCGCGTCAGCGAGCGAGGAGCAAGATCCGTGCGTCGGAGATCTCTTCAAAGCGGTTGAGCTTTCATTTCAAGTTGAGCCAGCTCGTTGTAATGGGCGACTTGTAGTCTGGCTGACCAACGGCGCGCGCGCGCGCAAGCGCATAGGTGATTATTGACGATTGTCGATAATTTCGCATCCGCACCCGAGCGCGAGCGCACGCGCCCTGCATGCAGCATGCAGCAGCGTGCGCGTTTTTTTGCTCCTTTTGACTGCGCGCCCAGCAGCTAGGATAGAGTGAATCAAGTGCGCGGCGCGGGCGGTGATGCGTGGTTCGTGCTGCGTGCTGCGATTGAACCTCACGCTGCTGGCTGACCGACGGGTCGCATATGCGCGGCTAGCTAATGCCATAGACTTTTGCTCCCATCATCTTGACGTCCAAAGCTTGACTTGTCACCTCTACTCCCAACGAGGGTGAGCAGGGCTGCGACGACGCTCCTGGACTCCAGCTGATGACAAGCGTTGCGATCATTCATCCACCGCGGACCACTCACACTGATTCACATCCACGCGAACTACCGACACGGCGGAGGGACCACTCAGTGACCTTGAACCCCTGCTACACTTCATCTTGCAAGCGTTCATTCACACGCGCAGTCGGTCGCTTCTCTCTCAGCTCACTATTGACGACATAGATACCACAATTTCCACAGCTCCAGCGCCAAGTCGAGAGCAACCCACCATCCAACCCATTGCACGAGACATCCGTGGATGGATTGCCATATTTGCGAGTGAGTACCCGCTCTCATCCCACCGTTGACTCTGCTCGCTACAGACTCCCTTCATCCGGGTCAAAGCAGAGGAAGCAGCGATGCTGCGGCGTTTGTGCTGAATCTTCAATGTGTGCTTACCCGTTCTCCCTTGCGCACGTCAACGCAGCTCCTCAGTCTAGCGCTGCTTCCGCCCAAGCTTTCCGGTCAGAAAGCGCATTCAACGATGCCTCGTTGGGGCGACTCGCCAACCACACAACCACAATCACAAAGTCAACCGGCATCGCTCTCCCCCTCGCAATCGTCTTCGGGCTCCTTTGATTCCCCAGCATACTATTCTTCGCCCAGCTCGTCTCAAGTAGGTGGCAGACGAGGTGGCGGCTCCTCAGCGGCTTCTAGCAACAATACTAGCCCGCCAATTGCCACAAGCTCCGACACGACCTTGCCTTTTCTCCACCACTCTAGCACTCACAACCTCGCTCAAGCAGCAAAGGCTCTTTCAGCTAGCGGGGCGGTCGCCGGGTCAGCGAATCAGCAGGAAGCTCGGTCAGCATTGCGCTCTGCAGCAGGCGCCACTGCTGACACTCGGACGCATAGTGCTGCAACTCCTTCTCGCAGACTCTCTCCCAACGTCATGACGTCCAGTCACTCCAGTGCCTCTGTCGCATACGATGCTTCGGTAAACTCGGGCGCGGCTCACTCAGGAGTACCTTTCGTCAGAGGCGATCACGCTGTGGGCAGTACGCCTATCGAGCGCTCGCCTCGATCAGGCTACTCAAGGTCTCCTCCCCAAAGCCGCATGGCTGAACTGTCTCAAGGGCCTGGAACAGAGGACCGGACACGGTCGCGAAGTGGCAATGGACCTGCTTCCAAAACTCGGAGAACCACTAGTCCGCTGCAAGAGACTTCATGGGCCGAGGCAGGTCCTTCTCATCAGCAAGATTGGAATGCGCGGGCTGACAGTCTAGAAAGGGCGCGTGGCACCTCGGATGCGGCTCAAGCAGCGTCTACGGTCTCTCCGCGCGTGAACATTCGCAACTCACCTAGACGCACGGAAGCGGTGCCGGATGCAATTGCGACAGAGGCTTTACGCTTGGCGCAGACTAGCCCACAGTACACGGCAAAGACGCGAAGAAGTAGCATGATCAGGGAGTTGCAAGGACAATCTTTACCTGGAGGCGGGCCTGCACAGCACTTGGACCTCGCGACGTTTCCGCCACAGGACTTGTTGCGCGTGCTCGCTGCATTGCTCAACCAGATCGCGACTGCTAACGACGAGTTGAAACCTGGCGGTACGGGCGCTGACCGGCGGAAAGAGTCGAGGTCGAGGGGAGGCAGCAGAAGACAGGAAGGCGCAGACTCAGGCGCGGGAGGCGATGGGATGACAGACAGTGCGCAGAATGGTGCTTCTCCAGCGCCCTCCACTGGCGCCTCTTCCACAACTGCCCGTGATACGAGGCACGACTTGGCAACCGCGAAAGGTTTGGGGATGATGTCAGGAAGTGCGGATAGCCAAGGCAAAGGAAGCTGGCCGCCGATTACGACCGCAGCACTGGGTGCTTTGGGTACCCAGAGCAGCACGCTTTGTTTTCACGCACGCAATGTGCCGAGCATCAGCATCGAGTCGTACTTGTTGCGCATCCTCAAGTACTGCCCGACCACCAACGACGTTTTTCTCTCGCTTTTGGTCTACTTCGATCGGATGAGCAGAATGGGATTGGGCGCTGCGCCCGGATCTAGTGGCTCGGGAAGTCCGGCGGGCCAAGCAGCTGGTTTGCCAGCCTTAGATGGCGAAGAAGCCTCGAGCGGTAGTAGCGCGTTGGCTAGAGATAATCCAGGATTTGCTAGTGCGCTTGCAGAACCTCATCCTGGGATGAAAGGCTTCGCGATCGATAGCTACAACGTCCATCGTCTAGTCATTGCGGGCGTAACGGTGGCCAGCAAATTCTTCTCTGATGTCTTCTACACCAATTCTCGGTACGCCAAGGTCAGTTGTGCAGACCTTTTGAGATCCACAGAGATGATTGTCCAAGGCGCGATATCAGAATGCTTACGCCGTCTTTGACTTTCGATGTCCCGCACAGGTGGGAGGTCTGCCTGTGCACGAGCTCAATCAGCTAGAGCTGCAGTTTTTGTTGCTGAACGACTTCCATTTGGTCATACCTTTGGACGAGATGCAGCGTTACGCTAACCAGCTGCTGGTGTACGGCTCGGGACAGTGGAGCCCTTCACGCGTTCGGGACCTGGCTCCGCCGGAGCAACGTGCTGTGCAGGCTGAAGAGCCTCGAAGCGCAACTTCGCCGCAGAATACAAGCAGCGCTGCAATGTCGACTTCCCAATGAGCTGGCACGCGTCGCACTTCGAGTGTCATTTCTTTCGAAAGCAAGGGCATTTCTCACGTCACGCAATGGGCAGCTCTCTGACCAAACCCTTTTGGGCTTTGCTCAACTCACGCAAGCCAAAGTTTTTTTGATCAAATTCTACCCCTACTTCCCTCTCGACATGCGCTTCCTGTACTGTATGGACGAAGTTTGATAGATCTGCCAAAGCATCTTTGACTGCGCTTCCTTTGAGCTGAATACGCACAAGGATGCAATCACGCTTCGCTGGTGCGTCAGTGACAAGGCGGTCGTCGTGCATCAATATGGGCCAGAATCAGAATCACAGGGGGTTGACGTGGCGGCTGATGAGTTTCAAAACGGGTTTGCAATGCGCAGCAAGCCTTTGTGTACTTTCGAGAGGCATCAAGAGCGCGAGCGCGAGGTTAGAGTCAAGGGCTGTCTACGCGACGAGAGCAAATGATCACGAATGCAGCAAACGAGCAAGCAGCAGGCAAAGTGCGACAAAACAGGCAAAAGAAAGGTGGTTATGCATTGCACTGTTTGCGCTCGTTGATGTGTGGCGAACTTGTGCAGCCGTCGTTCCTCCGCCATAATGTGGTGCACGCAGCTACTTCCCTGGCTGAACGGATGCGCTCTCATATGGTGCGTACCGTGTGAAGCGCCTGTATTCGATATTTACTTCATTTTCCATCTCCCCCCTGCGTCGCCTCACCGGCTGTCTGTTCGGCTAGCTGGTCTCCTGAACAACACCGACCTGCGCAGGTCTGAGTACCCTTCCTTTGATCTTGAATCCCACCTTTGAGCATTCCAGAACCGTGCCGGGTGTCTTGCCGGGCACGGGAGCCTGGTACATGGCCTCGTGCAAAGCCGGATCGAACTTTTCGCCCGTAGGATCAAAGACGGTCACACCATGCCTACCGAGCATATCGGTGATGCTCTTGGAAGTCAACTCTACACCGCTGTAAAGCTCAGCTAGAGCTTTGCGAGGATCTTGAGCGTCCTTGACTTCCGATGGCGCTTGACGCAACGCTTCGGGCACGGACCGCAAGGCAAGAGCCAAGACGTCGAGCGATGCAGTCAGATCCCGCGCAAACTTGCTAATGGCGAAGTCTGATGCTTGAGCCTTTTCTTCGGCCGATCTTCTTTGCAGATTCTGCATGTCCGCTTTACCATACAGCAATTGATCCTATGTGGTAAAAAAAAAGTGGCAGATGGAGGCACGTACGTCAGCGCATGCAGTGACGAGCGGAGAGAAAGTGTGCGTGCTATGCTCCCACATCCTCCAGAGGGATGTTGGACAACTCACAGTCAGCTCCTTGATCTTTGCCTCCCTTTCCGCCAACTTGGTCTCCGCCTCTGATTTTCCAGCAGCCGATCCTTTACCCGTACTCTGCGCCTCTCCAGTCTCTTTCAGTCCCAATCCTTTACCAAAAGCTGCCTCTTTCGTCTCTGCAGATTCCTCTGCTGGCGTCGCGCCACTCGCGTCATCCTTTGCGGCTCGAATCAGACGGCTTGTGCTGAAAGCGGAGATGGATGAGATGGGTGCGAAAGGAGAGGGAATTCGTTGAGAGCGCAGAGGCGGAATGATACTTGGACTGAGTCGACTGGTGGATGCTGCGCTGCTCAGCACTTGATGTGCGCTGTGGCGAAGAGCGGACATGATCGCGTTGGTTGCGCGTTGGTTGCGCGTCGGTTGTTACTTTGCGAGCAAGCCTGCAGACAGATGACGTGAATGTTGGACTGTGTCGAAGAAGGTTTGGTGAGATGAGCCAGGGCTGTTGAAGATGTGATTTTGACAAGAGCGAGTGTGAGTACGCTCCTCTATGCCGTTTGATGGATGCGGACGGACTGAAACGCGAGAATGGCAACGATTAGTCAAGAGGATGCCAAATCAAACGCTTGGTGCAGAACAGAGCAAAGCACACGAGAAGAGTCAAGTGACGTTCATGGAAGTTCGCTGTGTTCGTCGAGCGTCGGACGCGCCATGCATGCATGTGTGCGACGCAGCAGATCGCGCGCGCGCGTGTGAGTCAAGAGTCTCAAGACTTCGTTCGATCTGGACTCACACTCGCCCTCCACTTTGACGCTCACCCACGTGGCGTGGGTTCATCCGCCTAGGATACGAAAACGGCCGCTTTCCTTGGTGATTCATTCACCTTTTCTTCAATGGTCGTCAATCACGATTTACCCCGACTCGATCGCACTGCTGACATCTCGCTGTCAACCGTAAATAGTAGCCGTGGTGCCCTCGCGCCTGGCTCATCTTTGATTGGTGTGAGGGCAGCAGATCGACCGTGCGAGGCACACGCATACACCCAGTCGCACAATCCACCCACCTGCTTGCTGCCTTTCCATCCACGCACCCACGTTTCCAACACACACACACACCTCTGAACAGAGGTTGCCGGCTCATCGCAGACTCAAGTGCTTGAACACCCTCGATCTGAGAGATCCTTTCAAGTCCTGCCCATCTGTCTACACTCCTGTAGCACTCGTGACTCGTGATCCATTCAGACTCGCCGCTGTGGCTGTTGTACGGAATGCGCCTTCCCGCTGCGAATTCGATTCATCTATCTTTATGCTTGATTGGCTACCATTCGCCTATTCACCTACCTACCTGCTTGTGTATGCGCAAGCCTGGCTCGCCCAGCAGGCTGCAGGTCATGATATGTAAATCACAATGGGGCAATGCAGGGTCGCTCGTTCGCATCGATTCAAATGAGTCGCCGTTCGCGTGATTATTCGTGATTTCCATCTCTCTGCTCTTGATCTTTGGCGCAAAGAGAAATGAGCGCAGAGAACAAATCGTGATTCGATCAACCACGGCCGCGCGTTGGTGCATGTGTTCACGCACGCACGCACGCACGCACGCACGCACGCACGCACGCACACGCGCACACACGCACGCACCGCCCACGACGAGTTGCGTCGTGTGCTTCGCGATCGACTTGTGTGACCACGCTGCTCGTACTCGATGCATGCTCCCCCTCCCTCATTCAACACCGGCCCAGGCGTGCCCCATTCTGTTGCCGTCTGTGGACCACGCTCGTCTTTCTACGCCGACAACATCATTTCGAGCACAGCAGCAGAGCACGTTCCATACCGCACCAAAGGACCACTTGACTCCCATCATCCGTGGCTTTACCAGCCTGCTACCATACCCTAACGCACCCAAGCGGGGCATCACTCACTCCCGTGATAGCTCTGCAACGACGTCACTGCCCACTCATCATCTCACCCATTCGCCTCATGCCATCCGACTCCACATCACAGTCAGAGCAGGCTCACCAGCGCGGCAGCAGCAACAAAACCTACCAGCACCAGACTGTCGACTCGACGCTCAATGCACATACACCTCGTCTGCAATCTTCCTTCACGCAACATCAACCTCTTCAGCACACTCCTGGATCCTCGGACTGCGCAATTCCTGACAGTCCCCGCACCTCTGCACGAAGGCCTTGTCCATTGAGTCCAGATCGGTCAGGTATCCCCTTTCGATCCGATTATAGCCCGGACTTGGCATTGACAGCGAGTACGGCTCGTGCGAGCAGCAGCAGCGATCTGGCACTGTTCAGCTCGGACGATCAGCTGGATTTGGGACCGCGCAGGAGTGGAGGTAGCAGTTACAAGCGAGCCAGAACGGCAAGCCCTGCAACAACTGAAGAGTTGGAGGCAGAAGCAGAAGTCGAAGCTGGTGCAGGATCCGATTTCGCAGATTCGGAAGGGAATAGCGTTACGAGCGGTACGGCTGCTCGAACCAGACTACCCACTCCGCTTCGGGTCGGCTTCGCCAAGCAATCTATCGGCTCCATTGCTCCTTCACCAGCATCTACTCCCCCGTTTCACTCCTCCACTAGAAGCTCCAATTTGGTGTCTCGCATGTCACCGGACGATCAACCTTCGCGCGCTCACCTTACCAGTGAGGACGTCGAAATGGCTGACGATCAAAGCGCACCCCTCGCAGCTTCAAGTGCACAACCTCCCAGCACACTTCCGACCATCGAGGGTTCGCTTCCCACCTACACCGATGCCATGCAGCAAAGCGTCAGCTGTCACACTCCTGCAGAGCCCGGCACGCCAGCAGAAGGTACACGCGCGGAAGAGTTGAGGAAAATAAAAAAATCGGCTGAAGAGCCTTTAGCGGAGGGTCAGAGATGGTATCTCATTGATGCTACTTGGTGGGCTGCTTGGCAGGCATATTGTTCTGCGGAAAGCAGTGCACCGGCTCAGCCTCTGGGAGAAGCGATCGACTCGTCTCGTGTGGGCACCAAGCCGGGTCCCATCTCTGCTCGCTCATTGTTGGATGTTGAGGAGGAAATGAAGCTGCAGCTCTTCGAGGGAAGCGACTTTGTGCTCTTGCCCGAGACTGCCTACGCATCTCTATCCACCTTGTGAGTGCAGTCTGCCAGTTAGCTCGCTCAATCTGCTCCTCACTGAACCCTGTTGCGAAATTGCGCAATCAGATATGGGGAAGCAGGGCCGCAAGTCGTACGAGAAGTGATCAAAGGGGCTGCTTCAGAGCTGCGCATAGAGCTATACCCCCCGCGCCTGTACCTATATCGACTCGCCACTCCGGCAACCTTGCAGAGCTCAGCTCGCCCGCCCGTCAAGATCACCTTGTCCGTGACGTCCAACGTCAGTCAGCTCAAATTCGCAGCAAAGCGAGCCTTCTTGAGCGAAAATTTGCCCGATCATGCTGTCCGCTTTTGGCGCATCCCTGCTACTGCGTTTGGCAATGCGCAGACGACTGAGCCGGTGCTGGTCGATGCCGACACGTTGAAGACGCCAGGCGTGGAGCTAGTACGCGCATCTGAAGATGCTCAGACTCGCACACGGCCCAGTCTAGCGGAGCTGCAACTGGACGAGCCTGTCATTCACCTCGCGGTCGAGTCGCAGTCGGAGCGAGGTGCCTGGCATTTCGGCGCAGACGGAGTTCCGGTGGCTGTTGCTCCTTCGGTCAAGAATATCTTTGCCCAACAGCCCAATCAGGATTACCTTTCGCAGAGATTCGGTCAGGCCTCTGCTTCTGGTGCGGCTGCTGCATCCACAAGCAACACCTCTGCTCCGCCTGCGCCGCCTCCTCGACCTACGAGCTCAGCTGGGCGCGTAACTCGATCGCAGACGGCTCAAGACAGAGCAAATGCGGCGGGCCTTGGCTCTTATGGTCTCACGGGTCTTTACAATCTGGGCAACACCTGCTTCATGGCATCGGCGCTGCAATGCATGTCCAACACGAAGGAGCTGAAGGAGTATTTTGTCCGAGGAGTGTACAAGGAAGAGATCAACACGGACAATCCCCTCGGCATGGGAGGTGCGGTAGCGCGAGCCTTTGGAGAATTATTGCTCAAGCTGTGGTCCAGCTCTAGAGGATCTGCTGTACACCCCCGCGAATTCAAACAGACCCTGGCTAGGTTCGCGCCGCAATTCTCTGGCTTTGCTCAGCAAGACACGCAGGAGCTGTTAGCTTTTTTGCTGGACGGATTGCACGAAGATCTCAATAGAGTCAAGAAGAAGCCTTACATTGAGGCGCCCGATTGGGAAGGTGGAGATGAAAAGGCCATGATCGCTTTCGCAAAGAGACAGTGGGAGATATACAAGATGCGAAACGACTCGGTCATCGTGGACTTGTTCCAGGGTCAATACAAGAGCACGCTCGTCTGTCCAGAGTGCAGCAAGGTGCGTTCATTTGCGTGGTTTGCAAGCTTTCCATGCGCGTAGAGGGCTTTGTGCTGAGCTAGCCCGCGTACCTTTTTACATCTCTCCCCTCCCAGGTCTCTATCAAGTTCGACCCGTTCATGTATCTGACCCTCCCCATTCCGAACCGAAAAAAGATCATCCGTAAAGTCTTTGTTCGGCCCTTCGCGAGCACTCGGCCTACGTATGAGGTGAGCGGGGCATTAGTATGACATGCTGCTTGTCCGGGTTGTGCGCTCACATTCTTGTCTTCTCCATGATCTCGTCTTTCGATCAGGTTGAGGTTGCTGGTCCTGCGGAATTAACATTTGGCCAGACGAAGACAAAGCTGGCCGAGTGGCTTGGCTTGGATACGAACCGGGTAAGTTCGGTTTGGCCTGAGTCGTCTTGTATACTTGGGAAACCTCGCTGAGCAAGTCAACCTGCCCTTGCTCCTTTTCCCCTCCCCTCTCCCTTTTATTGCCCCTCAGCTGTTCTGCGTCGACATCTTCAATCAGCAAATTTTCAACTTCATTCCGGACTACACACCACTGAGCAGCATCACAGACAATGACTTTATGACGTTCTACGAGCTAGGGGCCGAATTCAAGCATCCGACGCGAGAGGCGCTCGAGTCTGGTAATGCAGGTTGGAACAAAAGCAAGGAGGCGGGTCCGGCTCCGCGTGAAGAGTACGCCACCCTTCCCATCTACCGCATAGCTTCCTCGAGCGGCCGGGCGAGATATCCAGATGCCGTGGGCTTGCCTGTCTTTGTCACCATCCCAAAAGCCCACGCGAACGACGTCGACTTTATTCGGGACGCAATTCTGGATCAGTATTGCACGTATGCTACACCAGAAGGAAGGGATATCTTGGAGGCCCACATGTCATCCTCGGGCAGCCAAGATGCTGTGACAGCGAAGCGCGATGCTGACGAAGCCAGCCCTTCGGAATTGCATGAGCAGCAAACGTCAAATGCAGAGCAAGACGTTGTGCAGCACGTCGATCTTTCATTGTCGCGACAAAACCCTCCAGATCAAGTGGCAGAGATCACCTCTGATGGAGTCAGGATGGTACCTGATTCGTCGACGAGCGCTGAAGTCAAACAAGCTTCAGAGCAAGACTCACGCAATGCCCAACGGCCCGCTCGGCGGCTCTTCAAGATGACATTCTTGAATCGACTGGAGGACAATGCTCCGATGCCCAAGAAGCCCGGCAGTCTGGACGATGGTGAAGAGCTCGAAGCTCGAGCCAAGCGTCTCTCGGAGCGAGTGCCCACCGCCAGCGAGGTGCCTTTGGAGGATGCAAGCGACGGAGGCGCCCCGTTCGCCAGTCGCAAGCCGGATCCGGAAATCGAAGTCGACGGGCAGGGAACCATTTGGCCCCTTGTGTACACAGGTGGAGCAGTCGTGTGCTCATGGCCCGAAGCGGCATACCGCGCAGTCTTTGGGGGGGAAACGACCAATCAAAAGGTCCCGTGGGGACCTCACGAAACGTTCACGGACCCCAACCTCGTGGCGGAACGAGAGGCAGCTCAAGCCAGCGGTGGCCCTCCAAAGCCCAAGTTGGTGACCATCGAAGACTGCCTCGACGAATTTACAAAGGAAGAAAAGCTGGGCGCAGAAGACCCATGGTATTGCCCCTCGTGCAAAGACTTCCGCCAAGCCGCGAAGAAGTTCGACCTTTGGAAAGTGCCGGACATTCTGGTGGTGCATCTGAAACGATTCAGCGCAGGCCGAATGCAGTCACGCGACAAAATTGAGAATCTCATCGACTTTCCCATCGAGGGTCTCGACCTCACTGAACGAGTAGAGGGCGCCCTGTCTGTTCGTAATCTTGAGGCGCGGGGAGAAGAGGTGCCGAGCGTCATGAACATGGCGGAGAGCATCGAAAGCCTGGCTAGCGATGCCAATGACGATGCGGTCGCAGCCGACGCGCCCATATACGACCTCTATGCTGTCGATAACCACTTTGGCGGTCTGGGAGGTGGACACTACACTGCCTACGCCAAGAACCCCGACGATGGTCAGTGGCACTACTTTGACGATTCGAGCGTCACTCCTGTCGCGGACCCAGAGTCTGTCAAGACAAAAGCCGCATACTTGTTGTTCTATCGAAGACGGACCACCAGACCAATTGGCGGAAAGTCGCGCGAAAAGACCGAGATCGCTTCTAGTCGCGCGCAAAGCGAGGCGGTCGAGGAAGTCCAAGCAGACGGAAACGACGACGCCCTTGTGAGCTCAACACGGGCAGGTCCTAGCAGACAGCCACATAATTGGAGCGACAGCGATGACGAAATGTCTAACAACAATTCTACGCTGCCCTACAGTGGTCAGCAAGGCGGCTTCACGCGAAGATCTGAGCCTGGCACGCCATCTCCTCCTGCGCCAGAGTACGAGCCGTGGTCTCAAGGCGGCGCGAATCGATCTTGGGCTCGAGAGTTGGACAACGACACGTGGAGCAATGGGCCTGCATCGAGTCGGAACAGCTCACCCGCGTCCCCGAACGCCGACTGGGGATCGACGCCGGCAAAGCAAGGCGACGCTATTTCGCCGCTCGGAGATCCCATGTGTCAAAGCATCACTCTTTCACACCCGCCAGAGACTGAAAGTAATGCCAAGGCCGCCGTCGAGGAGCTGCCGCCCTATACAGATGACGTTGTGCTTCCTGCCGACGAAAAGCAAGCTTGAGGGCTACTGAGCCCTGGTTACTTGCTCCACTGGTTCTTCCCCTTCCACATTTGCGTCACCAAGCTTCTTTATTCTCGCGCGCAGCGTCGTCTCATGTCACTCATTAGAAAGCAATCCCAAGCGACCTCTTCCGCTTCGTTCGCCTCTATGCATGCAAATTTCAAGCGACTGTTTGACCGTGTGAAAGCGTAGTTCCGACCGTCCCAGCGCTGTTCGACGGCTCTGGGCCAGCTTACAAGCTCCTCCAAACTCCATGCGGTTCATATACTCATGGGCCTGTGACTCCTGCTATCGTCGCTGCTTGTCGCGCTCCGTGCGTCTTTCTATTGTTTTGCACGCTTCGTGAGATTCGAGCCGTGGCAGCCCCAGCCTTGATTCCCCGCCCATCGTCATTGTGATTCAATCTCTTGACAATTCTGCAACCTGTCTGATCACAACGGCATGGACAGAGTGCCCACTACCCACCCAGTTATGTGTCCTGGTAGTTGAGAGGCAAGAAAGGCTAGCCTCGCCTCTTGCGACCGATGAATCCAATGCCACTCACTCGATCACCCACCCCTGTTAGCCCAGATTCGTCCGCGCTCTTGCGCTAAATGTGAATGTCTTCTTCACTTGACGCGCGTGCTGCATGGATCAAGCGCCGCTTTTGATTGAATCATCATCGGCCACGGCTCGCGCCGACAAGCTCCGACCTGTTTTTCCGGTCAATCTTGCGCCGTTAATCCGGCGCACACCGCGTATAGGGTTAGTACTTGATTCACTGCTCAGCGCGCGGAGATGCAATTGCGGCTGCTGTACTGGGTGCGCCGGTGCGGATGCATGGGCAAGGTAATTCACGTGTGGGAAGCGCATGGCGGGAATAAAACGAACCCTTTTTGACAAGGTAAAAAAGTTCAGAAGCGGGCCCAAGATTCATATCGGGTACCGCAGCTTGCTGATCGGAGTACGTAAGATGACCAAGCCTGGGCCTCAATCTCAAACTCCGAAGTCGTCCAAAGACGGCGTCACACTTTCGATTGCGCCTAGACCCGCGGAGCTGGACCACGCTGTAGTTCGTCTTGGCTATGAGAGATGTCGAATTGCATGACGGTCGTGAGTCGCTGCTTCCATTTTGACTGAAAGGACTCGTGAGTGCCTGTGCCTGCCTGGCCTGATCAGAATAGCTGTGAAGCATGCTTGCTCACCCTATTCCACAAATGGCGCGCAGCTACTTTTTCCACGCGATAATGATGGAGAGGAGCACTTTGAGACGGCTATTGAGCTGTCAACTCATCTCTCGAAACAATAACGAATCGTGATTGGCGTGTCAGATGATCTGACATTGCAACCAATCCGCCAGTCACTCGGTATATCGACGACATCTCGCAACGCGGTAATCTTTGATCTTGCCGCAATTAACTGCCGATGCCAAGCCAGATCTCCGGCAGGCGGCGCTTGGTACAAGAATTAGTGTGGCTTCTGTCGGCGGACATGTGCCTTATGCCTCAGAGATTTGTCAAGTGGGTCACGGCACGATAGCAGGGCTCAAGACCCGCGGATAGACATGGCCCGGTGCACGCTGAGCATCACGAATGCTGCATGGCGACTGACCTTATGGGCAATCAACGTGTGGCTTGCACGTACATACATTGGTCAGTGTGGAACATGCGCGCGCCACAAATGCGCCGTGAACCGCAATTAATTTGGACATCTCGCGGGCGGTGTGCATGCACTGGGTGAATATCGCGGTGTATTGCTGCAAGAATTGACAGCCCCACGTCAAATCTTGCTCTGGCTACTCTGCTGACAACTCACTGTTTCGGAACAACCGCAAGGAGCACTTGCGAGACGTCAGCGTGCGTATATATTTTGGTCATGGCAGCGCCACGACCACGAGGTCAATCTGCAAGGATAGGACAAAGGACATCCCGAAATATCTCGAGTCGGCCGGGCTCCTCACGCTCCGAGCTCTGCACCATGCGCCAAAGTCTACAGCGGGAATGCAAGTCGGCTATCTTTGCCATGTGTCTGTCCTTATTATCGAGTCAGAACTCGTCTCGCAACAGAGATCACAGCAGCGATCGGAGCGTTACCCCTCAGTCAAGTACAGGCGCGCTGTACGCTTGCGCGTCTCACGTCCGTCTTTGCTGCGCTACTTCGATGTCAGCACTTTTGGTTGGACGACCGCGGTGTCCCATGTTCCTGCACAAGTCTGGTCTGTTCCACGAGTCCCATCAGCGCCGATCGAGGGACGGACAACCTTGAGGAATTGTTATTATTATTTCACAATTCATCGATTTGAAAGAGTCCGTCGATGACCTATATAGCCCGTGCTTTGCTGCACGGTGTCTGGTGCCGCCTGCAGGAAATGTCCGCACTCATGCACCTGTCGGTAGTCTCGCAGCAGCAGCGCTGAGCTGTGACGTGCGAGCCGATTAGCTGCTCGATAGGTGCCTGCCTGCTCGACCAGATCAGTATAGCGGCACGTCTGATTACGAAGCAGATTGGCGTGATTGCTGGAGGCGGCTTTCTTGATCGCTCTTTGGCTGCCGCACGGACTGGCACACTAGAAGTGTTTAATTTCGAGATGATGGTCATGGCATGCAAGCAAGAGCGCCTAGCCGCTCGCAGTAGACCTAGTCAGAACCGACGGTTCGGTACGCTGGAAGGAACAAGCCGTGGCACCTCCTACGCCAAGCGAGGCGAATTTGAAAGGTTGCGAGTCGTACAACTTCTGCAAAGGAGTCGAGCCTGGAAGGCGCGGAGATGCGGCTTTCGGAGTGGTCTGGCCGACGGGCATATCAGTTCCTTGCCCTTTGCCCGTCCCCCTGCCTGGCTTGCCGCTGCTGAAGGGGCGGCGCCCACATCTAAGACATCTTCATGCATGACTTTGCTCCCGTGTGCTCTCCTGCCCCGATGCCCAGTGGTTCAAATCTCCACCCATGCAACTTCGTGCATGTGAGAGCACTCTACGCTACGTGCAGCATCGTCCTTGCTCAAGGTGGATCAAAGGAGGGCGGACGAATCTGTGTTCCTTGTTGCGTGAATGTTGATGTCTGCAGCATCTCGATCACTTCTTGAATCTGACAAAAGTCTCGCAGAGATCGACCAATATAGAAGTGGCGGACGTGCCCTGTCTTCGTATCGCTTGCAGCGACATTCACGATCGAATGAGACGGCGGGGCAATGTAAAACGCGTGCATGTGGTATCTTTGTGATTGCATATGGTCTGTTGCCAAGCCTGGCTCTTCGTGTCTTCTTCCCGAGGTTGACACTGGTTCAGCAACAGTGGATGGACGGCTGTTCGATTCCGCAGAGCAATGATGCAGCTTGTGGTGCGTCTACTTCACACCTAAAAGTGGAGTGTAGTACATCCGTCGGTCGCCTTCCTATGTACGGCTCGTGAGGCTGGCTCCTGCCTGCGTCCACCCGCGCGAACGCAAGTCGGACGCATTGATGCTGCTGATCGGGTCACCTCGGCTAATTCGGCTACAGGACCCCGTCTCACATCGTCTTGGGCGCTATGGTAGCGCGTTGCGTATTCCGAGGCAAATACCTGCGCGAATGCTGAAGAGCGGCAGCTTCGCTCCGATGTATCACGAGAGTGCGATCAAGAGAGTGCGTGGAGATCCGTCCCAAGCTGCTGATTCAGCCAGTGTGCCCGATTAAGCGGGGGAAAGCAATCTTACGCGAGATGCTACAACGTAGCAATTAGTCGAATGGCTGCTTTGACGGCCAACGGGGCAGCGGACTTTGCGCCTTGGCTCCAGCGGCGCTAGACCCTATTCATCTATGGCGCCACGATGCGAGTGACCCACAGCTAGCATGACTTTCTTCGCGACACATGTCCGGCGCTCCTCATGGTCGCCCGGCCCTGGTGCAGTGCGAACTCCAGATCGTGCGATGGGCAGCGCAATGAGACTCCTCCACCACGCTTGCTCACCAGCAGCATGCGCCGCGCGCGTACAGACCGTTGTGCGCCGACGCCACACGAGCGCAAGCTGCATCAGTAGCGCAATCAAGTTGCGGCCAATTGCTGCAGCAGGTCGGGTGAAAACGTCTTGACATACTGATGTCGCAATGCAAACGAACACTCTTGACTCTCCGTTAGACCGAGACCGCTCTGCTGTACCCTGCTTAGCTTCGATCTGCCCTTGCTCGCTGCTAGCAGCCGCTACCTGATCAGTCCGAATTCGCTTGCCACAGCATGCATGCGGAGTGCTTGCTTTGCACGAGGTTGCTCCAAAGCGACTACTGTAACTCTGGCCGCACACTTTTGCGATGCCGTATACAACCTGCTCAAAGACCCACTTGCCCTGCTGGAAGCAGACGAAACTCGTGCCTGTCCACGAACGAGTGAGCACAGGTAGTACCGCGGAATTCCCGACCTTTAGAGCTGCAGCGCGGTACACACTCTTTCCATTGTACTTTGAGGGCTGATGAGGCCCACGCACGTTGAACA
>CCYA01000065.1:758965-769905 GCA_900000165.1 Ceraceosorus bombacis
TCACGACTTTTGACTGTTGGGCGCTCGCTCTTGTGGGAAGGTCACGTGCATGGGTGCGCCATCGATATGCATGGGCAGCAGGCTAGATGAAGCTCGGCAGCGCGCGTGGGGGCGGTGCATGCTAGAAGTCAGATAGGTCGCAACCCGAGGACCCCTATCCTAGACACGCTCCACCAACTCAATTCAGCACTCATCGAGACTTTGAATCAGCTTGTCATTGTCTCCCTCCACACGAACAAGGGCACTTACGCGGAGTTATTTCCAAGCATCACTTCGGCTAAACATTTCTCTCGCTCCCAACATCGTTTCGATCCGTCTGACGACCGGGGCCGTCGTGGATACGACACGCTCACAAATCGCCTCATCATGTCATCCAGCGGGCCACCCGGAGCCACGCTGCTTCAAGCAGGAAGCAGAGCTCGGGGCACAAGCACGCGTCATCCACGTCAATCATCCGGTGTATACAGCACATTTTCAGCCAAACAGATTCACGGATTCAGAGAAGCTTTTTCCATGCTGGACGACTCGTCGTCGGATGGGTTTTTGGATGCCAACGATCTGAAAAGGGTGTTGGGAGATTTGGGAATGAGAAACGAGGAAGAGGATGTGAGGAAATTGCTAAGCAGCGCTAATACCGATGCGCAAGGAAGGATCAACTTTACGCAATTCTTGACCATGTTTGGAGAACATTTGGATGAGGTGAGTGGGGCATGCTGGATGTTCTGCGGGATGAAGGCGTTCGGTGCAATCGACCCATGCAAGCAAGGGTGCTCACATTGTGAAACTTCCTTCCCATATCCAGCTTGACGAGGCTTCTGACCTCTTGTCGGCTTTCGAGTGCTTTGACGAGAGGGATGAAGGTAGCATAGAGAGTGGGGAGCTCAGATATTGGCTAGCAGAAGTGGGGGACAAGATGACGGACGAAGAGGTGAGTCTTCCATGTCCGATAAGGCGGGTAGCAAGCGGGGATAGTCCAGGTTCATCTCGCGAGACGACCCGTTCGAAGAAGCGCAGCTCTGGGCCCGACTGCGGGCGACTACGATGGCGTCTGCCAGGCGTATGGACATGGGTGTCCTTCGAGGCTGAGCGCATCGCGTGGCCGCAATCATGCTCTTCTTCATCCTGCGTTCAGCGTCCCAGAGAAGCGTTGCCGAGAATCAACAAGACGATGTGGCGAGATGTCGAAGCTGACAGCCATCGCTTGCTCCATCAGATCGACCGTCTCATCTCCGGTCCATTTTTGGATCGCGCAGGACGCAAGTTTGACTACAAAGCTTGTGAGTGAACCTTCGAGATGAGGCGCACTAGCATCAGAGGTGGCCATCATTCGCATACAAGCGCATGCGAGCAGCCTGCGAGCAGCCCAGCACTCTGAGGAGACATCCCACTGAGGTGCCGACTGACAATGCCTGCCTCCTCTCGACCATCGCCGCGTTGCAGTTGTGGAAGCTGTCAAGATGAGCGAGCCCGCCGCTTTGGAGATGCAGAGCTCTGCGCCTGCTTGACTCATCAGCGCCTCTTCGAGCTTCCAAGCTTCCTCAGTCCTGCGGTTCCCAGCGTCGAGTATACCGCTTTCATCTCCACATTGTGCAATACAACATCAAATTGATCTAGCATTTTGCATCCTCGAGTTGATTGCGACTTGATGCGCATGCGCTTTTGGTCGAGATGCACGGTGCGGTACACGATCATCTGTCGCTCGCCTCACAAGCCATCTTTCTCAAGCTTCTTCTTGGTCTGTTCAAAGACGGTGTCCACCTCGGCGGTGAACTTTTTTGTTGTTTCGTCAAGCTAAAAAGCAGACGAGAGGATGAGAGAGGCCGGGTCAGCATCGACTGTTCTAGCTGCGGTCATTAGACCATGCGCAACACTCTTCTCGAAGGCACCGCGAAGCGCTGCGCATGCCTGGCCAGCGAAGCATGAGCAGAGACGGCTGACATTGGCAGCAACTTACGGATTTCTGATCGTTCCTACCGATTTCTGTTCCAACCACTTTATTCTTCTCGTCTGCTCTGATCTTCTTCTGAGCTATGTGCCGTGCAGATCGTATCGACGTCCTGGCATTCTCGCAAATGTTTGAGATCTGCTTGAGAAGATTTTGACGGGATTCCGTATTCGGTCTGAGGCATCACAAAATTCACGAGAGCAGTGGATGGTGTGGTCGAATCAGCTGATGCGCGCCAAACCACGAAATGGGACTTACTGCGGAACAGGAATGCGGAGGACACCCTCCTCGCCCGTTTGTTGCGGCGTCAAGCCTAGATCCGCCATGTAGATTCCTCGCTCAACCGCCTTGACGTACTGCAATAGCAAGAGGGCATCGCAAATAGCGCATGTATGCTACTTGTCAGACGGAATGTTATTAGTCTGCCTTGGAACTATTCTTGTGCTCACCTCTGGATCGAAACAAGTAACGAGCAGCGCGCCATCGCGAACGCCCACTGTAGCCACCTCTCTCAAGGGATAGTCTTCGCCCTTTGAATTTCCAGTTCCAGAAAGAGGCACGCGGACGGGGTCGAGGAGTGCTGGAATGGTGTAGACACGATAAATATGATCAGCTATGGATGCGCATACATCCCACATCGAGTCAAAGCTGATGCGATTGCCAGGCCCATTGTACTGACCGGGGTCGACTCTTCCAAAGCTTCCGACCATCTGGGCTACGGTGTCTTTGGCTCTTTTGACGCTTCTGCTCATATTCTCTCGCACTTGATCAGCATCGAAAGCTTCCTCAGTATCCAAAACCTCGTTCCAGTCCTCCTCTGTTCGACCGGAAGCGCTTCTCTTCTTGCTGTTCACGCCACCTACGTTGAAGGATTTGGATCCTGAAGAGCCTTTTCGACTTTCTGATGCTCCGGCCGGTCCATCCTCGGAAGCTGGAAGTGTCACATTCGTTTTCTTCGCTGTGGACTTTTTGGATTTGTGACGGATCCCTTCGACGTTGGGCGTCAGCTTCAGGGTGTGGTTGAAGCTGTTTCCGGAGCTCCCAGACCTGCACTCAAACTTCCGAGATGCCGTTCTGACAGGCGAAATCGACGGAGAGGGGATTGCTCGGGCTTTCAGGAAGCTGCACGTCGATACTGATTTTGCAGGCCGCTTTTGAACAAGCGCACCCATAGCTCGTTGCGCGACTCGCGGCGTGACCGACATGTTCAACGTTGCCCTGGGACGTGATTGTTCCTGAGTTGGATGCCTCCGCACTGCGGTGATAAGAGCGAGTTGAGCTGATTGACAAAATGCGCTTTGGCGTCAAGTCTGTGAGGGAGGGGTGGCTTGATCAGGCGGACGTGGTTGCAACTCAGAGGTGGAAGGATCGTTTGTCTTTGAGTGGAGGTCGCGCTGATCAACACGCGAAGATTTGCTCAGGCTAGCGTTTCACGTGACTGTCTCCCACCAACAGGGTCACCGCGCCTTGGCATGGGATACGTGTCCACGCAGAGGTGTCGGAGTCTTTGAGTGGGCGGTCCAAAGCACAAGTGGATGAGATGGTGAGCTTCTTAATTCCGGACTGTGACTCACGACTGTCATTCAGAGGTCCCTCCACCGACACTCGGCCAACGACTCACAACCCAACCCTCAATCTCGTAGTGTGCTCTGAATACCGAAGAGAAGACTCTTCCACGACTTAGCGACTATGCCCACGAAGCTAGAATAGACACCGAGAAAGAGTACGCCAGTTTGCACAGCCCTTGGTCTGTTCGAGCGACCCGAGGTGAGCCGACAATGTCATACGGCTCCAAAGGCAAGGCACCAAGTAGCGGGCCACCTCCCAAGCGCTCTTCCTCACCGCCTATTGACGATGCGAGCGCATACAAGGAGAAGACGGTGCAATACGCGAGCTACACCTCCGCTGCTGCTGCTCCTTCTCAGGCTCCATTCTCACCGCCAAACACAGCACAGTGGTTCTCCTCTCCACCTTCGTCTGCGCCAGGTATGGCGCATGCATACGCGGCAAATGTGGCCACGCCTGGTCCAAGCACCGCCAAATTGTATGCCGAGCAACCCGATACGGCTGACCAGTTTCAATTCTCCACAACACTCCGGAAAGGTAGGTGGCACTCATCAGCGCGAGTACACTATGCGGCATGCCCTGAATGCTGACAGGCGGCCTCACTAATGACGTACATCTCTGAAAGCATCAATCCATGGAGAAGAGGCAGGGCGTGCGTCATACCCGCCTGCTCCACAGCCCTCTTCAAGCTCGGCCTCGCTGCACTACACACACGAACCCATCGCTGCTATCCTACACTCCCTCGCTACGTCGCTGGAGACAGGACTCTCCGCGTCCTCGGGCGCAGTGGAGTCAGCCAGGACGAGGGCAGGAGGGCCAAACGAATTCACAGTCAAGGCATCCGATCCGCCCTGGAGGAAGTTCTTGGATCAGTTCAAGGAACCCTTGATTTTGCTTTTGATGGGCAGCGCTGCAGTGAGCGCATTCATGGGAGAATGGGATGATGCTGTAAGCATTACCATCGCCGTTGTCATAGTCATCTCCGGTGAGTTTTTTGAACGACGCGCATACGCGGATCTGACGCTGTGTGAGGAATCGAGCTGAAGGTGGGGTCTTGCCATGCGCAAATCAGTCGCATTTGTGCAGGAGCAAAGGTCGGAAGCTTCACTGGAAGCATTGAACAAGCTGGTTCCGCACTACGCTCACCTGATCAGAGACAATGTTCAGACCACCGTACTAGCCAACGAGCTGGTTCCTGGAGATCTAGTCACCTTTTCAACCGGTGATAGAATCCCAGCTGATATCAGGATAGCACACTCGGTAGCTCTGGAGATCGACGAAAGCACGCTGACTGGAGAGACGAGGCCTAGGCGGAAAGTTGCAGAAGTAATTCCCAGGAGTGCGGACGGATCCGACGTTGCCATCGCGGATAGAGACAACATTGCGTTTATGGGCACTCTGGTCAAAAGTGGTGAGCTTGTCTTCTTTCAGGTGGTGCGCAAAGTCATCGCCACCACTAAAAACATAAAATTCATGGCCAAATCTGGATGACCAGGGTATGGGCGAGGCGTTGTCGTAGGAACAGGAGCTCGCACCGAGTTTGGTATGATTTTCAGCATGGTGGACGAAGTCACTGAGAAGAGGACGCCTTTGCAACTCAGTATGGACGAACTTGCACAGAAGCTGAGCTTGATCAGCTTTGCCATCATTGGGGTGATCTGCATTATGGGAGTACTGCAGAGCAAGCCTTGGTTGGAGATGTTCACAATTGGAGGTAAGTAGAGGGACTCGACCAACGCCGGTTCCAGGCGCCCACCTTTATAGAAAAAACGAATTGAGCGCTTCCCGAATTCCCTTTGGCGTCCCCAGTGTCATTAGCGGTCGCGGCCATCCCAGAAGGATTGCCAATCGTGGTCACAGTCACTCTGGCCCTCGGTGTGCTTCGCATGTCCAAACGAAAAGCGATCGTGAAGCGCTTGCCATGCGTGGAGACTTTGGGCTGCGTATCGGTCATTTGCTCCGACAAGACGGGAACTCTAACCTGCAATCAGATGGCCGTCGTGCGCGCATTCACATTCGAGGACGGTCAGATCGACTTGAATAAGGCAATCCCACACAAACCATCGGAAGCTTTGCAACGGAGCCTATTAGTTGGCAATTTGTGCAACAACTCCCACAGAGACTCGAATGGGCACTTCGTCGGGCAAGCTACGGACGTAGCTATGGTTGATGTTCTAGCCTTATTCTCACTCGAGGACAAGAGGCCTTACTTTCAAATTTCTCACGAGGTGCCCTTTGACTCGGAAACCAAATTTATGGCTGTAGTCGGCAACCTGCCATCCGCGGCAGGAGGCAAGGCGGATGAGGTCACTTTCGCGAAGGGCGCCTTAGAGGTGATCCTCAACCGATGTGCTACCTACATGGGCACACAAGGAAGAAGAGTTAATCTGGACGACCAAGCGAGCAAACGAATTGCAGATGCAGCGCAGGAGCTTGCTGGTTCGGGCTTGAGAGTCCTCGCTACTGCAGTCGGCTCCACAAACAACGCACATGAGAACAAAAGCCTGACTTTCTGTGCTCTTGCAGCTATGCAGGATCCTCCTAGACCTGGTGTGCAAGAAGCAGTGGCTGCACTGTCCAGGGGCGGGGTCAGCGTCGTCATGATCACAGGAGACTCGGAGTCCACAGCGGTCGCCATTGCGCGTCAAATTGGTATTTTGCGGGGATCATCAACAGCTTCCAGCGTCATGACTGGCAAGCAGATCGATCAGCTATCCGAAGCTCAGCTTGAGGAGAGGATAGGAAACGTAGCTGTCTTTGCTAGGACCACACCGAGGCACAAGATGTCCATCGTCAAGGCTTTCCAGGAAAAAGGACACGTGGTCGCTATGACTGGTGACGGTGTCAATGACGCCCCGAGCTTGAAACAAGCCGACATTGGCATTTCGATGGGTCAAGGAGGTACAGATGTGGCAAAGGAGGCGGCTGACGTGATACTGGTGCACGACAACTTTGCCACCATTTTGCCCGCCGTGGAGGAGGGTGAGTAGTGTCAGAGTGGTATGACCTCATTCAGCAAGCACGCTGACTTACATGGGTCTTGCGTACTGATGCGTGACTCGCAACTAGGCAAAGGGATATTCTTCAATATTCAAAACTTCCTCAGCTTTCAGCTGTCGACTGCAGTCGCAGCTCTGACGCTGATCACTCTGTGCACAGCTTTCGGTCTCAAACTACCGCTGAACCCCATGCAAATCCTCTTTATCAATATCCTTATGGACGGACCTCCTTCGCAAAGCCTCGGCGTGGACCCTGTGGATCCTGGTGTCATGCTGAGACCGCCCAGATCTAAGACGGCGCCCATCATCACTCGAAAATTGATTGCCAGAATATGCTTCTCGGCTAGCATCATTGTTGTGGGTACTCTGTGGGTCTATGTCCACGAACTTCAAGATGGATTTGCTGATCAGAGAGATCAGACCATGGTGAGTCATCAATCACTCAAATCGATCGAGATGATCAGATTGGGTCAAGGCTGAACGCTTCGCGCCTTCTTCCGCGCGCAGACGTTCACATGCTTCGTCTTGTTGGATTTGACGTCGGCAATCCAGAACAGAGGATTATCAACACCGCTGAACGGCAACAAGATGTTGACGTTGACCATCTCCGCATCTTTGTTCACTCAACTTCTCCTCGTCTACTTTCCACCTCTTCAGGGCGTCTTTCAGACGCAGGCACTCGCTTTTGCAGATCTCGCGCTCCTGCTCTTCATCGCTGCTCTCGGCTTTGCGGCACATGAGGGACGGAGGAGATACGAAAGAGGAATAAATCAGATAGGAGACCATTGGCAAGACGAAATGGCCTAGGCGACCTATGTATATAGCAAGGATGCACCGTCTCTTGACTCATTGCAAATCTCATCCTCAGCAACATCATCCTTGTGCGACTTGCAGAGGCGGGAGAGAACACGCAGTAAGGTGCAGCGCAGGACCAGAGTCATCACTACAGACAAGTGTGTCATGACAAGGCCAGCTCGTGATTCATTAGCTACAATTGGAAGGAACGGAACAGGCGCAGTTATAATCGTGCTTAATTTAGGAGCGAGCCAGCTCGCAGACATGAGAGGAGGTGGTTGAATCACGAAGCTCTGCATCGGCATTGGTCCCTTGCACGAGACCGACACCGCACGAGCGGGAGGATCTAAATTCGCGCTTCAGCCGGCTTGCCAAAAGGCACGCGTCTTACCTTTGCTGGTTTCTGACCCTTACCGTGCTTTGGACCATGTTGCTTCTGAGCAGCCGGCACAGACTTGAGAGGTTTTTCTGGCTTTGAATCACGTCCGTGCTCCTGATTCACGTGATCACGGGCAGCAGGCTGAAGTGCCTTTGACGGCTGGTGAGGACCTTTGCGCTTGGGTCTCTCAGCATCTGAACGCTGCGACTCTTCATTCGTGCCATCTTCACCTTGTTCAATCCCTCGACGCTGCGAGGCAGGCTTTGGTGGACGTCCGGCGCCGTCGGTGGGTCTCTTTGGATGATGATCCAGCTTGGTGGGTGGAGCAGACCCAACACGCCCCTCGTCGTGTGACGTCTTCTCGTGACGTTTCTCGGCCTGATCATCTCCAGACTTTTGTTGACCTTTGCCTTTGCCGCCCTTTGGAGCATCTTGGGTCGGTAGAGGACGAGGTTCATCGCTGGGCTTTGCACCTTTGGGTGCCTTTGGTCCTGGCCAAATCCTGCCGTTGTCCTCTTTGTCACCTTTTTTGACTTCATCCGAGCGTGCTTGAGGGCGCTCTGGTGCGCCATCCGGCTGGCTTGCAGGTTTGCGATAGTGCTTTGGTGGCTGACCAGACGGCTTCGGAGCATCAGACGGCTTGTTCATCGGAGATCCATCTTCAGATTGATCAGAGTCAAGCTTTGGCTCGTCAGCATCTTGATGCTCGTCACGCTCTGCTGGACGAAGTGCTTTGGTCCCTGATGGGCCGTTTGGCGGAGCTTTTGGATGGCGGTTGCTTCCTTTGGCACCGTGATGGTTGTTTCGGTATTCGTGACTTGCGTTCACCGGTTGCTCAGAGGCGTCCCGCGCGTTGAGACCGTTTTCTTGAGGACGGGGGCCTGACGGAGGCTTACTGTCGTGCTTCCACGAGGGTGGCTTCCCAGCATGACCCTGCTCTGTTGGGGCAGACGATGGGTGCACATCGCCCGAAATCTCTTCGGCACGCTCGTGTGGAGGGTGTGCGCGCCCGTCCTGCGGAGCGTCATCGAGCAACTGATCGGATTGGTACGCCTTGGTTGAGTTCTTGTACAATCCAGCTTGCTTGAGAACTCTGGCAGACAAGTGTTGCTTGTGATCGCTGCCCTTTAGCGGCGCGTGATGAGCACCTGCAGGAACGGAGATACCGTCAAATTTGGGACGGACAGGAATACTTTCCGAAGCGCTCCTGTGTGCTGTGGCACTCGTTGCCAGCACGAGTGCTAGGGCGAGGAGAGAGACGGTGATTGGAAGACGCATTCTGATGTAGACTGTCGGTCGGGTGTGCGGAAATGTGATTGTCGTCAATGACCAGATTGACGGCTGTGTAATATGAGGTAGTCGGTGAGAGAAGGTGGGACAGTAGATGGATGAAGGCGACGGATGACGTTGACTTGCGAAAAGCGCGCCTTTTGTACCTTTCTTGAAAGCACTAAAGCAAGAGCAAGAGTCGAGCACCAATGCAGCTCCAACCACTCTAAGTTGCACAATGCTGCGGTGTCTTGCACAATTATCCCGCAGGGAACTCAGCGAGAAGGATGGCCGTCCACGTTTGGCACCTCAAAAAATAATTATGCAGCGTGGAAGTGTCTGTTCAAGGAGACTCTTTGAGTCCACTACTATCCTTGTTAGACGATGCGACCGACGCTGGTGGAGGTAATGCACAACTGGCAAGTGCAAGCAGGCGTTCAGGCCTTGGGAGCAACGCAGGTCTGGCATTGCGTCATGGTCGGAGCAGAGCTGACGATGCTATTTAGAGGAGGTCTCATCGAGGGCTCGAAAGGCGTCGTGGACCCTGTAGCTCACTCCAGGACTTGCTGGTCGTGCGCTCTGAACAGGATTTTCGGAGCGAAATTGGAATGCTGTACCCGAGAACAGACGTGGGGAAGGCTCGCAAGGCAAGGTGCCCAGTCGGCCATTGGCGCGACTTGGCAGCCGTAAGGCAGGGGAGAGGATGACAGTCAAGAGTATCGACCCTCGAAAAGTCTAGACATGCTTCTGCACTCTTTCAGCACCCGGTCGGCTGCTTCGGGGTTTGAATTCGAGGTCTCGCGAGTGCTGAAGAGGGCAGCGATCCGATATCTCTTTTGTGCAGCGTGATGCCGTACGCTGTGCATTGTGAGGGCATTGCTCGCTGCGCCAAAGCTGATCTTTTCCATTTGCTGCCTTGAATGGAGACGGTCGAAGCCATGCCTGCGCCAATTTGCTGCGATTCAGGTGAAGCGATGCGGCCATTTGGTGCGCACCGACCCTTGAGGTAAAGGGAACTGGGCAGCCTAAGACGAAATTTGCTTCTGCTATCTGATGAAGACGCCATTCATGCGAGGGAAGCGGCTCGCAATTGCGATTATCCAGGGGACTTGACGACGTGTGTGCCGGTCAGCAAGTGTCGGCTTGCCTCCTTCTGAGGATGTGCATCCCTCGACCCCACGTCGCGCCGCAGGCAGTGTCTGCATCGGCATCCTGCTGCTATGTGGCTTTCCGTTGCGTGACCATACTCGCACCCTCTTTCTTGACCAAAATCAGAGCCTGTGCTCCATGCTCACGCTTTGATCGCACGTCGTCGATTTCGTGGTGACGTATATCGTGTCTTGAGGCGACTGAGTCCTCGTGGTTTTGTCGAGAATCAGCGCCGGGTTGAAGCTCTGTGAACACACATACACGCGGTACGGTTGGGATCGTGAATCTCTGTCACGCCCTGCTTGGAGCCACGGATAGTATGCATTCTGATTGGACTCAATCAGTCTGAGTCGCGAGTCAAGTTGACAATCACGAATGGAGATCAGGACGATCCTGACTCAACCATCGTCGAGCAGTTGCTCGACGCCAGAGTCACAAGGTGCTCAACGCTGCCTTGTGTCATTCTCGACAACACTTCAAGCTCCGCAGATATTGCTGGTGCAGCAGCTCGTATGCATGTCGTTGCTCGATATGCCAACTTGACGCGAGAGGTCTCAGAATCGTTTTGACAAATCGCGAATGCCATCTTCAATCACGAATGTGTCGAGTCAAAAGTGCTCAACAGTCACATTCGCGTTGCGTCGTCATTTCCGTGAAGAAGTTGCCGATGTATTCAAAGTAGTAGTAGATTCATCTATTTCAGACAACAGATGAGAGGGAGAAAGGGTACTTGAAGTGAAGTCACGAGTTATTTATGACTCAGTGTTGTCGAGTGCGACATGTGAATGGGGGTCGAGTGACCGTCCGTTGGCCAATTTGAGTGCGCATGCACGAGCCG